>CM077170.1:7984424-8420894 GCA_039654105.1 Coreius guichenoti
GAGGCCACAAGAAAGGATTTGTAAATGAAAGTGAAGTGACGCAAATGACGCAGTAGGTCACATGACAGTAACAACATTCGGATGTATACACAAAGGTGTATAAAATCAAGCACCTAGGCATGCAGACTGCTTCTACAAACATTTGTGAAAGAATGGGTTGCTCTCAGGAGCTCAGTGAATTCAAGCGTGGTACCGTGATAGGTTGCCACCTGTGCAATAAGTCCATTCGTGAAATTTCCTCACTACTAAATATTCCACGTCAACTGTTAGTGGTATTATAACAAAGTGGAAGCAATTGGGAACAACAGCAACTCAGCCACGAAGTGGTAGGCCACGTAAAATCACAGAGCGGGGTCAGCGCATGCTGAGGCACACAGTGCGCAGAAGTCGCCAACTCAGTCAATAGCTACAGACCTCCAAACTTCGTGTGGCCTTCAGATTAGCTCAAGAACAGTGCGTAGAGAGCTTCATGGAGTGGGTTTCCATGGCCGAGCAGCTGCATCCAAGCCTTACATCACCAAGTGCAATGCAAAGCGTTGGATGCAGTGGTGTAAAGCACGCCGCCACTGGACTCTAGAGCTTCTCTGTCTGGCAATCTGATTGACGAGTCTGGGTTTGGCGGTTGCCAGGAGAACGGTGCTTGCTTGACTGCATTGTGCCAAGTGAATCCTGACCTCAACCTGATAGAACGCCTTTGGGATGAATTAGAGCGGAGACTGTGAGCCAGGCCTTCTCGTCCAACATCAGTGCCTGATCTCACAAATGCGCTTCTTCAAAAATTCCTATAAACACACTCCTAAACCTTGTGGAAAGCCTTCCCAGAAGAGTTGAAGCTGTTATAGCTGCAAAGGGTGGGCCAACTCCATATTAAACCCTATGGATTAAGAATGGGATATCACTAAAGTTCATGTGCATGGACAGGCGTCCCAAAACTTTTGGCAATATAGTGTAAGTTTCAAACCAAATGTACCTACTATACAGTATGGAATTTCAGATGCAGCACATGTCATGCTGCACAGAATTATGGATCCAAGATGTCTAAAGCAGAACAATCAAATTGCATGAGCCTGATGGAAAGAGAAAGATCCTGCTGAGAGATTTAATGTGGCTTGAAATATTCAGAGCTCTCGCAACTACAGACAGATAAACAGTCAATAAGCAGGGCTAAATGATCAGGTTTAATAAAGCCCACCACTAGTGCTATATGGCCATTAATCAGGCACTAGCTGAAAACAGAGAGGCTCCTAATAGGAATTTAAAGCAGTGTGTAAAGTACCTGCAGCCAATAAAAGAACTAACAGTCATCTTTCACTGTGCGTTAGATCCTCTCAGCCTCATGTTTCATTTAGCTAAGTCAAATCTGCTTGAGTTCACGAGGAAATAATGCTATAGCTATGCGTCTTGTGGTTGTATTGAGAATGTATTATCAAATTCAAAGACAACAAGACTTGTTTGTAAATCTTTACAGATTTTAAACTTCTCTTTCCCTTTCGTTCAGTCACTCCGAGTAACGTCAGTGACTGATGAATGGGGGTTTCGCCTAGAAGCCTATCATCTTCGAGATCTAGAAAACGTCCAGTGGCGTCTGCCACACCCCAATCTACCGTCTCCGAGAGAGATGGTACTTTGGCTGGTGGCCAGGGTGACCCGAGGGTTACGGTGTGGAATAACCCCGACGATCATTCCTCGGGCCACACCCCCCTCTCGCACACCACTGCCCGCGAGTGGTTGGACTGAAACAGCGGGACCGGCTGCGGACGCCCCGCGTGTTTCGTTCGGCGCTCCAGTTGGCGATGAGATGTCGATCGCCGCATCTCAAGGTGGGCTAGAGTCCTCTGCGGATGAGGATTCGGCTATGCTGCCACCTTAGTGGTCAGTCCGACCCAGAGTTGACAGCCATGTCATCTCGGGGGATGTTTGGTCTTTGGGTGCGACGTGTCCTGACAACCGTCAGGCCCCGCCCCCAATTACTTTCTCTCCCGGGATACATGAGGAGGTCACGCGGTCCTGAAAGTCCCCGTTGTCTTCCCGTGACCGTTCGGCGGCCTCCTCCACCTTCTCTGCCCTCGATGGGGCCGCGGCCAAGGGTACACTGGGGTCCCCCCTGTTGACGCTCAGTTGCAATCACGGTCGAGACTCAATGACCCCCGTATGGAGGGAGAGTCCCCTCTGCCACACCCGTTATCCCCTCCACGTGATGGGATGTTTGGCTGGTGGCCAGGGTGACCTGAGGGCTGCGGTGTGGCATAAACCCCGACGAGTATTCCTCGGGCCACACCCCCCCTCTTGCACAGAGTGCTTCAATGTGGCACGGTGATCCTAAGCACCCCTCCAAGGCCTGTAGTTCTCGTCTAGTCTGGTGGCGAGGGACTATAGAGCTGCGGGGCAGGCCGCCGCCTCTCAGCACGCCATGGCCATCCTTCAGGTCTACCAGGCCAGGATGCTCGTGGCATGCACGAGGGTAGAGCTGTCCCAGGGCTTTTAATGAGCCGCGTGCCGCCACCGACCTCGCCCTCCGGGTGACAAAGGTGACTGTGCGCTCCCTGGGTCACCGTGCGCTCCCTCCGGGACAGCTCAGAGATGGGCAGTTCTTCCAAAGAGTTGGTAGCAGGGCCACTCCTTCCCCCGATGGAGGGCCGGGGGAGAATCTTCTGTTCAGATGCTGGCCTCCGGGTCAGCAGAACCCTATGTGGAAGAACTAACTTACCCATCCCTGAGCACCCAGAGACCGATGGCAGTGTGCGCCGCCCCCGGGCCACGCCACTCTCGTCCCTCTCTGACGCCAGTCTCCTCTCAGAGCAGACCCCAGTGGAACGCACGTCCTTCCCTGGTCTCCTCTGTCAGGACGCGGCTGATGACCGTACCCCCACACCGGGACGCTATGCCTCCCACGTCTGGGCCGGTCACGCCACCTCGCTGCCCCACCCGGGGTACGTCTGTGGTTCACATGACCCCGCTGGTGCAGTTCGCTCAGGCTTCTCCCCGTTCCGGGGAGTCCTATACACCATGGTGGGGCCCTACGCCCTTACTTCATTGTACCAAGAAACCGGTGGGTTACGACCGATCCTGGGCCTGCGCGTCCTGAACCGATCCCTTCACAGGCTTCCGTTCAGAATGTTGACAGCGAAGCGCCTTTTCGAAATGCGTTTGTCCAGTAGATTGGTTTGCAGCGACCGACCTGAAGGACGCCTACTTCCATATCAGTACGCGGTCCTCCCATTCGGGCTAGCTCTGTCCCCTCGCGTCTTTACGAAAATTGTCGAGGCAGCCCTTGTGCCACTCAGGCAACACGGGGTTCGCATCCTGAACTACCTCGACGGCTGTTCCTAAGTCACTCTCGAGAGCAGGGGTGCGAACACAGAGACCTGGTGCTCCAGCACTTAGCCCGTCTGGGCCTTTGGGTCAACTGGGAAAAGAGCAAACTCTGCTAGTGCAGAGGATCTCTTTTCTCAGTATCAACTTGGTCGTCATGTGCGCACAGCTTACGAGCGTGCGTGCAGTCACTGCTGACTTGCCTCCGTCAAATCGAGAGCAAGAGTGCGGTTCCACTGAAGTTATTTCAGAGGCTCCTGGGGCATATGGCATCTGCAGCCGCGGTAACGCCGCTCAGATTGCTTCATATGAGACCGCTTCAGCACTGGCTTCGCGATCGAGTCCCGAGATGGGCATGGCAGTCGGGCACGCTCCGGGTCCCAGTGACTCGGGCCTGCCTGCAGACCCTCACCCCGTGGTCGAACCTCAGATTCTATAATCTCCAAGTGGAGCCAGTGTCCTCTTATGTACTCGCCTCTACTAGTGGCCGGTAATGGACTAGGCTCAGGTGTCTTCGCTTGCTCGCCATTCCACTCCACGGACTGGATACGTGCGATATTTTCCTCAGGTAGTTTCCCTGAAGCCCTGAGTTCCTCCAGCACTGTCGATGCCGACACCAGTGCGTCTGCCCCCTCGGCCAGGCCCTCGTGTTAGGCTAGGTGCCACCATGTGCATGGTTCCCCCCTTGGGCGACCCCCACATGTGTATTTCCACTGTAAGCCTCTCTGAGCATGTGTATTTCCCTCGGCAAGCTTGCCTCCCCTGGGGGTAAAATTCTTCCACCTTCGGCTGGTTACCCCAGAGTTCTTCCATATGCAGCCCCTAGCGGGTCATATGTGTATCCTTAAGTCCTCCCTACGGGTAGGCGCTTGGCGCATACTTCCACCTGGAATATGCTTCCCAGTGTACCTTGGTATTCCTGTGTTAAGTGGGAGTCCTTCGTCCGTACTAGCTTACGACAGGGAGCTCACGCTTACGCAGGGCACTGGATGACAGCCGAGTGGCGTGATTACATTGGGACCCCCATTCGTCAGTCACTGACGTTACTCGGAGTGACTGAACGAAAGGGAACGTCTCGGTTACGTATGTAACCCTCGTTCCCTGAGGAGGGAACGGAGACGTAACGTCCCTCTGCCACTTCCGCTGTACCGCTGGAACGGCCGGGAGTTCAGTCTTGGCTCCTCAGCAGGTAAACATAATGCGATGTTGCCAGCGTACTTCCTTATATACCCACACTGTGGGGCGGAGTTACGCTATGCAAATTCCGCATGCCCATGGCATTGGCACTGCAATTGGGCGTTTTCTAGATCTCGAAGATGATAGGCTTCTAGGCGAAACCCCCATTCATCAGTCACTGACGTTACGTCTCCGTTCCCTCCTCAGGGAACGAGGGTTACATACGTAACCGAGACGTTCTGTTGCACAACATCCACAACAATTCAAGAATATTAATGCAAGATTTTTTTATATTATTTTGGTCATAATTGGATTATTTATTTGTCATGTAAACACATTAACGCATTAAGCCAAAATATATTATTTTGCATTAAGCAAAAAATAATATTAAACAATATGTCATGTCTTAGTTTATCTGGATTATGCTAAGCACTATTTTTTTAGGCCAGTAAGATTTTTTTTTATATTTTTTTAAAGAAGTCTCTCATGCTCACAGAAATAGTAATAATAATAGCAGTTTTGTATTTTAATATATTTTATTTTATTTTTAATTTTAAATCCTGTGATGGCAAAGCTGAATTTTCAGCATCAATACCTTACAGAAATCATTCTAATATGCTGATTTGCTGTTCAAGAAACATTTCTTAATATTATCAATGTTATGAAAATAGTTGTGCTGCTTAATATTTGTGTGGAAACCAAGATGCAGGATTTTTTTCAGGATTCTTTGATGACTAGAAAGTTTAAAAAAATGCATTTATTTGAAATAGAAATCTTTTATAACATTTTTATACATGTTTTTACTGTTGATCGATTTCATGCATTCATGCTGAATTAAAGTAATAATCCCTTTCAAAAAAAAAAAAGATTTATCTGCAGTGTATATAAGAATGTAAATGTTGTCAACAACTGTTTACATGCATAAGAATATTCTTATTTTTATCAGAATCTGGTCATATTCCAACTGTGAACATATCTTGTAAACATGTTAACTCGGTTAAAGGGATAGTTCATCCAAAAATGAAATTTCTGTCATTAATTACTCACCCTCATGTCGTTTCAAACCTGTAAGACCTTCATTCATCTTCAGAAAACAATTTAAGATATTTTTGATGAAATCCGAGAGCTCTCTAATCCCTCCATAGACAGCAATGTAATTACCGTTTTTCAAGGCCCAGAAAGGTAGTAAAAAGAAATCTATAAAATAGTCCATGTGACTCCAATGGTTCAACTTTAATGTTATGAAGTGACGAGAATACCTTTTGTGCGCAAAAAAATGAACAAAAATAACGTCTTTATTCAACAATCTTTTCTCATCTGTGCCAGTCTCCTACGCAGTTTACGCTGTAAATACAGTGCAGCACTTTCATGGTATGCCGGCGTTCTGCAGTAGCGCTTTGAAAGTGTCTTTTGTCTTTCCTACCTTTCTGGACCTTGAAAGTGGTAATTTAATAGCAGTCTATGGAGGGGCCTGAGAGCTCTCGGATTTCATCAAAAATATCTTAATTTGTGTTCCAAAGATGAACGAAGGTCTTACGGGTTTGGAACGACATGAGGGCGAGTAATTAGGGTAGAGTGGGGGAAAACGCCCCCCTACTGTTTTTCCCAAAATAACCACTAGATAAAATCGTTTTTGTTGTTGCTATGGACTACGTTGACCAGAGTGATGTAGAAGTTTTGACCGCAAAGCTTACACTGGTGAAGTACCTGAGAGAAAACGGATTTCACGTTAAGTGATATAATTTTTAACAGTAAGAAAAAAAGTGTTCTAAAGCTTGTTGTTTTGCAGAACATTACAGTTATATATGGCCTGTAGTTAGGGATTACTTGTCATTTAAGGAAAATATAATTATATTTTCAGAATGACATCATTTTTTTTTTCAAACATAGTCTGTGGGGTAAAACGCCCCCAGCCACTTGGGGTAAAACGCCCCCAGGGGGCATTGCTTCCCACTATCATAATTACTGTAGTTACCATCTTCTGAACATCACATTCTTTGTTTTTCCATCAAATGTAATCTAACTAGGTGGTTGAATAAAAATATTTGGACTTTATATTTAAAAATTACCTCACATTAGCATCAGCTAGCTAGTTAGCCAGCCAGTTAGCATCAGCTAACAATTTTTTTTTTTTTTAAAAGGTTGATTTTCAGCATGGTTCATTAATAAATTTTCATATTTATTTTGGCTTGTCTTTTTAATTTTAAGCTAAAACATGCTTGTACTCTGATTTTGCTGTAAACATATAAAGCAAATTTCTTTGTCAGAGTGGGGGCATTTTACCCCACCCTGGGGGGCATTTTACCTCACTTGTGGTACGAATTTAATTTTTGTTAAAAATCTAAAAACATGGAAACTCTAAGGATATTTTTCATACTTGGTTTATAATTTATGTCATTATCACTGAAAACTAGGATAACTATTCTAGACACATTTAACTTTTGTTTCACACAAAAGTTACACAGTCCTTAAGGGGGGCGTTTTCCCCCACTCTACCCTAATGACAGAATTTTCATTTATGGGTGAGCTAACCCTTTAATCCAATATTGCAATTTTTAGAAACCCAAATAAGACAGCTCAAATAAGCCTTTAAATTTATTTTTTTGTAATGGAAAATTAATTTAGATCTGTGAATGTCCAAAAAAAAGTAATCATGTCTGCTATGTGACATGGGCAGCAATGAAAGGTAACACTTTATTTCAATGGTCCACTTTAGACATTCTACTAAAGATAAGTAACTTTTCAACTACATGTCAACTCTCATTAGAGTATTAGTAGACTGTCTGCCTAATATCTGCTAATAATTTATTTTGATGCTCCCCAGCAGACTTTCTACTGACTATAAGTAACTTTGCAACTACATGTCAACTTATTCAACTAACCCTAACCTAACAGTCAAGAGTCTATTACAGTTTACTAGTACTCTAATGACTGCTAGTTGACATTGCAAAGTTACTTATAGTTAATAGAATGTCTAAAGTGGACCATCAAAATAAAGTGTAACCCAATGAAATATCAATCCCAATCCATTCCCTGTTATTACCCAGATGACTGAAAACCTTCACATGTATTTTTGTAAGAAGAGTGTCAAAATAATAAGAGATGAACTTGCGTGCTTGTGACAATTACAAAAACATTTCTTAAACCATTTGAGGACAACTTGTCATGCCGAAAGTTTTCAGTTACTGCAGGGATTCAGATGTGAAGTGTTTGCCCTCGAAGACAGACGATGAGTAATTTTACACGCACAAAGGAGATTTTAAAGTTTTAGTATGCGGGCTGTGATGTAACACATCAAAACACCATTCAGAGCTGACGCCACTGATTCAGTGTTTGAACTAGTGTCTGACTTTCTTTAGAACAAGGGGAAAGTTGGACTAGTTCAAGAGTCACTTCTTCCCACAGGATAAAGCAAACCTCATCACCTTGTGTCCAAAGTAATGTGTCCTTCATATTTGCCTCATGAATGCATATGCATGAATTCCTTATTATGGCTACATAAATGCAAGCATATAAGCATAGATCTTATTTTAAGGAATGGATCTTATTTCAGACTGCTTTTAACTTTTTTCTCCTGAGAAAAAGGCCCTAATGTCACATTTGTCTCCTCTAGAGTTTCAGATCTTAAATGTCACAAACAGAACTCAGATTTGTTAAGATGAAAGAGAGAGTTCTGAGCAGAAAAGTTTTCCTTGGGGTAAGTACATTCCGTACAAATTTATCCAATGAATTTTTAAATATATTGGGCTACCTGATTTGCACAGCACTGTGTCTCCTGTTACTTTATAATCAAAATGTAAGATGGACTGACAAACTGTTTTATTGCATTAATTGTGAAGCTACCTGTAGTACTGACCTACAATCAAAGTAACTTGAAATTGACTACATAGACAAATATATGAATGAAAAGATAATGCACGTGGATCTATCAATGTTCTGTCAATGTTCCAGATAAACTCCAGAGCCATCCGGACGAGTATAAAACATGACGGTATTGGCAGGTCCCCAGATAGAGAAGTGCTTAGCTTTCACAAAGTAGGATTCATAATAGTCTTCTATACTTCTATACCAAGCCCATATTGAGTGCTTGTGACACATGAAACTGCCAGGCCATGATAAGAAATAACCACTGTCAGCTTTCATCCGAGCTTCAAAAGATTTAAACCTAGTGGAGAGATTGAACAGAGCACTGCAGAAGCGAAGCACAGGAGATCACGTTTAAATGGGGTGGGCCATTTTGTAATTCAGACTCATTGTTTTATCAATTCATGTTACGTGTAAGAAGCTACTACAAAGCTGGCAACTACAAAGTTACTTGTAAGTTTAATTATTTTGGAATATTTATTTTATATTGTATTTCATTTTATATGTACACTCACCTAAAGGATTATTAGGAACACCTGTTCAATTTCTCATTAATGCAATTATCTAATCAACCAATCACATGGCAGTTGCTTCAATGCATTTAGGGGTGTGGTCCTGGTCAAGACAATCTCCTGAACTCCAAACTGAATGTCAGAATGGGAAAGAAAGGTGATTTAAGCAATTTTGAGCGTGGCATGGTTGTTGGTGCCAGACGGGCCGGTCTGAGTATTTCACAATCTGCTCAGTTACTGGGATTTTCACGCACAACCATTTCTAGAGTTTACAAAGAATGGTGTGAAAAGGGAAAAACATCCAGTATGCGGCAGTCCTGTGGGCGAAAATGCCTTGTTGATGCTAGAGGTCAGAGGAGAATGGGCCGACTGATTCAAGCTGATAGAAGAGCAACTTTGACTGAAATAACCACTCGTTACAACCGAGGTATGCAACAAAGCATTTGTGAAGCCACAACACGCACAACCTTGAGGCGGATGGGCTACAACAGCAGAAGACCCCACCGGGTACCACTCATCTCCACTACAAATAGGAAAAAGAGGCTACAATTTGCACGAGCTCACCAAAATTGGACAGTTGAAGACTGGAAAAATGTTGCCTGGTCTGATGAGTCTCGATTTCTGTTGAGACATTCAGATGGTAGAGTCAGAATTTGGCGTAAACAGAATGAGAACATGCATCCATCATGCCTTGTTACCACTGTGCAGGCTGGTGGTGGTGGTGTAATGGTGTGGGGGATGTTTTCTTGGCACACTTTAGGCCCCTTAGTGCCAATTGGGCATCGTTTAAATGCCACGGCCTACCTGAGCATTGTTTCTGACCATGTCCATCCCTTTATGACCACCATGTACCCATCCTCTGATGGCTACTTCCAGCAGGATAATGCACCATGTCACAAAGCTCGAATCATTTCAAATTGGTTTCTTGAACATGACAATGAGTTCACTGTACTAAAATGGCCCCCACAGTCACCAGATCTCAACCCAATAGAGCATCTCTGGGATGTGGTGGAACGGGAGCTTCGTGCCCTGGATGTACATCCCACAAATCTCCATCAACTGCAAGATGCTATCCTATCAATATGGGCCAACATTTCTAAAGAATGCTTTCAGCACCTTGTTGAATCAATGCCACGTAGAATTAAGGCAGTTCTGAAGGCGAAAGGGGGTCAAACACAGTATTAGTATGGTGTTCCTAATAATCCTTTAGGTGAGTGTGTGTGCATAATTAATAGTATTTTAAAGGTATATAATTTTTTATATAAATACATATAAACATTTTATTGTTTTTTTAGACAAATATAAAATACTCTATTTTACTGTAAAAAATAGTATCAAGATTATGATTCTATGATTGATTGATTGATTGATTGATTATCAAATATATATGCTAAAATGTGAAAATTATTTTCAGTATTAAATATTTTAATAAAAATATTGTATTTTTTCTTTCTTTTTTATTAAAATACTTAAATGCGTTAAAATGTATGCATTTATTTATTTATTTATTTAAAAATCTGTTAGGCAAAATAGATTTTTATTCTATGAATTCTGCATCTAAATTTTCATTCATTCCAAATAAATCCAATATTTATTTATTCAAAATAATACCCAATTTTTGCAACATATGTGCTCAAATATGCATAATATAATAATATTTATAATTAATAATTATAATTAATTAATTAGTTTTTAATTAGTTTTAAATATATTTAATAAATATATATATATTTTTTTTTTTAATTAAAACATTTAAATGCTTTGAAATGCATTGTATTTATTTGTATTCTGTTGTAGGTATTAAGCGAAAAGAAAATTTATTCTATAAATTCTGCATCTAAATATTTGTTTGTTTGTTTATTCAAAATAAATACAATAAATATTTATTAAAATGTTTAAATATTTAAATTCAATAAAATATGTATTTATTTATTTAATTACTCTTTTAATATTCTCTTTTCCAAGCATCAGAATTATGTATTGAAAAATGAAGCCCTCCATGGCGTTATTTTCTAAGGGGAAAAGGTACATTGCACCTCACAATGTTTCCATAATTAATTCATAATTGATTTTCATTTTCCATCATACGTGCAGCAGTCTGTGTCTATATTTTCACAGGGAAGTTTGTGGATAAGTTAGAGCTTTCTCTTTCTCCCCCCCCCCCCTCTCTTTCTCTCTCTCTCTCTCTCTCTCTCTCTCTTCTCTGACTGACACTGTCCTTTGCTCACATCATCTCTCACTCTCCTTCCTTGGGGCTCCCATCCACTTCTTTTCTTTAGCCTATATTTTCCCTAAATAAAACAGGGTGGCAACAACCACGCTAAGAAAAAGCATTGCCAGCTCATCTGATCTGCCACCCCAGATTTATTCCAGTATAAAATATAATGTAAGCAGTGTTCTGTATCGCATTTTAGCAGCTGCGCTTTAATGTGATGACATTAAAAAGATGTACCACGAAAAAATGCAAGAAAACACGTCTGCTGCACGGCTGCTCGCGCTGTGTTGTAGTCAGCTTCATTAAAAGATAGGCTATGACTCTTATGAACCGGTTCTTTTTGGTGAGTCAGAAACACACAACACATTCAGTATCCCAATTCACAAAAAAATGGACTAATTGCCATTATTTAGCCTATATATAGTAGGCTATTATTGTCATGTATACCATGTACAGTAACTATTTCTAGCACACAGATTCTCTGACTGCCCTCCACTTTCATCATGGATATTTGACATCTAACAAAATAAAATGAAACCAATAAGAAGATCCCGATCACGGAAACTAATAGTTAGGTACAGTGTCTTTGTGCCCTGGATATTGATATTTTGTTATTAGGGGTCCAAACATCAAAGGTGAATGCTATTGCTAATGCTAACTGCACATTCTAAACTATCAGCCATTTCAACTGAAAGATGAAGTCTGTGATATTAATGTTACCCACTAGAGGGAGACATTTTTACAGATATTTTAAGCCTATTGTTTTTCTATCGGTTTCTATCACTATGAATGGAAATAAATGCATTGATCTAGTTCATTTGTATAACTATGGTGTACTGATAGCATAGTTTTATAAAATTAGTGAACATAGAAATCTGTGAAATGTTTATAGATCATTTATTTAACTTTTATAGACCCAAATAAACATATTTTTGATATGTTAAGTTGTTAAGTTGTCAGACATAATTCAATATATTGCTGTCCATTTAAAATGAAGAGAAATTTGTATTTAATATAATTGTCTTAATATAATAGACATTATAAATGTTTATAAAGACACTTATTTACTATTGTGGTGTGAATAATAAAACAAACACTTAAACCACAAGCTACACATGTTATAGAAATAAATGAAAAAAATGAAAATGGCCTTAAGATAAATGCTTCTGATAAAGTTTTAAGCTGCCTGCAAATGATATCTTCACATTAATTTGAAATTGACCTGACCTGACATGACATGCGATTCATCTAAATTGTTGAATATGAGTCCACACTTACACACATATATTATCACATGCCTTACAACAGTAAACATTTTAATTAAACAGAAAGTGATTTGTTGGTGCAACCTGTTTCATCAAACCCTAAGTTTCAGTGAAGTTTCAAGCTGAATTTTTCTGTAAAAACCACATCTTAAGATTAATTTCAGTTGAATCGCTAATCATCCAAATGGGCCATTGGTGCTTGGACCCTGATAATTGGCGCTTGCAAGTAGATTTTTTTTTTTAAATTATAGTACAGATGTTGTATAGATGATATAGTATAGATTAAGTATGTATAGACGATTGAATGCTTGTTTGCTTTGGTGTTGCCACCCCTCACAGTCCTCATGCCACCCCATAAATAATTTTCTAGTTCCGCCCCTGCTCTTGGTGCATTCAGATTCAGGTGCCTGGTATGGAACAATAAGTATGGCTTTACCCCTGATTAAGAGTTTTCCCACTGGGGCCCTAAGATGGGGAGCCTCAGCCCCCAATGCAATTAAATCAAGTTCTTTTTTAATGAGAAGTGTGTTTATTAAGTCCATTCAGGGACTTGTCCACAGAGGCTGTTAGCATTGCTCTCTGATTAGGAAGGCTAAGCAGTCTCAAGAGCTGGAAGTGATAAAGCAGCAAGTCCTTATTTTTTGTTTGTGGGGGCAGAAGTTGTTAATATGGGGAGGTATGGTACACAATCTATTTTCTAACTGTTAGTACCTTGGCTAGGGCCAGATTGACGGGGAGAGAGAGTGAAAGACACTTCAAAAGGGAGGGTGGATACCAGTCTGGAAAATGAGAAAGCAAACTGTCTGGTTTAGGGGTGTGTGGCTCACTGATATCACAGGTGTAGTTTCAGAGAGGGAGACACTTTGTTGGGGGGAGACAAAGAAAATGAGTGAGGTAGGAGTCAGGCCAAATATACCTTGTGTTCCGCGCTGTCATAGGTTTCATATATGATGCTTATGGCAATACTGCCACCTATAGGCCTGCTGCGATCCAGTATCCTGGGATCTGACCATGGAATGTACTTTAGAATAGTTGTAGTGAGAAGTTGGTCGTGACACGATGGTAAGCCTGCAAAGCTGTCGCGAGATTTGTGTGTGAGTCTACTGAGATTTTTCACTGAACGAAAACTGTTCACTGTTTTTTTTTTTTTACTTATAATTGAAAAAAAAAAAATCTGCTCTTATTAATCTTTATTTGTTATTTATTTTTAATTGTTAAGATGAACATATGGCAAGATGTTACATTAATAATAGGCCAACATATATATATATATATATATAGATAGTTTTAATATTTATAAAAAAAAATTATATTTTACATCTAATATTTATATTTTACTTTATTTCACATTTATTTTGTAATTTCAAAAGAATTTTTTTTTTACAATTTTAATAGCCATCTTACACCTCAGTTATCAAAAATGACCTCAGTATATTATATTTGTTGCTAGACCTATTGTTTTGTAATGCACAATTTTTTTCTTAGCAGAAGCTTTAAGATAATATACAGGTAAATTATATAAATTGGGAATTGGTCCCCCTTTTGCTGCCAAACAGCCCTGAACCGTCGAGGCAGGGACTCCACTAGACCCCTGAAGGTGTGCTGTGGTATCTGGCACCAAGATGTTAGCAGCAGATCCTTTAAGTCCTGTAAGTTGCAAGGTGGGGCCTCCATGGATCGGACTTGTTTGTTCAGCACATCCCACAGATGCTCGATTGGATTGAGAACACCTCAAACTCGTTGTTGTGCTCCTCAAACCATTCCTGAACCATTTTTGCTTTGTGGCAGGGCGCATTATCCTGCTGAAAGAGGCCACAGCCACTAGGGAATACCGTTTCCATGAAAGGGTGTACATGTAGGTGGTACGTGTCAAAGTAACATCCACATGGATGGCAGGACCCAAGGTTTCCCAGCAGAACATTGCCCAAAGCATCACACTGCCTCCTCCGGCTTGCCTTCTTCCCATAGTGCATCCTGGTGCCATGTGTTCCCCAGTTAAGCGACGCACACGCACCCGGCCATCCATGTGATGTAAAAGAAAACGTGATTCATCAGACCAGGCCACCTTCTTCCATTGCTCCGTGGTCCAGTTCTGATGCTCACGTGCCCACTGTTGGTGCTTTCAGCAGTGGACTGGTCAGCATGGGCACCCTGACTGGTCTGCGGCTATGCAGCCCCATACTCAACAAACTGCGATGCACTGTGTATTCTGACACCTTTCTATCAGAACCAGCATTAACTTCTTGAGCAATTTGAGCTACAGTAGCTCGTCTGTTTGATCAGAACACACGGGCCAGCCTTCACTCCCCACGTGCATCAATGAGCCTTGGCCGCCGATGACCTCTGTCGCCGGTTCACCACTGTTCTTTCCTTGGACCACTTTTGATAGATACTGACCACTGCAGACCGGGAACACCCCACAAGAGCTGCAGTTTTGGAGATGCTCTGACCCAGTCGTCTAGCCATCACAATTTGGCCCTTGTCAAACTCGCTAAAATCCTTACACGTGCCCATTTTTCCTGATTCTGCACATAAACTTTGTTCACTTGCTGCCTAATATATCCCACCCACTAACAGGTGCCATGATGAAGAATAAGATCAGTGTTATTCACTTCATAATGTTGTGCCTGATCGCTGTATACAGTGGGGAGAACAAGTATTTGATACACTGCCGATTTTGCAGGTTTTCCTACTTACAAAGCATGTAGAGGTCTGTAATTTTTATCATAGGTACACTTCAACTGTGAGAGACGGAATCTAAAACAAAAATCCAGAAAATCACATTGTATGATTTTTAAATAATTAATTTGCATTTTATTGCATGACATAAGTGTTTTTGTCACCTACCAACCAGTAAGAATTCCGGCTCTCACAGACCTGTTAGTTTTTCTTTAAGAAGCCCTCCTGTTCTCCACTCATTACCTGTATTAACTGCACCTGTTTGAACTCGTTACCTGTATAAAAGACACCTGTCCACACACTCAGTCAAACAGATTCCAACCTCTCCACAATGGCCAAGACCAGAGAGCTGTGTAAGGACATCAGGGATAAAATTGTAGACCTGCACAAGGCTGGGATGGGCTACAGGACAATAGGCAAGCAGCTTGGTGAGAAGGCAACAACTGTTGGCGCAATTATTAGAAAATGGAAGAAGTTCAAGATGACGGTCAATCTCCCTCAGTCTGGGGCACCATGCAAGATCTCACCTCGTGGGGCATCAATGATCATGAGGAAGGTGAGGGATCAGCCCAGAACTACACGGCAGGACCTGGTCAATGACCTGAAGAGAGCTGGGACCACAGTCTCAAAGAAAACCATTAGTAACACACTACGCCGTCATGGATTAAAATCCTGCAGCGCACGCAAGGTCCCCCTGCTCAAGCCAGCGCATGTCCAGGCCCGTCTGAAGTTTGCCAATGACCATCTGGATGATCCAGAGGAGGAATGGGAGAAGGTCATGTGGTCTGATGAGACAAAAATAGAGCTTTTTGGTCTAAACTCCACTCGCCGTGTTTGGAGGAAGAAGAAGGATGAGTACAACCCCAAGAACACCATCCCAACTGTGAAGCATGGAGGTGGAAACATCATTCTTTGGGGATGCTTTTCTGCAAAAGGGACAGGACGACTGCACCGTATTGAGGGGAGGATGGATCGGGCCATGTATCGCGAGATCTTGGCCAACAACCTCCTTCCCTCAGTAAGAGCATTGAAGATGGGTCGTGGCTGGGTCTTCCAGCATGACAACGAGCCGAAACACACAGCCAGGCCAACTAAGGAGTGGCTCCGTAAGAAGCATCTCAAGGTCCTGGAGTGGCCTAGCCAGTCTCCAGACCTGAACCCAATAGAAAATCTTTGGAGCAAGCTGAAAGTCCGTATTGCCCAGCAACAGCCCCGAAACCTGAAGGATCTGGAGAAGGTCTGTATGGAGGAGTGGGCCAAAATCCCTGCTGCAATGTGTGCAAACCTGGTCAAGAACTACAGGAAACGTATAATCTCTGTAATTGCAAACAAAGGTTTCTGTACCAAATATTAAGTTCTGCTTTTCTGATGTATCAAATACTTATGTCATGCAATAAAATGCAAATGAATTACTTAAAAATCATACAATGTGATTTTCTGGATTTTTGTTTTAGATTCCATCACTCACAGTTGAAGAGTACCTATGATTAAAAATTACAGACTTCTACATGCTTTGTAAGTGGGCAAACCTGCAAAATCGTCAGTGTATCAAATACTTGTTCTCCCCACTATATATATATATATATATATATGCTGGGGAAAAATTAATCGTGATTAATCGCATCCAAAATAAAAGTTTGTGTTACATAATATATGTTTGTGTACTGTGTATAATTATTATGTATATATAAATACACACACATGCATGTATATATTTAAGAAAAATATGTTATATTTTTATAAAAAAAATTATATTTATATATAAGATAAATTATATATACAGTATATACATGCAAATATTTCTTATATATATATATACATACACACACACACACACACACACACACACACACACACACATAGAATATAACTGTATTCAGAATTATTTGTAATTCTCTCACTTACCAAGCAGACATACACTAAAGAAAAAGAATAAGAATATGTCTGATTTCATCCTCTTAATGTAATTCCTCTCAAAACCAAATCCTTTGTTTAAAGGGACACCCACTTAGGGCTTTTCAAAACACTTAATATTCATCTCCAAGTGCGTCTATTGGATATTTAAAACTTTTGAGTGGTGAGAGACAGGGATTATATACCTGTGCAATTACCTCTTAGATCTAGCCATTGTTCCCAAACTGCACAGTAATTATACAGGTGATTGCCACCAGAGAAAAGCCATTGTTCAGACTACAAATTCCGTACACCGTCGTCATTCACAGCGCTGAAGTTAGCCAATGACACCAAGAGTAATCATCCTGTACATATTCAAACATAATGACCACCCACACGCTCAAACCCATTCAATGGCACCGTAATCACAAACATAACGGAACTATTCTTTGTTAAAACCATGTTCCGCGCTGTAGGTCGTTCCGCACAAAGAATGGGGCTGAACTTTGTCCTTTGAGGGTCAGTGGGAGAGCAGTGAAGAATAGAGAGGAGATCAGTATTCAGGCTGAGTTCCTGTCATGCTTCTATTAAGTAGGAGAGTGGCAGTCTGATTATCCACATTGTTGGCAGTGGTGGGAGTGGACTGTACTGGGCCATTTTTGCATTAACGTTCTGATCAAATTTTCATAACTCAATTTGGCGGAGGTTTGCATGTTGAGGATTGAGCACATCCGTAAAGCTCTCTGGTGCCTTTGCCCATGCAATGCACCTTTCCCATGACATTGACAGTCCCTTGACAATATCGTGAGGCTGATTGTGCTTATGCTGCTCACATTTCATCTATACTTGATTGCTCAGAGGTATATTTTGTTGCTCGAGGTTACACTTTAAAATGCATAGGCCTATAAATATGTCACTCTTTCTCTAATATTATCTCTCATTAACTCTTTCCAGGCAGCACCAGCATTTTTATTCATTTTCACAAAACATTCATGGCCCCCAGAATATTTTGTTTGAATATCTGAACATACAATATCAAAAGAAAGAACAGAACCTCTGCTTTAAAAGAAAATAATAGCCTAATAATTAAGCTGAATGCGTTATTTTTTTCCATCAACACTTGAATTTGGGTAGGCTAAGTTTAATAAAAACAGCAACATTTTGAACAAAAAGCTGAGAAAATATGTGTTTTTACGTCCAGATCACATTCAGAGCGTTTATTTAAACATAAATGGAGTAGTTTGAGTCCTCTTTGTGGGTTCAACATTTCATTCTGTAACGTCAGGCAGTTTTGATTTATGCTTTTTTGATTATAATTTATTGTGTTATTTTACATGTGCATAAGCAATGCTTCTATCACTTGTTTCTGCTTCTTTTTTCCAATGTTTTGATTTGAGAAGATGTGTAATAGCGCCCCCTACAGTATAACAGTGAAAACATGGATAAAGAGTGCTTCAGTTCAGTAACTGTTCATTTTGAAATTTTACTAACAATATACAACTTATTCTTACGTTTACTTTAAAAAAAATCAGTAATTGTTTTACAGCAAAAAGACACGTGAACCACAACCTGAAGGGCATGTTTTTAGAATTATACTAAAAGGACTTTTACTTGCCTTAAAAAGTACAGTATGTATAGATTGTGTACAACAGGTTTTTATAATATAATATAATATAATATAATATAATATAGACTTAATGCACTGCAAATATATATATATATATATATATATATATATATATATAATGTTTTTTTTCCGAAGCTGTAAATAAAACAAGATTATTGGAATATGTTTTACAAGAGAATACTATTTTTGTCATTCTACTTGAAAATGTAATGTTTAATTCAGTGTGTTACTTGCCACTTCTTTGTAATTATTTGTTAAACTTGCAATGTCTGTGTGAAAATTGTTTCAAAGTAAATACACCACTTTTTTGATTCATTAGAATACAGAGTTAAAACTTATATGATGCATTTCATTTGATCTTGTGAGAATTTGTTGAGAAATACTTAAGATCTCTGTCTTGTGATCACAGGCTATCTTGGCAAATCTGAGCACACTCAGAGCCATTGTTGAGATCACTTCTGAAACTTTTGCAGTGTTCAAGTAACTAGTAAAGTAATGCATTACTTTAAAATGTACAACAAAATATCAGAGTTACTTTTTCAAATAAGTAAAGCATTTTCCCATTTAATGACTGACAGCTCTCCTGTCGTCATGTTAATGATATCGTAAGTGCAGAGGCGTTGTGTGCGCTGAGTAAACATGAGGGGTATTGTAGATCTAAACTAAATGTGATGTTGAATGCTTTGGGACATACTATCACGTCATAAAATTTTAACAGACACTCTGTTGCATAGTTACTGTCACCGTAAACTGGCCTGTCAATCATCTTGTCACAGTTAACATACTCCACATTTCATTTAATTTAACTTCCTACCGTATCGGAGAGAAAAGAAGTAGCACATTGATCTGCCAGTCGTGGGTCTTTCATTCTGAGAACTCTCCTCAAATTTTTGCATAATGATACATTTAAAAGTTAACGGCCAAATGGATCTTTGTAAAAGTTCACATTGTTGTTGCAGATGAAATATAACACGGATAACATTAAAAAAATATTTATTTTATTTATCAGGATAACTATTGATTATTAGTCACTCAAACCCCTTTATCTAAACCTCTCTTCTTAAAGGTAGAGTAGGTAATTCTCGGAGCGGCTAGCAATAGCAAGCTAGCTTTGAAAGCATAAGATCCCACCCTCCCTTCAGAGCGTCTCTAAAGCCACGCCTCCTTCAAAACACATAAACGCATACAGCAAGGAGCAAATAAAAGTGTCACGACTACCTAATGTCTCAAAGCACATAACATTACAATAATAGTGAACATAACCAACTTAAATAGCACTGACCTGTACCTCCTCACTGCTGCAGATTCATTTCGGCGTTGATAGTGTTTCCATTGAAACACGTAAATTTGAGTCACAAACCGCTCAGAGTATAACGTCATGGGTTTCCATCTCTTTCAAATTACAGTAGTTACAGCGTTAAAACAGCATAAGCTCATTGTTTTGGTTAAGGAGGAACTGAAAAAGGTGGCTGCTGTTTGATTGTGGAGCTCGGTGACTGACATCTGTCTAACTCATAGATGAAATGCGCTTATGAAATGTAAGGTCTGCGTGAGCAGGGTGCGTAGAGGTATGAAAATACATATGTTGACAGGCAGGTAGGACATCGTATCATTTGGACCGAATGCAATGATTGGACGAACATTTTATGGTCCTACGCCTTCCACAGGCGAGATATAGGTTATACATATAAATACATTTAGACTACTTAACTTAGTGATTGCTATCATGATGTGAAGAGACTTTCAACCAGCATAACAAAAAATGTTTCTGGAACAAATCGCCTACCCTGCCTTTAACACTTTTTATGACACTGAGACGCAGGGTTGAACTTTCTTCTCCTGCATCCTATTCTTCTGCAATCCAGAATGGCAACGTGTTTGAGCTGAGCCCTCTACTGTACAGGTGTAAATTCGCATTTCCTTCAGCCTGAGGCTTATTCATTTCACTTTTGGTGTGAAAGGGCCTTTACATTTGCTAAAAATTGTTTTTTATTTTGTTATTAAAAAACAAACAAGCAAGCCCAGGTGAGAAAAAAGTAACGCAAAAGTAACATAGCACATTACTTTCCATAAAAAGTAACTAAGTAATGCAATTAGTTACTTGTTTAGGGAGTAACGCAATATAGTAATGCATTACTTTTAAGTAACTTTCCCCAACACTGTGCATTACATTAAAGTGTCTTTTGATGACCACGCAGTGAGACTTTGCAGTAGGAAAGTCAAAATATTATAGTTATATAATATAATATTTAACATTCAACGGCTCACCACATAATGACAACTGTACATCCTCAAATTCAGCACTTTTATTTCCAACATGCACTGTTTTATTTAATTCTTGTATTGGGACAGGACTTGAAGCATTACATGACTGTGTGATTTTGTCTCTATTTTTTAGCGCCAAGTTAAAACTACATATGCTATCAAGCATGTAATGTAGCCTAATCTCATTTTTAAATTAATGACTGTTATGTTAAATAAAGTTTAAAGTTAACTATTTTACCTTGGAACAGCGTTGTTGACTCATCTTCCCTCAGACTCAATCCGTTGATGGCGGTCTTGCGTGCAGTTCTTAAAATGCCTAGAATATTCCACACCAAAACCATATGGTGAAAAAAAAAGGCACTGGATTCTGAAACTGAAAGATAATGCACCAATAAAGAAACTTGGTTCCTATAGTCATGAGATTGTGTTTTTCAGGTCTGGAAAAGTCTAAAATTAATAATAAGTTGATAAAAAAAAAAAATCAGGGACAGTGAATATGATTTTTTAAACGCTGCTTTAAAATTTAATTTGGTAGATATTACATTTTGTTTTGTGCAATTTAAAATTCTGAAGATTTGTTTTGAGTGTTTTGCCTTATCTGAGACATTCAAACAAAAAAAAACAAAAAGAAGGTTAGGGGAACATTGGATAACATGAAACATGCATGTGTGCATGTTTTCTTGAGTCAGATGCATTGCTAAATATCAGTCTATCAGAGCTCCATCGCCATGACAGCAACATAACCGCACTCTTGAGTTTCAGGATCCATCTCTATCATGCAGTCCCTCATGAATTATTTAAGTTCTGATGAGAGTCTCAAGGATGTTAGAGCAAATCAGATAATACATATTCAAAAGAGATCATCTCTTACCAGTAATTAGTTTTTCAAACTTTCTTTTTAGTTAATTCTTTGTTAAATGCTGTTTTAAGTATCTGAACTTTATCTGTCTCTCTGGTTATTAATATTATGATATATTCATGAAATGAATGAACAAGTCAAGGTTGAATGCTGAACAAGATGAATGTAAATTTATTAGCCAATATTTACACATTTTATTAATTTATTATATTAAACCTAAAAATGTTACAATAAATATGTGTAGTTTAGGCTACTATTATTTTTTAATAGTAATTAAGAAGCGAGACACTAGTGTAAACTTAATTTAATTAATGTAAATTAATACATTTGGTGACCAAAATGTAGCAACAAATGCACATAATCTAATGTGGCATTCTGGTTTCATTGATTGATTATCTTAAAGTCCACCTGTGGAGAATTTTTAATTTTGTTTATATGTCTGTGTGGTGTTTTTAATATGCTTTAAGACAAACCATGTGCAAATTCATAAGTCAACACCATTGCTTAGTATTTTCTCCTTAAAACTGCAGTGAACCAAATACAGTCTCAAAATTGTGGTTTGAAATCGCTGGTGTTTCTGACGTCACAAACTCAAGGTAACCAATCACATCAACATGTGATCGTCAACGAGTGGATCTCTGAGCTGGTGTGAGTGAGTGGAGGCGGGGCTAATTTGCATATTCATAGAACCGCATGTACTAAATGAGACAAGGGTGTACTTACATTCAAGTTATTTTAATGTATGAAGAATTTTCAAGGGGAAAAAAACGTTTAAATATGTAATTTTGTTGATCAAAGATGAGTTTTAAGGGATAAAATTATTGACTACAGGGGGACTTTAAATATTTGCACTGAATAAAATTAGAAGCAATGCTTCTCAAATTTCTTATTGAGGATCACAATTTACATAACATTTTGAAAGTTTAACTTTGCTTTACCACTTAATGCAATGAAAATCTCAAAATAAAAAATAAAAATTCCTATTTAAAGCCACAATATGTAATTTTTCGCCGCTAATGGTCGCTTATTCAAAACAAAGGCGTAGCTTGATGACGCCTTGATTTCGCAGAGCTTTTATTATGTCGCAGATGACCACTTCCGCTTCTTCCACGCATGCGTATGTGGGGTAACACAGCGCTGTTTTATAATATTAGATAAATTTGAGTGTGTTAAGTTATGTCATAATGCCGGAAATCAAGAGTAATGCGGATATGATGTCATTGACAGTGTTGGGAAGGTTACTTTGAAAATGTAATAGGTTACAGATTACAAGTTACCCAATTAAAAATGTAATAAGTAGTGTAACTATTTCAATTACTTTATTAAAGTAATGTAACCGATTCCATTTGATTAGTTTTTGATTACTTTTCTAATTTCCAGCACTGAAACGCCTTTTTATCACTTGCCATGGTGGCAACTCTCTGACAGGTTGTAGCCTAAAGCTTTCAGCGGCAATGTGGATTGATGTAGGCTAATTGGCAGACGTGGTGCTCTGCAAATTCAAACGAGAACCAATCAAAAGCATCAGAATAGCATCGCTTTACTCAAAGGCCTTTAAATGGCAAGAGGCATCGTGCACATCAAAAACAGGCAAAGCAACAAATTACTATTATTCAACACATCCTAGCCTTTTACAGAAAATATTCAGATGTAACCCCTTTTGTAATCATTAACATTTTCATAAGTAACTGTAATTTAATTACACATTTTTTTCAGTAACTGTAACTGATTACTGATTGTAATTAAATTATGTAATCTAGTTACATGTAACTAGTTACTCCCCAACACTGGACATTGATAAGTGACGCACGGTCCGTGTCCTGGTTAAAATGACTTATTTCTCTGGATTTAGACATTCTTGAAACATTTCGGATAATGTAAGTACACAAGTCAACAAAATATATAACATTGTTCTAGTGGTTTTTGGATATTTTAATCCAAACATCTTACATATTGTGCCTTTAATCTCAACTGTGACTAAAAACCAGTATCAGTATCACTTTGTGGCCTCAGCTAAATAGTGTAGTAAACCTCCTCAACACCAGATGGCTGCAGTCATACAAGCACACGCATGCTCAGTATAAGCAGCTCGAGCTCAGCGGTTCTCTCAGCACAGCATGTCTCAGTTCACTGGACTGTTGGAGTAACATATAACTTGGGAAATTGGTTTATTTTATGTAGGAGTGACTGTCGGGCGCGTCCTAAAAGTGAGTAACTTTAGTGACTTGTGGATCAGTGCTGACTCGAGACGCGAACTGTTTTGAACGATTCAGTCCGATTTGGTAAAGTAGTTCGACCAGTTCACTAAAAAGAACCGGTTCAAAAGAACGATTCGCTCACGAACCGGACATCACTAGTGAGCAGACGTGAAGAATTCTACAGCGCACTCATTTACGGTATGTTCATTGTTTTAAAATAAACCTTGTTTTTGACGTTATTTAGCTAGAACGCATTTGATTAACACATTTATAACCTATATATATATATTCTGTGCTTTTGATACAAGTAGCCTCGTATCGTTCGAGAGTGCAGAATGGGTGCGTGTATTTCTAGACCTCAGTTTTATTTCCCAGAGAATTATTCACAAACAAATTATTGCAGTTTTATAAAACGGACAATTAAGTAAAGATGGAATAATCTGGATTTTATTAGTGTGTAACGGAACGTTGGGTCTGTGCGTATTCATGCAAAAGGCCTTAAGGCCTGTTTCTCACTGCACGCGTAAGCAGCACGTATTTTTTTTTTTTTTTTTTTTAACCAATGTCATACTTCCGGGTTTTTGGCTTCCGGACTGGCCCACGCAGAGTAAACTGTTTTCCGGTAACAGCGATGGCTGAGCCTTACAAGAAACATTTCGGAAATCAAAGTCTTTGTACGAATTAAATATCATGGACATGTTTGAACAGTCTTGGTGATATATTAGCATGACTACGAAGCTCTTGTTAAGAGCCAAATTTAGGAATAATTCGAAATGGCGGCGCTTAACTTGGTTCTGTCCTTCCCAGTGTCTGTTTGGTGCGGCTGTGCATGATCGCACTGCATGTAAAAACAATGTTTTTCGCGATGTTTTGGGAAGTCATCGCTCCCGAGTCTTCTCTGAATGTTGGAGATGGTGGAAAGGGGGCTTTAGCTGCTCTAAATTCATTAAACCACAATTTCACGGGGCATATTGCTTTTATAAAACGGTTAGGCCATAAACATATTTATTTTATTCATAATTTAAACATACAGCAACAAAAAATAATGATATTGATTACAAATTGAATCTTCCGCAAAGCATGTAGTTCCTCAGAAACAATTCAACCAACGCAGACGCAGTGGCGCAGTAATTATTGATGTAATGAGGTCATGTGTATGTTTGTTATTTACAGTAGCTCAACCAATCAGAATCAAGAACCGGAACTATCTGTTTTATGAATGGGCTTTTAAGCACAACTAGTATGTAGTGCTTCTATTTTCTAAGTTTTTAGTCTGTGCTTTTTTCCAGATCACTCCAAAATGTCTGAACCACGAGCCTTAAAGAATCCCTACCTAGATTACACTGGGCCTGGATGTGCACAAGACCTGTTTGACATGCAGGGAAATGTGAGTGATTCCAAAAAGCGGCATAGTGCTACTGTATCTTACATATACTATACTATTCTTTGAAATAATTGGTGTACCATACTATATGAATATGGTAATCATTCATAGCCTTCACTGAATTACATTAATACACTGCTTTACCCTCTTTTCATACCTGTATACGTTATCATATCTGATTTATAAATCTTTTTGCTCTGTGCAGTTGACCCAGCATTTTGCCAGCTGTGTAAGCAGTAAGATCGGTGAGCTTATGGCAATCATGGAGAATGGACTGAAGACCGCCGACCCCAGAGACTGTACTGGTTACACTGGCTGGGCAGGTGAGAACACACTTACATGTGTATTAAAAAAGAATTGTTAATACATGTTCAGTGAAACTGTATATTGCAAAATATCAGCCTCTATAGATAGGGTTGCTTAAAGGGGTAGTCCACCCAAAAATTAAAATTCTGTTATTATTCAAGGCCTGGGTATACTTCATTTTCCACATCTGGACGCGTCTCACGTGCAGTCATGTCCGCACGGCTTTCAAAGTACACCGTGTGCACAATTATTAGGCAAGTTGTATTTTTGAGGATTCATTTTATTATTGAACAATTACAGTGCTCTCGGTCAATCCAAAATGTTAAATAAACCTCAAACCTGAATATTTAAGGAAGTAAAAGTGAGGTTTTGGCTTGTGTACAATTATTGCGCAACTGTTATGGCTCGTTTCCACAGAGCGGTACGGTTCAGTATGGTATGCAATTTTGCCGTTTCCATTGTCAGAAGTTGTGAATGGTACCCTAATTCTGAACTGTACCGTACCACTTTTTTGGCACCCTTCCGTTGGGGTACTTGGCACAGTAGTCCGGTACTAAAGGGTGGAGCTAGACTCACCGCAGAACATTGATTGGTTGACAGAGAATCGTCACTTGCGTGTGCTTTTTTTTTTTTGGGCTGTGTTTTTCCTTGCAGCCTACAGTCTTGGCTCAAACAAAACGCGTCTTCTTGTGACAACAGCCACATGCCGAGAAGCAACAACAAGATCTGCTGTATGTAGTCCACTGTTGTTTACTGTGTCTCTTTCTTCTTCTTCGCGCGAGAATGACATCGATCGCTACACCACGCCTATCATAAGAGTACTGTTGGCGGTGGAAACGCAAGCCAGATCTGGGTTTATGGTCTTGAATCGTACTGTATGGAGCCGTACCGCACCACTCGGTGGAAACGAGCCATTAGTGTGCAGAATTATTATGCAACAAAATGAAATGAAACAAATTTTCCCGTCTCACTTGTTTATTTTCATCTGTTATAGCCACCCTTCTTTTCAACAACAGTCATAAGCCTTCCATCCATGGAGTCTGTCAGTTTCTTGATCTGTTGATGATCAACTTTTTGTGAAGCAGCAGCCACAGCCTCCCAGACACTGTTCAGAGAGGTGTACTGTTTTCTTTCACCGTAAATCTGCCCACAAGTTCTCAATAGGGTTTAGATCAGGTGAGGAAGGGGGCCATGTCATTATTCTTTCATCTTTAAGGCCTTTACTGGCTAGTTACGTAGTGGAGTACTTCGACGCATGCGATGGAGCATTGTCCTGCATAAAAATTATGGTCTTCTTGAAAGATGCAGACTTTGCTTGAATCTGCTTGAAGAATGTGTCTTCTAAAATCTGGCAGTAGGTTTGGGAGTTGATTTTGAGTCCATCTTCAACCTGAAAAGGTCCAACTAGCTCATCTTTAATAATACCAGCCCTTACCAGTACCCCAACTCCACGTTGCTGGCGTCTGAGTTGAAGTGGAGCTCTGTGCCCGTTACTGATCCAGCCACGGGCCCATACATCTGGTCCGTCAAGAGTCACTCTCATTTCATCAGTCCATAAAACCTTTGAAATATCTGTCTTCAGATATTTCTTGTCCCAGTCTTGACGTTTCAACTCGTGTGTCTTGTTCAGTGGTAGTCGGGTTTCAGTCTTTCTTACCTTGGCCATGTCTCTGAGCACTAAACACCTTGTACTTCTGGGTACTCCAGGTAGGCTGCAGTTCTGGAATATGACAGCACTGGAGGATAATGGGTTCCTGGTAGCTTCACGTTTGATTCTTCTCAAATCTTTGACAGTTAATTTGCGTTATTTATTTTTCTTCTTGCGACCCTGTTGACTAACAAAACGTTTGATGGTTCTGTGATCACGCCCCAATATCTTAGCAATTTCAAGAGTGCTGCATCCCTCTGAAAGACTTTCTACGATTTTTGACTTTTCAGAGTCAGTTAAATCAAGCATTCTGCGTTAGCTCAGGCAGGCCACAAAGTCAAGCTCCGCTATCAGCTGATTGGCAAAATTTAAACCCTGCCCATATCAGCTGGTCCGATTCCTATGCACTCAATTGGCAACTCTCAAACAGGGCAGCTTAAGTTTAGTCTGCCTGCTTGGCTGCTTCCACTGCACGCTGCTTTGCAACCCACCTCCTCCCCAGCTCCTCCTTAAACTTGTTTAACTTAATTTTATTATGTTGTCATTGATGCATGCTCTGTTCTCAATGGGGGGGATTTACTCTCCCACTTTAAAAAAATGTGAGGTTGTCCCCAGAAGCTGCTGCTGTTCCCTGTCTTGGCTTTTCATTGAGCTCATGAAAAGGATGGGGAATTTAGAACAGAGCCATATCGCCAAACTTTTGCAAAATATGCCAATAAAAAGTTGACTAAAAATTTGTCTATGGTGCTTTTTTCGCCCTTTTTACCTGAGGAAAAGAAGCTGCCTAATAATTATGCACACCTTGATATAGGGTGTTGATCTCCTTAGGGCACACCCTCCCTCATTACATAAAAACACATCACCTGATATGCTTAAATCCAATAAGCATTCAAGTTGTATACTGTTTGGAGTTGGAAAATATGCATAAAAATGACCTGGTCAAAATACTCACTTGCCTAATAATTCTACACACAGCGTATACGATGGTCGAGTTTGACACATGCGCAGTACAATTGTTGTGACTCTTCTATCTTTCTTGCGCATGCGCTGTTGTATGCGCACCTTTCTCGTGATCTCAAAAATTGGGCTGCACGTGGATGGCCGAAGCATACTTTGGGCTCTACTCAACCTCGTGTTGTTCCAAACCTTTCTGGTTATACTTTATTCAGGGTTCCCACGGGTCCTTGAAAGTTTGTGAAGAGAAAAAAACAAAAAACAAAAAAAATCAAGGCCCTGGAAAGTTTTTGAAAATAAGCATAGATACAGGTCCTTGAAAGTGCTTGAATTTATTTTGTGCAAGAAGTTTTCTGGAAAAAATTTCATATTATTCCTTCCGGTCCACTAATGTGTTATTTCGCCAACACTTTGTGGCCTATGTATACTAGCTTGCTTGATTTTACGTTAGTTACTCGCATTTACGCGTTACGTTAAGTGTTTCCCGCGTGAGGTACTTTGTGTTGTGCGCGTGACCGTCATGGCAACGTACAAAACTACTACGATGGTACCTCAGTGTTACACACACACCGGGAAACATTGCAAAAATAGGCTGAAACCGCTGAAACGTGATGCCTGGAAAATGCAAGTTTCAAGATATTTGAATGTGTCCACCACATTAATTCCTTGAATTTGAGGGTACTGGCCCTGGAAAGTCCTTGAAAGGTCCTTGAATTTGAAGTTAACCAAAGTGTGGGAACCCTGTTTATTTCCACTTTAGACATTTCTACTAACTAGGGATGCACCGATATATTTAATAAATATAATACTGCGCTCATGTACTCGTACTGATTAAAATGCTTTAATACCCTTTGTATTAAAACTAAATTTTATACTGAATACTTAATTGAATTCTTGAAGTGAACTTAAACAGTTGAGAAATTAACTGCATGTGTAACAGTATACCATGCATTCGGTCTTAAAGGGACAGCAGCTTAATAAACCTGCTTCTGTGTTTTTAATGTTAGTCAAACAACAAAGGACAAAGAAAGCACTCACTGCTCTTTTGTAAAATATGTAGCTTTAATAAAGAATCATCTATATTTAATTTGTATAGTGAAGACTATGCAGTTACATTTTGATTTCTTCAAATTCTGTACCTGTAAACTACTGTTAGAAAACCTGAAAAATCTGAAAAGCACTGTTTATTTCGTTTGTTTCTTTGTTCTATTGCATTTATTTGTGCTATTTGTAATTGGATTAGTTATTTTATTACTGACTGTTTACTTGTCTTTATTAGTTTTAAATTTACATTAATTAGGCTAGTAATTGTTTGAAGTAGTATCAAAATTGTAATAGAGAATTGTGATTTCCCTAGGATCTAAACATTTGAACCACTGAGGCCTGCTGAAGCAGCTCTAAATGTGCCCTGTGCTGATAAATGAAAGATAGAAAATAATAAAGCAATAGAATGAACAGTGAAAGTAACAGAAGCTTGTACAATACGTTTGAACAGGCATAATTAAGCATGAAAATAACTGAAGGAAATGTATATTTGCTAAACCAATGAACATGATTCATATTCTTTTGGTTTCTCTATACTAATATAACAAATTATATGCAATGAAAAAACAGGTATCGGTGTCGGCGAGTACCAAAATGAAAGTATCGGCCTCGTTCTGGAAAAAGTGGTATTGATGCATCCCTGCTACTAACAATAAGTAAATTTGCAACTACATGTCAACTAGCAGTCATTAGAGTATTGGTACACTGTCTGCCCAATATCTGCTGAACTCACATTTAAATACTATGTTTCATATCAACAACAAAATCTGGCATGACCTGTCCCATAAATGTTTATGCTCAAATAGCGTTAAAAAACATATTTTACTTTGTGACAGAGTAGTATGTATTCACAGTACTCATAAAAGAGTAGGCAAAAAGTACCCGGATGACTTACTATCCCATGAGGCCACAGGAGAGGATTTGTACATTTCAGTGATGCGACGTAACTGATGCTGGTTGGTCATATGATAATGACAACATGGTAAATGTAGTATGTCCAGATTACATTCATAGTATATAGAGCATACTTTTTAGCGTTCACAAAGTACTCATTCAAAATAAGTACCAACTCAAGATAGTATGCAATTTCGGACACAGCCGGTCTGTTTCTGTAGCCACCGAAGCTTCTATCAGCAGCTGCAGTGACGTGATGACTTTATCAATCAGCGATTGGCTCCTTTATTTAGAAGGCGGGACTTATTATTGCACATTGCGCTTTCTCCCATTCATAAGGGATATGAGCATCGCCTTTGTATATCTAAAGTCTTTGGTATAAATAACTTTGCAAGTACATGTAGAATAAGTTGACAAACCTTAACCTAACCGAGATACAAACCCGATTCCAAAAAAGTTGGGACACTGTACAAATTGTGAATAAAGGAATGCAATAATTTACAAATCTCATAAACTTATATTTTATTCACAATAGAATATAGATAACATATTAAATGTTGAAAGTGAGACATTTTGAAATGTCATGCCAAATATTGTCTCATTTTGGATTTCATGAGAGCTACACATTCCAAAAAAGTTGGGACAGGTAGCAATAAGAGGCCGGAAAAGTTAAATGTACATATAAGGAACAGCTGGAGGACCAATTTGCAACTTATTAGGTCAGTTGGCAACATGATTGGGTATAAAAAGAGCCTCTCAGAGTGGCAGTGTCTCTCAGAAGTCAAGATGGGCAGAGGATCACCAATTCCTCCAATGCTGCGGCGAAAAATAGTGGAGCAATATCAGAAAGGAGTTTCTCAGAGAAAAATTGCAAAGAGTTTGAAGATATCATCATCTACAGTGCATAATATCATCCAAAGATTCAGAGAATCTGGAACAATCTCTGTGCGTAAGGGTCAAGGCCGGAAAACCATACTGGATGCCCGTGATCTTCAGGCCCTTAGACGGCACTGCATCACATACAGGAATGCTACTGTAATGGAAATCACAACATGGGCTCAGGAACACTTCCAGAAAACATTGTCGGTGAACACAATCCACCGTGCCATTCGCAGTTGCCGGCTAAAACTCTATAGGTCAAAAAAGAAGCCATATCTAAACATGATCCAGAAGCGCAGGCGTTTTCTCTGGGCCAAGGCTCATTTAAAATGGACTGTGGCAAAGTGGAAAACTGTTCTGTGGTCAGACGAATCAAAATTTGAAGTTCTTTTTGGAAAACTGGTACGCCATGTCATCCGGACTAAAGAGGACAAGGACAACCCAAGTTGTTATCAGCGCTCAGTTCAGAAGCCTGCATCTCTGATGGTATGGGGTTGCATGAGTGCGTGTGGCATGGGCAGCTTACACATCTGGAAAGGCACCATCAATGCTGAAAGGTATATCCAAGTTCTAGAACAACATATGCTCCATCCAGACATCGTCTCTTTCAGGGAAGACCTTGCATTTTCCAACATGACAATGCCAGACCACATACTGCATCAACTACAACATCATGGCTGCGTAGAAGAAGGATCCGGGCACTGAAATGGCCAGCCTGCAGTCCAGATCTTTCACCCATAGAAAACATTTGGAGCATCATAAAGAGGAAGATGTGACAAAGAAAACCTAAGACAGTTGAGCAACTAGAAGCCTGTATTAGACAAGAATGGGACAACATTCCTATTCCTAAACTTGAGCAACTTGTCTCCTCAGTCCCCAGACGTTTGCAGACTGTTATAAAAAGAAGAGGGGATGCCACACAGTGGTAAACATGGCCTTGTCCCAACTTTTTTGAGATGTGTTGATGCCATGAAATTTAAAATCAACTTATTTTTCCCTTAAAATGATACATTATCTCAGTTTAAACATTTGATATGTCATCTATGTTGTATTCTGAATAAAATATTGAAATTTGAAACTTCCACATCATTGCATTCTGTTTTTATTCACAATTTGTACAGTGTCCCAACTTTTTTGGAATCGGGTTTGTAGTTGACATGTAATTGCAAATTGAGTGAGTTGGCATAGTTGCAAAGTTACTTTTAGCATAGCAACTTATGGCATAGTTGCAAAGTACTAGAATGCTGATAACTAAATAGTTTTGGCTTCTATTGCATTTTTTGTTCATTCAATGAAAGTCAATGGGAACCGAAACATGTTTCGTTACCAACATTCTTCAAAATATCATCTTTTGTGTTCGGCAGAAGAAGAAGAAGAAAAAAAAAAAGGTAATACAGGTTTGGAATGAGGGTGAGAAAATGATGACAGAATTTCTGGGTGGACTATCCCTTTGAGGGATGCGCTGGTATAACTTTGTCCAATATATTGAAATCTGATTATTATTATTATTATTATTATTATATATTTTTTTTAAATGATTTATTATGGTTCACTACTCATGTTCATGGTTTTATATCATGAAACTACGTGGCCCACATTGCTAAGTCCCCCCTCCCCCAACTGCAGGCGTTGCCCTGCTTTACCTGCATCTCCACAGTGTCTATGGAGATCCCTCTTACCTCCAGAGGGCTCTGGACTATGTCAACCACAGTCTGAGGAGTTTAACCCAGCGCTGGGTGACCTTCTTGTGCGGGGATGCAGGACCGCTGGCTATAGCGGCGGTGGTCTATCATCGCCTCCAGAAACCCCATGAGGCTGAGGAGTGTGTGAACAGGTCTGACCCTGCTCTACCTCCATCTTTGTGTATGTGTTGGGTCGGTGACATCACGCTTCAAATTAGAATTACACATCTAAATATGTAATCATATTATTTTTGTCTAAGTTATTCAAAGATATATTAATCATGTAATTCACAGGGACGATTTTAGTATTTCTGAATTCAAATCTATTTTGTTAGTTTTTGTGGATTTAAACTAAGTAATCAGTAGATGTCTGAAATTCTTAAAGGAAAAGATTAGCAGTGAAGCAACAGTCTCTCAGACACCCTTATTTGTCACTGACCCATGTAAACTTGATAAACATTAGGAATTTACATTATTTGAATAAAGTAGGAGAGTTAAATATCATTTACTTAAGTCCAAAAAGATGATATATGTTGAAGGACTGACTATCGAAATGTATTGTTTGTTGTCAGCTGTCCACATGAAGTCTAATGTCTTGTGTTCAGGGTTTGAAATTAACTTTTTCACTCACCGGCCAATTTAGCTACTTAAGTTACCGGCCATTCAGAATTCTACTAGCCAAAAAGAGAAATAAACCAGATCAACTACGTCACAGCTTACAATTTTTTTTATATATATATATATATATATATATATATATTTATATATTTATATTTTAGTGCTGTCAATCGATTAAAAAAAACAAACCTAATTAATCGCATATTGTTTCTGTAATTAATCGCGATTAAAAACATCTGAGTTTTTAATATTTTTATATTGTAATAATTTAGTTACACTCCAAATTAATGTAGAAACAACTTAAAGACAGTATATTTTAAATATTTGTTGTTTTGGCATCTTTTTATGAATAAAGGCCAGCATCACTGATACTACTACTGCTACTGATGTCTCTATAAAATAGAATTTATTTATTTGTTTTTTGTTTTTTTTACATGATTAGACATTTCAACATTACAGTATAATTGAAAGATGTATCAATTTCAACATTTATTAGGCTTAAGTAAACTTAAAACAATCCTCACATCAATTACCTGTGGCCTTCCTACCTTTTCCTACAGGTAGGAAATATACAGAAATTGAATAAAGTTATCAAACAGTCTGCACTGCATAAATAATAAATTAAATATAGTTTGACCTTAATAAAGCTACAAGTTTCATTTAACATTAATCACAAACATCACAGCAACTGCATTATTGATTGCTGTGACTTTAAGATCTGCCACTGCCGAACATGATGCGGATCTGACGCACGTCACGTGCATCTCATTCTCAGTTCATTCAAGACCTTATTTAACTAATTTAAGACCACTCTTATGAGGATACTTGACAAAACAGGCACTTTGACATAAGTCTGTGTGTTATTATTTGTTCAAGCGCAAAAGAGAACTCGATTCTGGTGCGCTGTCTTTGCATCACAGATAGGACATATAAAAAGTGTGTAAACATAAGTGACCTGCCAAATTGGCTAGTGATTTGACAGCGTTACCCGCCACACTTGATTTTTACCCGCATTTGGCGGGTTGGCTGGTGTTAATTTCAAACCCTGCTTGTGTTGTATACTTTGGATTGTTGGCTTGTTTATAACTTAATACTGCTTTAATAGAATTGCCCTGGAATACTCCCAAGAGCTGGTGTTCATTAAAAATCTCATACTAGGATTTCAGGATGAGGGTGAAATGTGGAGGATTTTTTTGGTCTATAGGGCAGCTCAGCTCTTTTTGTGTCCTGTTTTCTTTCCCTGTCTTGACAGGGTTTCATTCCCAGGGGATCTTATTGTGATCTATTTGCTCGAATGTTTCCAGGCTGCTGCAGTTGTACCAGTCAGTAGTGCAGGGGAAAGGCAGTCTCCCTGATGAGCTGCTTTATGGCAGAATGGGCTACCTTTACTCCCTCATGTTCATTAACCAGCAATTTCAGCAGGAGAAGATCCCCATTCAATACATTCAACAGGTCAGTCACCATTCATTTTGCCTCAAAGCTGAACGAAAGCGCATGACATCACATTTTAACCCAGGATGCATGGCTAATATGAGTTATGCATGATAGTCAACGTGTTATACTCAACATGACCAAAATTTACCATTTTTATTACATCAATAAATCCCCCTGGTTTTATTGGGGGAAAAAAGTCATAGTTTTAAATAAAATGTAATGCAGTTACCTTTGTCATCTGCTGATGTAACCAAGAACAAGCAGGTAGTGAAAAATATATAAAAAATGTTTGTTTATATACAATATCAAAAGTTAATATTGTAGCCTAACTTTCATAATCCAATCAAATGGAGAAAACCAAGCCTATATTATTTCTTGTGGTTAAATGATATATAGTTTTCAATGGCTGGTAATAAATGTAGAAAGCAGGGCAGATGAACAATATATACTACCGTTCAAAAGTTTTGGTGCAAGTAATATTTTTGATATAAATAATGCTTCTATACAGCATGGAATAAAATGTCAACATTAATTAAATCGATCAAAAGTAACAGTAAAGACTTTTATAATGTTACAAAAGATTTGTATACAGCAGCACAACTGTTTTCAACATTGATAATAAGAAATGTTTCTTGAGCAGCAAATCAGCATATTAGAATGATTTCTGAAGGATCATGTGACAGTGAAGACTGGAGTAATGATGCTGAAAATTCAGCTTTGCCATCACAGGAATAAATTACTTAATTATTACACAATATTATTTTCAAAATAAAATTCTTTCAAAAGCATTAAGTCTTACTATATATTTTGGAACTGACAATTGACATTCAACTTGTAAATTGCTGACAATCTCAAAATATTGGCCAATTTACAAGAAAAATGTCACTTTATTGAAGTTCAATGTGTTGTGAAAAGCGTGTGTCTCGTCTTAACTTATTAAACATGCATGTGCATTTATTTCAGATCTGTGATGCTGTGCTGGCTTCAGGGCAGACCCAGTCTCAGAGGAACAAGATCCAGGAACAAAGCCCTCTAATGTACGAGTGGTATCAGGAGGAGTATGTGGGTGCCGCCCATGGACTGTCAGGGATCTACTACTACCTGATGCAGGTGAGCACACTCAAAATATATACATTATTGACTGAGAAAACAACAAATTGTTGGGGGGGGGATATAATTTTGGTCATTCAAACAAACAAATTTTCTCTCTCTATAGCCTGGGTTTGTTGCCGAGGACAGGCTTTCATATCTAGTCAAACCCAGTGTGAACTATGTGTGTCAGCTGAAGTTTCAATCAGGCAACTACCCACCATGTGTCGGTGACTCTCGGGATCTTCTGGTGCACTGGTGTCACGGCTCTCCAGGAGTTATCTACATGTTGATACAGGCTTTTAAGGTACAAATCTCCACGTCAGTGACTTATTCTTAAATCTTAGTTATCTGTAGTTTCAAACTGTCACTCTTTAAAAGTACAGAAGTAGGAGTGAGTGTGAAATTTTGTAAATTATTTTTTTTTTTTCCCCAAAATTTCATATCACAATCTTATAACAAACAATCACGATCTACAATCTGAGTCGGCGATCTTCCCAATTTTGAGATGTACTATCGAGAATATCCAGACTGGAACAAGCTATGGACTTTGAATTTGCACATTTTAAAACACAGTATTGCATTAAAAAGCAAAGTTAACTAAAGTTATTCAGTCAAGAGCAGTGAATGATTTTGTCTTTTGTCTTTTTGTCTTTTGTTTAACTCTGACACAAACAGCAGCAGGTATTTGCATTAGGCTTTAAGACCGAAAGCATAGATCTAATATAATGACACACATTCTTTTCCAGCTATTTATTCACTTAAGACATAACTGACTGTCTTTTATGTAAATACTCGCCAAGACATTTTGACACATTTTTGTGTACATTTGACTGTTAAGGCGTGCACCTGAAACCCCCAAGTATACTTTGCTCATCCGTGTTCTGCTCTGTCTCGCAGTGCTCACACAGAAAGCATGTATTTTAATATTATTACGATATTATTAACATCTTCAAGATCGGTCACAATATAAAATCGTCAGATCGCCAACTATGTATGTACACTATATTGCCAAAAGTTTTGGGACACCTGCCTTTACATGCACATGAACTTTAATGACATCCCATTCTTAATCCGTAGGGTTTAATATGGAGTTGGCCGACCCTTTGCAGCTATAACAGCTTCAACTCTTTTCCACAAGGTTTAGGAGTGTGTTTATGGGATTTTTTTGACCATTCTTCTAGAAGCGCATTTGTAAGGTCAGGCACTGATGTTCTATCGGGTTGAGGTCAGGACTTTGTGCAGGCCAGTCAAGTTCCTCCACACCAAACTCGCTCATCCATGTCTTTATAGACCTTGTTTTGTGCACTGGTGCGCAGTCATGTTGGAACAGGAAGGGGCCATCCCCAAACTGTTCCCACAAAGTTGGGAGCATGAAATTGTCCAAAATGTCTTAGTATGCTGAAGCATTAAGAGTTCTTTCACTGGAACTAAGGGGACAAGCCCTACCCCTGAAAAACAACCCCACGCCATAATCCCCCCTCCACCAAACTTTACACTTTGCACAATGCAGTCAGGCAAGTACCGTTCTCCTGGCAACCGCCAAACCCAGACTCGTCCATCGGACTGCCAAACAGAGAAGCATGATTCGTCAGTCCAGAGAACACGTCTCCACTGCTCTAGAGTCCAGTGGCGGTGTGCTTTACACCACTGCATCCAACGCTTTGCATTGCACTTGGTGATGTAAGGCTTGGATGCAGCTGCTCGGCCATGGAAACCCATTCCATGAAGCTCTCTACACACTGTTCTTGAGCTAATCTGAAGGCCACAAAAAGTTTAGAGGTCTGTAGCTTTTGACTCAGCAGAAAGTTGGCGACTTCTGCGCACTGTGCGCCTCAGCATGCGCTGACCCCGCTCTGTGAAATTTTTTTTGTGAAAAAGTTGCTGTTGTTCCCAATTGCTTCCACTTTGTTATAAAACCACTAACAGTTGACGTGGAATATTTAGTAGTGAGGAAATTTCACGAATGGACTTATTGCACAGGTGGCAACCTATCACGGTACCACACTTGAATTCACTGAGCTCCTGAGAGTGACCCATTCTTTCACAAATGCTTGTAGAAGCAGTCTGCATGTCTAGGTGCTTGATTTTTATACACCTGTGGCCATGGAAATGATTGGAACACCTGAATTCAATGATTTGGATTGGTGTCCCAATACTTTTGGCAATAGTGTATGTATGGTATATAGACTTCAGATACAAAGTCCATCTGACATGTTTTCTTTTAAATGAGCATTTTTATCAGGCTCCTATGTTAAGGTTCAGTAAATGTCACTTTAGTCAATTCATTTTTATTTAACAATTTTGATGCAAAAACCTTGAAGTCTGTCTTGTTTCACTTTGTTGTGGGTGAAAGAGCTGCTCTTTAATGTAGGTTATGTCCATTTCTGTCCGATTTACAGCAGCACACGAAAGAGTTGTTAACATGCTACTCGCGAAATCCTGTCATTGCCACTGTAACCATTTTCTTTAGCCTTAGAACGGGCAGAATTATGAGATTTGACGATATTTATTATACTCCATCTTTAGTTAAAAATCTCTTTAAACAGGATAAAAACTTGCAGCTTGACAATTGAAAGCCAGATCACACGCATCATTCGTCTTGAAATCATATGATTTGATTTGCGCCTTCTGATTGGTTCTGTGAACTTAGAGGCTTTTGCTGGCAAAAGGAAGTGGCGTTTAGAGGTTTCTGCCAATGAACCGGTATTTCCGAATGGACTGAGGCTGGGATTTAGCTGATTTAAACTATTTGATGAGTGTATGCTATGTGCGGAGAGCATTCGCTCAATATCGTTTATTATATATCTAATTTTTGACGGAGGTGCCGTTTAGCAGCTTTGTGTGTGTGTATATACACTCACCTAAAGGATTATTAGGAACACCATACTAATACTGTGTTTGACCCCCTTTCGCCTTCAGAACTGCCTTAATTCTACGTGGCATTGATTCAACAAGGTGCTGAAAGCATTCTTTAGAAATGTTGGCCCATATTGATAGGATAGCATCTTGCAGTTGATGGAGATTTGTGGGATGCACATCCAGGGCACGAAGCTCCCGTTCCACCACATCCCAAAGATGCTCTATTGGGTTGAGATTTGGTGACTGTGGGGGCCATTTTAGTACAGTGAACTCATTGTCATGTTCAAGAAACCAATTTGAAATGATTCGAGCTTTGTGACATGGTGCATTATCCTGCTGGAAGTAGCCATCAGAGGATGGGTACATGGTGGTCATAAAGGGATGGACATGGTCAGAAACAATGCTCAGGTAGGCCGTGGCATTTAAACGATGCCCAATTGGCACTAAAGGGCCTAAAGTGTGCCAAGAAAACATCCCCCACACCATTACACCACCACCACCAGCCTGCACAGTGGTAACAAGGCATGATGGATCCATGTTCTCATTCTGTTTAGGCCAAATTCTGACTCTACCATCTGAATGTCTCAACAGAAATTCGAGACTCATCAGACCAGGCAACATTTTTCCAGTCTTCAACTGTCCAATTTTGGTGAGCTCGTGCAAATTGTAGCCTCTTTTTCCTATTTGTAGTGGAGATGAGTGGTACCCGGTGGGGTCTTCTGCTGTTGTAGCCCATCCGCCTCAAGGTTGTGCGTGTTGTGGCTTCACAAATGCTTTGCTGCATACCTCGGTTGTAACGAGTGGTTATTTCAGTCAAAGTTGCTCTTCTATCAGCTTGAATCAGTCGGCCCATTCTCCTCTGACCTCTAGCATCAACAAGGCATTTTCGCCCACAGGACTGCCGCATACTGGATGTTTTTCCCTTTTCACACCATTCTTTGTAAACTCTAGAAATGGTTGTGCGTGAAAATCCCAGTAACTGAGCAGATTGTGAAATACTCAGACCGGCCCGTCTGGCACCAACAACCATGCCACGCTCAAAATTGCTTAAATCACCTTTCTTTCCCATTCTGACATTCAGTTTGGAGTTCAGGAGATTGTCTTGACCAGGACCACACCCCTAAATGCATTGAAGCAACTGCCATGTGATTGGTTGATTAGATAATTGCATTAATGAGAAATTGAACAGGTGTTCCTAATAATCCTTTAGGTGAGTGTATACTGTGTGTGTGTGTGTGTGTGTGTGTGTGTGTGTGTGTATTTTTATTTATTTATTTTTGAGTCCAGCAGTTTTTAACTGTTGGTATTACAGTGCCATCAAGTGTGAGTAAACCACATTACACACAAGCAGACATGCAGAAACCTCAAAAAGTATTTGGACTCGAAGAATTTGAAGTAATTCACAAGTATTTAAGATCATACTTGTGAATAGTGTTCTGCCAAATACATTGTTTGCAAACGTATGGAAACGTCATATTCGTGTCCAGAACAGAAGTCTGTAAAAGCCGTCTTCCTTCCCAGGTGTTTGGTGTAAGGCAGTATTTGGAGGACGCTCTGCAGTGTGGAGAGGTGATCTGGCAGAGGGGTTTGGTGAAGAAGGGCTACGGGCTCTGTCACGGAGCTGCTGGAAACGCTTATGGCTTCCTGGCCCTTTACAAGGTCACACAGGATCTCAAACACCTCTACAGAGCCTGCATGGTGAGTCTTACCCCTCTCAAGCTTAGAATATGTCATGTTAGAGTTTTCTTAAGAGCCTTAAAGGTACAGTAGCAATAAATTGTCATGAAGTACTCATTTATGAAATACTAAATTATGTTTTTGATTTTGAAGAGACCTTGACTAGCATTATGAACTAGCATTAAGTGAACTCCAGGGAAAACTACAATAATCTTTAAAGAGTAAATTCTTATATGAAGCAAGGCTTTTATTCACAGGTGAAGTCTGTCAAATTTTGTCAAAAAAAAAAGTACTTCAATGAAATAACTTTGTCGTGGAGTTAATACATAAGCATATGCATATTCTGCGATGATAAATCATTATGCTGTCAGGAGGGGACCTGTCATTGCCTGTTGTGTGTACAGAGGCATGATGGGATTTGATGTCTTCTCATCTGCAGTTCGGAGACTGGTGCATGAATTATGGAAGACATGGCTGCAGGACTCCAGATACACCGTTCTCATTATTTGAAGGTAAACATAAGTAAACATTATACATGTATCTTTACATGACTGTTCCAAAGATTGGGGTCGGTAAGATTTTTGTTTGTTTTTTTTTTAAAAAAGATGTTCACCAAGACAGCATTAATTTGGTAACAAATACAGTAAAAACAGCAATATTGTGAAATATTTTTACAATTTAAAATAACTGTTTTCTAATTTCAGATTTATTTTTTTAGATGCAATTTGTTCCTGTGAGATTATTCTAATGTGCTGATTTATTATCAGTGTAGAACTGCTTTATATTTTTGTGGAAACCATGATTAATTTTGTCAGGATTCTTTGACAAATTCAACAGCATTTTTTATTTAAAATAAAAAATCATATGTAACATTACTGTCACTTTCGATCAATTCAATGCATCCATGCTGAATAAAAGTATTTATTTATAAAAAAAAAAAATACTGACCCCAAACTTGTAAACGATATTGTATATCATTTTTTTCTTTAACAGTCATTTTGAGAAGTGAGTTGTTTTTTTTTGTCTGTTTATTTGTAGTTGTTTTGTGTTCAAATTCTGAATAGTGAGGATTACAAACATTTTATTTTATACCAGTTTAACTAATATAATTTATCATATTGTCTCATGAAGGAATGGCAGGCACAATTTATTTCCTGGTTGACTTGCTTCAACCATCTAAAGCCAAGTTCCCTGCTTTTGAGTTGTAAAGGTAACTATACCTCTGATTTTAAACGTTTGACTGTCCAGACATTTAATTATGCAAATAAAACCCTTGCTAACGTCAAAGTACCTCATTCCAGACTGTTCCGGATCACTGAGCTTTTCCGCTTGAGCTTCCTAGAGCTGGAAGAACGCGTCCTCTGATGGTGGAATAGTACTGTCTCACTCTGCTTGTGCGTCTGCATGCTTTGGATGCAATCTAGGCTATATAGGGTTCTTTGGAACTATAATGGGAAGCTTTTTAAATATGCTTAACAGATTGCACATTTTATTTGTGAATTTTTGATGTTATGGGTATATGTTTGTTAGTATTATTTGTATTACTAAGACTCATTGATAATGAATTATTTTGATGTGTTTGTTAGAATATATATTGATATGACAGCAAGGTAAAGTTTAACATCTCTTTAAATTTTTAAGTGAACTAATTGCACAAAAGTGATTGCTTTAAGATAACACTAAAATACAGTGTCAATATGCTTTCAGTTCGCTTAAAGGAGTAGTTCACGCAAAAATGAAGATTATTCCATGATTTACTCACCCTCAAGACATCCTATAGGTGTTTATGACTTTCTTCTTTCAGCCGAACACAATCTTGAGTATAGTAAATAATATCCTGGCTCTTCCCAGCTTTGTAATGGCATTGAATAGTGCCCAAGTTTTTGAAGCTCCAAAAAGCGCATCCATCCATCATGACAGTAATCCATATGACCAGTGAGTTAATAAATGCCTTCTGAAGCAAAGCGGTGTTTTTTTTGTAAGAAATATGTCCCTATTTAAAACTTTATAAACTAATTACTGGCTTCCGGCAAGGGCTGTACTCAGAAGGGTCACCTTTGACCCGACGTATGACGTTGCTGGTTTTTTTTTTTTTTTTTTTTTTTTTTAACTGCTGACTTTTTTCTTTAAAACTTTTCACTTTAGACTTCTAATTCGTGACTTTTGTTTTGATCTATCCTCTGCACTTCTGTGTTCGTCAATTCTCACCTAAGCATACGCTACGCCTACGCATATGAGGGGTCAGAGGTCACCCTTCTGCTAGAACTCGACTCTTGTGAACACTCGTACAGCTGTTGCCAGAAACCAGTGATTATAGTTTATAAAGTTGTAAACATGTAAATTTATCTTACCAAAACCCACCGCTTCGCTTTAGAAGGCATTTATTAACCCGTTGGAGTCGTATGGATTACTGTTTTGATGGATGGATGCGCTTTTTGGAGCTTCAAAAACTCGGGCACTATATTCAATGCCATTACAAATCTGGGAAAAGCCAGGATATTATTTAATATAACTCCGATTATGTTCAGCTGAAAAAAGAAAGCCATATACACCTATAGGATGTCTTGAGGGTGAGTAAATCATGGGATTTTTATTTTGAGGTGAACTATTCCTTTAATGCTTTGCTTTCTGTATTAGTAATGTCTTTTTTATTTCTTGATAATACTAGTAGTGATATCAGAGGATGTGCTGCAAAAACAGTTTTTTTTTTTTTTTAAATGGTGGAACAATCTGTTAATATTTTCATCTGCACAGCAATAAAAATAAGGAAAACGAGTACGTTTTTATCTTGGTCTGTTACCATTCTCACATCACATTAAAGGTGCAGTAAGCGATTTCTGAGAAACGCAGACTGAGCGCCACAACACACTTGTAGCCAATCAGGAGCAGGGGGGTGTGTCCACTCATGATGGGGGAGGAGAGGGAATGAGCAAGAGGGAGATTTGAAGAAAGACTGTAGAAAGAGAGATGGCTGAGAAATGTTACAAAAGAGAAAAGATCAGGAATATCACTGGAAAAGGGGTTATGTTTAGGCAAGAGCTTTAGGACCCGTGTTAATATTAGAAAAGCTTTCCAGCTCTGGAGTGACCTAAGCGGGAAGGCCCGAAAACAGATGCCGAGGTTGTGTTGTTTCTGGTCCATACATGAGTAACATTGGTTTTGCTATGTTTAACAGAACCAAGAAATGCTGTTGTTGTAATGTTAACTTAACTTAATGTTAATGACAGTTTTGAGTGTCATTTGAAGCATTATTTTGCTTCGCTTCAGCTTTTAAAGAGACATCCACTCTTCAATTCCGTGTTCGTGCATTTTGAGGGCGAGCCAATGAAGGGAGTGTGTTTCTTGGGTTGATTTTTAAAATATCAACAGTGTTCAGAAATCACTTACTGCACCTTTAACAATGTAAAGGCTTCTAGAAGTGACTGCCACAACCATTTGTCTCCACTGGATGGAGCTATGCAACTCTGCAATTTAATATTGAGTACATATCTTTAGAAAGTCGTTTGTTGTTGTTTTTTTTTTGGTTTTGTTTTGTTTTGTTCTTTTCATTTCATTTAGCTGTACTTATATATATGGGATGTGTGCCTTATTTTATTTCAAACCAGTCAATAAAAGGAAATTAAATCCACTGACCAAAATGTAGACTAACACAAGTTCTCAGTTCTCAATCCAGAGGTCTTTGTGTATTAATCAACATGATTTTTTTGTGGGTTTGCTAATTGTGAGCAGTTCAATCAGTGGGTAGCAACTTAAAACTTTCACTTTTTTGCTGTATACACAGGAAATGAAGTACTGAATTGAACAGTCTTTTGTTTTTCAAAATACTAACACTTAAGATGACAAGCTTATCGTAAACTGGATTTTAGTAGTTTTATTTGAAATTGTATACACTACTATTCAAATGTTCGGAGTCAGTAATGTTTCATTTTAAAGAAAATTAATACTTTTATTCAGCAAAGATGCATTAAATTGACCAAAAGTAACAGTATAGACATTGATATTGTTACAAAAGAAAAATCTATTTCAAATAAATGCTGACTTTTACTCATTCTAAGTCACACGTGTCACTGGCATCACAAAGGAAAAGAGTCGAGAAATAAATTATTTGCAAATGGTATAATATAAGAATGGTGTAATTACAAATATTTACAAATGACGCACCCCATCAGCATTCCACAAGGGTGATGCAAACTGTTTGAATGAATCAAAAGGATTGCTTTACTTTTTTTTCACACTGTAAACCCGGATAAGTTGGCGCAACTCAAAAAAATGTTTAGGTAATCAATTACATGTTAAGGAATTTAAAGTTTAAGCAGATTTTTATTTTGTACTTAAACATTTTAATTGCTTGAAATATTTAAGTAAAATTATCATTTAATCTCAATTTTTTTAGTAGTGGAAACTTGGCTAGCTTTAACTAGCCAATTCAACAAATGCTACCTTTTTAGTTGGTGACAGTGCTTTGATAGCATTAGCATAGCATAGCAATTGCTGAATGAGTACAACATTATTGAACATCTCAAAACAAGCTCATGCTCCAAACAAAACCAACAGAAGAGAAACTCCTCTAGCATAACAAAACATTAAACACTACTAAATCCCCCACTTAACATTAATATTGCACAAAAAAAACCCCCCACAATTTTAACGTTTATCCTCCCTTTTAAGTGTCATGGCAAAGCATGCTGGGAAGTTGGCTCTACTCAAACCAATTCATTATTTCGAGTGTTAGGGTTTACAGTGCGCATGTGTTGAAAGTCTAAATCCTAAACCCTAAAACATGACTTACATTTTAGTTTTAAACTTTGTATTTTCTTGCTTGCTGGACCTTTTTATGCTTTAGAACATAATCATCAAAAGGGGATAATTTAATGTTAATTTTTCAATTCAATGCTGAAAATATAATTTGTAATCAAATGAAAAACAGAAACATTTTAATCACTGCTCTGTCTTTTGGAGCCCACTAAATATTTCACATATAAAGATCAGTGAGTTGAGGGGTCATTTACTCTCACTTGAACCCCTCTGGCAAATCCAAATAAGGCTCATACTTTCTCAAGGGCTGATGGACAATGCTTGGCCCATACGACAGCTTTTTTTAAACGCTGGAATCCTCAATGTTCCTTCCAGCTGATCTGAGATCAGTCTTGCTCTATGTGGAGTGTAATAGCACTGGCAATGTCAGACATCTGAGGAACTGAACCCATGTCAGAACAGAGCAGCGTAACCCGAGCAGCCGCTTTACGATCTGGAGTTTGCTCGCTTAGTTGGATGTGGGGGTGTAAGGGGCTAAGACGTGTCAACCACCCCTGAGGTGCTACCGTCCCTCTCAGAGAAACTCTACACCCCCTAAAAGAATGGCTAAATATAGAGCTCATCTGCCCAGGGGCGCGGTCTGCAGATCCATGACTTCTGCAGCGTTCAGAGAGAAGAGTCAATGTCTCAGGACAGGAATGGAATGTCTCTCCAATGGCTGCACTGGTAGTTTGTAGTAAGTCTAATTGACTGAAGGACAGCATGAAACATATGATCAAAGAATATTTAGCGAAACCCTGCTGTGCCACTGCAGACCTCCTAATGAAGACCCCAGGCTTGGATCCAAGATATATATTTCTCTTAAACTTTTATATTCAGTGTAGTATTTCCAAAAAGGTGAAATTGGGGCCTGGAGACACATACTGATGATTTACCTTGGAAAAACAAAGGTTTAAACTGGTGGATAATGTGTTATTTTGCAGAATGTCCAAGCTGCTGTCAAGCTCCAAAGAGTATCACAAATGTAGTACAAAAGTACTAAATATGTACTACACAACACTCCAGATATTGTAAAGTCATATGCGAGGAACTTGTGCATACAAATAATAATATATACAGTGGACTCCTCTCTCTGAGCATGCACTGGTTCTCTGTTAGTGTGTGACATCAAATCATAAACTCATATCAGTTGAGAATGAAGTTAAATGTATATAAATATAAAACTGCATTGAATGCACTGTAAATAAAACTCTTGAAGGGATAGTTCCAACGTTATCTCACAACCAATTCGTACGTATTTTACGAGGTGGCTAATGACAAGTGAGGTCGTACAAATTTGTACGATTTGTCTAAACCCCAGTGACGGGTTGGTTTAGGGGCGGGCTTAGGGGTAGGTCATTCGTACGAATTAGCCACCTCGTAAAATATGTACGAATTGCCGAGAGATCGGGTTGGATAGTTCACCCAAAAAAAAAAATTCTGTCATCATTTACTCACCCTTATGTTGTTCCATACCTGTATGAGTTAACACAAGAGAAGATATTTTGAAAAATGTCGACAGTTGACAGTAACCATTGACTTCTATAGTATTTTTTTTCCTGCTATGGATGTCGATGGCCGTCAGCTGTCTGGTTACCAACATTCTTCAAAATATCTTCTCTTGTGTTCAACTGAACTATCCATTTAAATAAAAAAGCAATGACATTACTCTGAGAAAGACAGAGCAACGTAATGATTGATCTGCTAAATTTTGGTTCCTTGCCACCGTCGCCTCTGTCGCTTTTGGCTTACTTAGTTGGGGACACTAAATATTCAACTATATTACTGATCATTGACACCACATGATGGACGATGACATCACTGTTTCCTCCAGAGCTTCTGTCCAGCCGAATCAAATTTTGTTGCATTGTTTTCCTGTTACCACTGTAAAGCTGCTTTGAAACAATCTGTATTGTAAAAAGCGCTGTATAAATAAAGGTGACTTGACTTGATTAAATGTATGACCATTTGATTTAGCTGTTTCACAATATTTTAGTAAACAACAGATTTGACATCCATATGTGTCATTTAACTTGAAAGCATGTAGTATGTGGACACAAGCCAAGTTTTCACTGCATAGGTGACAGAATATTAAACCAAATGATGCACAAGTCTTTCTCAAAACTAACTTCACTTCTCTGAGCCATTTTTGCAATGACATTTAATCAGCTGGTGTCATGCAAGTTTAGTGTATGAAGTCAGTTCACACAGGTGTAACCATAGACGTAATTCATCACATTAACTATTAACGTGATCCACTAATGTTTGACAGCTACAATGTCCAGGTTTTGTCTAGTTCACATCCTATTTTTAAAGAATAGTAATACAGTGTATAGGGTGCAAAATGCAGTTAGCACTACCACTCTGAATATTGATTTTGCCAAAAAGACATGTTCCTGGATCAACATATTTTGTTGATCCTGGAACAACAGTCCCGTCTAAAAATTCAGTCCTATCCCTACGCCTAAACCTAACCCTGCCCATAACTTATCAGAGGGAAATGATCGGTGAATAACACTGATGTAGAATCACCTAACCCTGGTTTTAAGCCTAAACTTGACGTAAACTATAAACTTGTCCCTCAAACCTTGGTTGATTGGAATGTTGATCCAGGATCATGTTGTACTTGGTGAAGTCACGTTCACCTTCTGAAATAAAACCAGGGTTTACCTTGAATGTTGGTTTCACTTTCAAGTATTGGAAGCTCTCAAACAACACCCAACACATTACATCTATCAAAGAACTTCTCACGTTATTCGTAATCACATTATAAAAATAATTCATTTGTTTTCTACTACAAGAATAAAATCTATTACTGTTTTTAACATGAATGAATTGTTATATTTTGAGAGAGAAATGTGGCCAAAGTGCAAGTTCATTCATGCTGTGGTAACAACCTCTGAGGAGTGTTTTTCCTGGCTTGCCATATAACCATAAGTGGCCGAGACCACCATATGCAAGTTATAAATATCAACACTGTAATCAAAAGCCTTCCTGAGTCGCCTTCAGTGCATGCACAGAGCCCATAACAGGTGACATCAGTATCATCCCTGGCTAGGGATACAAAATATGCCGAAACCATGTAAATAAAGACATAATGCATGAAATTAAAATGCTGACCAAAGCCAAGGGGTCTTACAAGCAGCCTGGAGCATAATCTAAAAATACCACCACACATGTACATTGGAGAAAGCAGCAACCTTCCTTCCAGCTTGACCTAAGAAAGTTAAAGAAGTTCCACGGCGTCACAAGATCCGCCCCGTGACATCATTAGCATAGCATAAATAAGAAGGAGCTCGACCATGGCTCAGGACCACTCTCCTGGGACTCCGGCTTCTTGACTTCTGCCCCTCTGCTCCTGCACCCCAAAACTACATCATGGTGTGTACTTGGATTACGCTTGCTATTTTATCGTACCTTTTTCATGCTCGTCTGGCTCAAAAACTGGCAATAAGCCTACTGAAATGAAGTAGGACACCTTTCTTCGATTTTCAGATTGACTTTGGTGGGGCAAGACACTACGGTATCATAAAGAACCCCAATCTGTTTGTCAGTGTTAAAGAGAAAATCATGCAGCTGATTTATCCCTTGCTGGATATATGTGAACGTTTGAAGCAGTTATTTTGCTGATGTCCAAAGAGGGCTTATGTTTCCAAATGTCTTTTAAAATAATTCCTTAGTTCAGACTAGTGTGTATTGTGAGATGTCGGCAGGTTTGCCAAAGGGACTGATGCATTGTTGTCTTTCTGGCAGGCTGGAGAATTCTCTGCTGACCAGATTGAGGGTGAGTCTTCAAACATTGGAGTTTATTATGATGGGGAAATGGCTTTATGACTATAGTTGACCAACAATGTACCCCTCTCTTTTCTCTTTGTTATAAATGTAATGGGAATGTTAGAAATGTATAATGTCATGAATTCAGGATGAAAGACATTTATTCCTTATTAGAGTAGATAATTACTTTGTGAAGCTCTTAAATATATAAGGACATTTTTAATAATACTATACTAAAAATGGTAACATTTTACAATAAGGTTTCATTTGTTAACCATAGTTAACATATTAATAATGTTAATCTCAACATTTACTAATACATGATTAAAATCAAAAGTTGTATCTGTTGATGACCTAACAAAGAACAGTTTTATTTGTATTAATTAATGTTAACAAAGATGAACAAGTACTGTAACTAATGTATTGCTCATTGTTGGGTAATATTAGTTAATGCGTTAACTAACCTTAACTAATGGAACCTAATGGTGTTAACTAATGGAAAGTGTTACCAGAAAATTAGTATTGTAATAGTAACAATACTATTACTACACTAATAGTAACCAAAAGATTACAATTGAGGACAATACTTTTTGGGGCTCTTCTTATTTTTATTATTATTATTATTAATATTACTACTACTACTACTTGTTGTTGTTACTGTTTATTTCATAATTTATTTAAATTAATTTATATTGCATTATGAAATACAGACTGCATGGCAACCCTTTTTCAGTTTCTTTTTCTCGATTAATGTTACATCAAAATATTGGAGGAATCTGTTTCTGATCTCCCAGCTAGACTGTAAAAAGTGGAAACCTGCAATTCTCACCTTAAAAAGCAATTTTTTTTACCTAATTTAACCCATAAAAATTAGTTTTGCTGGTATAAATTTATGTATTTAGGTTGATTTAGTGATGCTAAATAATAAGTTGCCATCAAAACCTGCTTAATTTAAGCAAAAAGCAGGTTGACTGATAAATTGAGTAATCAGTGTGTAGAGTAGGAATTATTTGCCATGCCATGTTGCAAAGTAGTCTGATCAAAAGCATACATTTACTTCTCTACAGAAAGAATTCATAGGTACCTAACCCCTCAGGCAGTTCACAGCCTGATGTTACTCATTTAGGTGCAGAAAGTATGTGGTTGGTTGTGGGTGTAGGTTACGTTCCTGTCAGCATTCTTGCATTTGACTTGGGTCCGTCAAAGATCGCCATATCCATGTAAGGCAAGGGCTACTTTCTCTAAGGGTATCGCCTGTCACGTCACGCATTAAGTGCCACCTTCGTCCAACGGCGGGGCACAGCTGTTAGAGCACAGAAGTCTTAGTATGCTATTTTTCTGTCAGCAGATCACTTTCAACTTAGTCTCCCTCACGGCCCATGGAAATGCAGTTGCTAAGCTCTTTTTAATTTTGCTTCCTTCCTCCTCTGCTGTGTGTACAGTTGGCAGAGGAGGACTGTGTAGGAGGCAATGTTAGGACGTGAAGTTTCCTTGACCTTGCCTGTTCTGAAAGCAATAAGATAGATAGATAGACAGACAGACAGACAGACAGACAGACAGACAGACAGACAGACAGATAGATAGATAGATAGATAGATAGATAGATAGATAGATAGATAGATAGATAGATAGATAGATAGATAGATAGATAGATAGATAGATAGATAGATAGATAGATAGATAGATAGATAGAAATAATGAGATTAAAATCCATCTTGAAAATGTCTATTCCAGATAACTGAAAATGTCCCTTGTGTCCTTCTGTTACAGACTTCAAAGAGGCTTTTGGTCTCTTCGACAGAGTTGGTGACAGCAAGGTTGCCTACAACCAGGTTGCCGACATTATGCGCGCCCTGGGTCAGAACCCCACCAACAAGGACGTGAAGAAAATCCTGGGTGACCCATCCCCTGAGGGTATATAATACTATATATATATATATATATATTATATAATATATAATACTAGCTTAAAACGAATGGACACAATTTGAAATGCTTTACAAAACCCTCACTGATTTGTGTGTGGAACCGTGTGCACACAGATTTTGCCAACAAAAGACTTGACTTTGAAGCTTTCCTGCCCATGCTGAAGGCTGTTGACGCCATCCAGAAGGGTACCGTTGATGACTACGTTGAGGGTCTGCGCGTCTTTGACAAAGAGGGCAACGGCACAGTGATGGGTGCTGAGCTGCGTATTGTGCTGTCAACACTGGGTGAGTGAAAATGAAATGATTATGTAAACACAATGAGTTTAAAAGAAAATGGCATCATATACTCTGCTTATTAAAAAAGTTAGGCAGCACAGTGATCAGAGGGTAATACCATGGTATTTTAATATATACACTACTTTTCAGTCAGTAAAAATCTTTTTAAAAGAAGTCTCCTGTGCTCACCAAGGCTGCATTGATTTGATCAAAAATAAAATAAAACATTGTTATAATTCAAAAAAAAAAAATTATTTTAATATATGGTAACACTATTTTACAGTGTCCTTGTTATACGTTACATGAAGTTACTATAGTAATAACTATAAATTATGCATAATTACATGCAACTAACCCTACAACAAACCTAATCCTAACCATAAACCTATAGTAATTATTATTATTCAGTACTTAAATGTAAAACAAGGACACCTTAAAATAAAGTGTAACCTGATCAATTTTAAGATGTAATTACATCCTGTGATGACTAAGCCATTTATCCAGTTTTCATTGTCACGTGATCCTTCAGAAATCATTCTAAAATGCTGAATTGGGTCTAAAGAAACTTTTTTTTTATTATTATCAATGTTGAACACAGTTGCTTGTGATATGTGATGCTTAATATTTTTTTGCGAAAACAGATGCATTTTTTAGGATTATTTGATGAACAGAAAGTTCAAAAGAACAGCATTTATTTGAAATAGAAATCTTTTGTCACATTATAAATAATATTAATTATATTACATAATATTAATTCATCAAATTAATGTGGCCTTGCTAAATAAAAGCATTAAAACCATTCCTAATGAATCCCAAACTTTTAAATGGGAATATATCATGATACTGAAGTTCATGTGGCACGGTATTTAAATGTCCAAGGTACTTCCAAAACATAGCATGTTACTACCAGTTTTCTATTGATTGACTGATTGACAAACAAATATGGCTATGAATTATATTCATTTGATTAAAAGTACTGAATTATTACCATATTTATATACCATTGTAATATAATGGCTAAGGTACTCTTGTATTACCATGTCCAAAAAACATAATAATACCATGCTACTTTTTATATATATATATATAAAAGATTTGTCTTAACCAATACCTTTCATGGCACCAACAGGTGAGAAGATGTCCGAGCCTGAGATTGACTCTCTCATGCAGGGACAGGAGGATGAGAACGGCAGTGTCCACTATGAGGGTATGTGTTTGGAAAACCCATTCTGATTTAACCCTTCACTCTTAAAAATGAAGGTTCTTTATTGGAATCTTTGGTTTCATGAAGAACCTTTAACATCCATGGAACCTTTCCATTGCACAAAAATGTTAAATGTTCTTCATACTAAGAAAAATTATGGTTCTTTTTAAGAATAATTCAATGAACAGTTCTTTGTGGAACCAAAAATGGTTCTTCTATGGCATCACTGCGAAAACCCCCTTTGGAACCTATATTTTTAAGAGTGTTGTCACTTGTTTTAGGACACACTGCATAACAGTGACTGTACTGACAGTCTTTTCACCACTAATTGGAATGATATAATAAGCTCACCTGTCGCTGTATCATTACGACCATTATTTTTAGAAGCCACATCAGGCCTTGTATGGCGAGCCAGTAGGGATGTTCTTTTCTTATGCATGTCCTTATGCATGTTCTTATGCTTCTCCTCTTACAGCTTTCGTCAAGCACATCATGTCCGTGTAAGAGGCTGTCCGTTGAGGGAGTGGTGAAGAAGGCTGAAATATCTGCAGACCCCATGGTGTCAGGACATCCATTCTGTTTTGAAGACCAATCAATAAAAAGGACTATGGGATGTCACTTCTAAACCATTCTGTTTTTTTTTTTTTTCCCTTTATTTGTTTTCTCCCCTCTCGCCCACCTTTTTGGAAGTTACATCGTCATGCAGTTGACCCTCCTTGCCTTCTTGTTCCGCCCGGGGCGGCTGTCCACAGTGGGATGGAGACCGGGGAAGAAGGAAAAGGCCACTCATGAAGTGAGGGTTGGTTTCCTCTTTCTCCACCCATCCAGGGTTACAACAGCACCACCAGCTGTGTGTTAAAGGCACATGACATTGCTGTGGTCAGGCTGCCAATATTCCCCATCCCAATTTTCACACAGTCATTTCACAATAAACCTTTTTTCCAAAAGTACACAGAGTTCTTCCTTTGTATGCTAACCGAATTGATCACAATGTGAAACACAAATGTATGTTAAAGTTCTATATAAGAGACGCTTATACGGGTGATGCAAGTTTGAATTTGGCTTGCATCATTTGCAGATCCCAAATAAAAAATAAACATAAAACGCTGATGCATGTGTATCTTTAAAAAGAATTAAGCTTAGTTTATGTTGGAGGTGAAAATCATCCATCCTGGATAGTCTTTCTGAAACTGTATATAAGTTGTGTGAGGCCAGTGTTTGGGGGAAATGCATGACAAGTAATGTGAGTTACATAATCAGATTACTTTTTTCAAGTAACTAGTAAAGTAATGCATTACTTTTAAATTTACAACAAAATAGCTGAGTTACTTTTCAAATGCAAGTTACTTTGTTGTCCCATTTATTGACAGCTCTCCTGTCCTCATGTTGAGAGAAATCGGAAGTAAGTGCAGAGGTGTGTGAACATGATGGTTATTGTAGTTCTACTCGCACAAAAACAGATTCAGTTTTCCTCAAAATAAATTTGTGAAATGCAAAAATGCAAAAATATTATGCAAACCTGCAGGGTTTGTTTGAGCTGCGCCCTTTACTGTACAGGTGTGAATTTGCATTTCCTTAAGGCTTATTCATTCCACTTTTGGTGTGAAAGGGCCTTTATATTTGATTAAAATAATAATAATAATAATAAATATTACTATTATTAAAAAACAAACAAGCAAGCCCAGCCAAGGTGAGAAAAAGTAATGCAAAAGTAACACAACACATTACTTTTCAGTAACTCAATTTGTTACTTTTTTAGGGAGTAATGCAATATAGTAACACATTACTTGTAACACTGTGTAAGAAAAAGTATAGCAACACATAGAGGAATAAAACTGTACATTAATATAGATAATTTGAGTCTCGGTATTCATATGCAACATGGTCCCATCCAAAAGACTTCACTTCGCGTCGGGCGGTTCTTTGCCTCCACATTGTGCATTAAAATCGTGGATGATCCCTTACTTAATGTTAATTTCAACATTTAGGCTACTAATACATTATTAAAATCAAAAGCTGTATCTGTATATATTATTTAATGGATCTAAGCTAACATTAACAATGGTAGTAGAATTTTTATTAACTATGTTAACAAAGATTAATAAATATTGTAACAAATGTATTGCTCATTGTTAGTTGACGTCAGTTAATGAGACCTGTACTGTTACCAAAATGTTGCTGATTTACACTGAATTTAATTCTAAATCTTTACATTTTTGACTGATGACACAGGGAAAAAACCCTTGTGACAACACCAGATAATAGCCACATGCAAAACGCTGAGCAAAAATCATTAAAACACATAGATATAGCCTATATACAGTATAGGCCTATATATTTTACTTTGTTTTAATGCTGTTTACATGGCGTTGTTATCCATACATAATAGCACTCTTCAAAAAGATTATATATATATATATATATATATATATATATATATATATATTTAATCAGGAGTCAGAGTTAGTTCTTATACAGATAGATAGTTCAAAGAGTCATTAAAAAAAAGTAGACAAAAGCAAGGTATTATCGTGATTTTGGACATGATACGATCCACGGTAACACTATAGTTTTCTATGAATTACCTTGAATGTCATTTAAATACCAGGGAATATAAATATAGCATTTCTCACTTGGCACATGTGCTTCTGTCACTTCATTTCCAGGATTTCATGTCATTTACCCCGTATATATTATTATACTGGGTCGTTTGCTCACTTTGTACGCTAGATGGCGTGGTTTATAAGCGCAAGAGCAAGAGCAGTACAGAGTTTTTTTTTCTTTTTGCGACTGCAGAGGTATTTTGTCCTATCCGGTAGCCGTACGTGCTAAAAGCAGATTCATACGATGGCGAATGTGAAGTGCTGCAGCGAAGGCCCCTCTAAAGAAGGAGGTGAAACTGCCAAAACTGTTTTTATTTTGCAATTAATATACACTTGAAAGTCTTCGAGAATATTTGTAGTACTTGCATTTTTGGATGTAGGTATAAAATAAAGTTAAAGCCATAGATTTGGACTTTCTTGTTAACTAAATTTAGCAAGCTAGCTAAGTTAGCTGGTAACGAGCTGTGTTTTAAGATGCGTAATATTTAACACTAATATTTTATATACCTTTACAACACTAAATGCATAACAATGTTGTATATTTTATGTCCAGCTGAACTTTACTCAGTGAACCTTTGATCCATACACTAACACGAGCTCAAAAATTACCATGGGTTTTTGGATTTGTACCATAGTAGTACCATAAATAATTCGTGGAAGTACATTTGACTTCCACGTGAATACTATGGTACATGAATTTCAGTACATGCTATTTATCTACTTAGCATCATTGTGGTATTGGAAATGCCTTAACGTACATATGATAATTATATGGTGTAGTGATTCTACCATAGATTACCATGTAAATGCCATAGGTGATATGGTAATAATTATTATTGTAAATATCAAAGTACTATGGTATTACTGTCTGATGATACCATATCTGTACTGTGGTTCTGCCCTAGTAATTTTTTTAACTAGACAATTTCAACACAACTTTTAATGTTTTGCTGAAAGCAGTCAGTTGCATTTCATGTGGTATTACTGTTGTATCTGTCAGTCAGTTAAGACTATTTAAAGACAATTAGTAATAATCATCAAATGAGTCGAACTAATCAATTAGATTTTAGGCTCAACAGCGTCTCTCTGAGCAGGTCCTCCTGGCGTCCCTCATCTTTCAGGTAACTGTAGCTCACCTTTGGTCTCCAAGGCAACAGTCGCTCACCTTGGTAAGTTGTTTCGCCTCCAGCAGGACCAGAAGAGAAGGGAAGCAGTGTGAAAACTAAGACTGTCTCTTCCAGCACGGCATCAGGGGACAGTCTGCGAAAGCGGCCTGCTCATGAGATCGACTCAGAAGATGAGGCTAAAAGCAAGCCAGCGCCCCCTAAAATGTTTAAATCGGGGTTTAGCATGACTGCAAAGAAGCCTACGTCCATCTCCATCAAGCTTGGAGCAAGTGTATGTATATGTTGTTCTGTATACATTCTTCTATATAGATTTAAAAAAAATGCTTCCTTGAGTTTTGGAAAAAAAAAGTTTTTTTTAAAATGGTGTTTTATTCCTCCTATTTTAGAAACCTAAAGAACCCACACCTGCCTTACCTGCCAAGAAAGCTGGACTTGCATCTGTTTTTAACGAGGATGATGATGTACGTGTCATTCTCTAATTTATTTATTTAATATTAATGCTGTATGTGTGAAGTCATGTAATAATTGATGATGTGCTGTGCTCATTAAATTGTTTCTTACATTTAATATTACTTAATATTATACAGTACGTGCATAATTAGGCAAGTTGATATTTTGATTTTTTTTTTTTTTTTTTCACGCAGATTTTACCAATTCAAAACCACATCCGTCTTAACTACTAATAATTTTGTATATAATACAATTAGTATTATAATAGTCTTTTGCAATTAATAATCTTTTATTCTCAACCTGTTTTTGTGACCTGCTGTCCAATGGTCACGCCTTAATTTTGAAATTTCTGTAGTATTGCATCCTTCTCATAGGCATTAAATAATTTTCGACACTTCAGTTTGTTAAATCTCTTTTTTGGCCCATTTTACCTGTAAAAGAAAACCTATTTAATAATTAGTTATCTGAATATAAGGAGTTTTTCACTTCCATCCCTCGTTAACAATTATATATCACTTATAAATGAAATTGGAAAAATATAAATGCTTGGAAAAAGATATGATCAGAATATCGACTTGCCTAATAATTTTGCATGCACTGTATGATAAAATGCCAGTTTCCTAACCTTTTTTATTTTATGTTTCAGAGCGAGCCTGAAGAAATGCCACCTGAGGCAAAGATGAGGATGAAGAATATTGGCAGGTTGGATTTAATTTTACTTCAATTAAAGGGTTAGCTCACCCAAAAATAGAATTTCTGTCATTAATTACTCACCCTCATGTCGTTCCAAACCTGCAAGACTTTTGTTCATCTAAGGAACACAAAGTAATATATTTTTTGATGAAATCTGAGAGCTTTCTGACCCCTCCATAGACTGCAATGTAATTTCACGTTTCAACGTTGCAGTCTATGGAGGGGTCAGAAAGCTCTCAGATTTCATCAAAAATATCTTAATTTGTGTTCCGAAGGTGAATGAAGGTCTTTCAGATTTGGAACGACATGAGGGTGAGTAATTAATGACAGAAATTCCATTTTTGGGTGAACTAACCCTTTAAGTTATAGTACTATACAGCACTGTTGAAAACCTCCTCACAAGCTGTTTTGATTTTCAGAGAAACTCCCACATCAGCTGGACCCAATTCCTTCAACAAAGGAAAGCAGGGATTCTCAGACCATCAGAAACTTTGGGAGAGGAAGCTCAAAGCCCAGACAGACCAGTAGTGTCTGGCTTCTTTCAATAGCTTGCTTTTTGGCACAGAAATGTTTGTCCTATTGTCTCTTGATTGATGAACATTGTACAAATGTATATATGTAATGAATGTTTATGCTATCAAGCATCTTTTTATTGAAGCTATTTAGTTTTTTTTAACCACACTGTGGTTAAAAATGCCTTCCTGTGTAAGGTGCAAACCACAACAGAGAAAATGAAGATAAACTTTATGGCTGTACACTAGGGTATGTGCCGCACCGATCCCTTTTATCATTTGCTTATAGTTTAGTTGTTCTCCATAGAAGGAATGTAGTGGCCCAGTGATTTAGGATTGCTTATGTTTCGAGAAAGAAGACTAGTTTGTAATGTCACTAATAAATAAGACGTGGTTTCATTTGTGGCTCTGAAGAATTTTTTTTTCTGTTGTAATCAGTGTGCTAATCAGTTTTTGTATGCAGTTTACTCATTTTAAACCTGTATGCTTTCTGTGGGACACAAAAAGATATTTTGATATGAACGTTTGGGTCCGAACAACCCTGGACCCCACTGAAAAAAAAAAAATATTTGATTTGTCAATTTTAGACAGGACAACAATCTGAAATGAATTAAGTTGTTATAACACAAGAAAAGAAAAATACTAGTGTTGAATATAATTTGGTTGCAAAAGATCAAATCAACAATTACATTAAACTCCACTTACAATAGTCATAATAATATTTTGTGGTGCCATGAAATTTTATTTTCAACATTTGTTGAAATACAGGTTCTGCTAACTCACTGGCGTTCTAAGATGCTACAATGTATTGCTTAAGATTTGAGATTTAGTACAAGAATTTTCTTGAGAATTTTCAGCACATCAATGTTTATTTATAGATCACATTTAAACACCTGAGGTAGACCAAAGTGCTTTATAATGGATAAAAGAATCGCAATGAATTAAAAGAACAAAATAGAGAAATAAAAGCAAAATAAAAAAACAATAGGCAATCAACACTATAAAAAGAGAGACCCAAAATAACTATGTTAAAAAACAGTGAGAATAAATATGATAGATGGTGCACACTTAATGTAAAGAGGAAGGCTAATCCAAAGTTTCGGTCCAGCAAAGTTTGGTGAAAGTACAATCACCAAGATTTTTAAGTTTAACTCTAAGGATGTAGCTTTCTAGAAGGGGTATACAGGGGCAATAAATCAATGAAGTATTGAAGTGCCAGGTTATTGAGGGCATGGTAGACAAATAAAAAGAGTTTCAATCTGATACTTGACAGGGAGCCGGTGCAAAGAAATTAAAATAGGTGTAATGTGGTCATGTTTGTGCTTCTCTTTGATCAGTCTAGCAGCTGCGTTTTGTACCAGCTGCAGACGAGAAATGGAAGCCTGAGAAACGCCATAATACAGTGAATTACAATAGTCGAGCCAAGATGTTGCAAAGGCATGGCAAAATTTAAGCTCCAGTCAAATAGGATGCCCAAAATTCTTGCCACACTGCGTATTATATGGGGCGAGACAGCATGATTCAGTGATTAAATGTAAAATGTAATGTAAATGTAATATTTCAAGCTATAACCTCCTAAGCATATGATTTTGTTGCATTAAAACCGTTGCAATCGACTATATGAAGTGAATTCTAATAGGTAACCAAGAGGCTGCGTGCTTTCATCAGACGTTTCTGGCGACTCAGTAAGCTCTCCCGCTTTTGGCCAATGTCAAAGTCCTCTTTAAGCAGGTTGTCCACACCCTCTTTATCTTGCAGCAACTGCAACATGCTCCTTTGCAGTTCAATAGCTGCTTCCTGGAGCAACATATAGCGGATCACCATTGGGATCTGGTCAGCTAGACGCTTGCTTGCAATCTGTTAAGATAGATAATACAGCATCTCAGATATACATTACAATTTGAGCTACCTCTGACAACACAGAAAGCTTGGCATGCTTACCGAGTAGTAGGACTCAAGGTGCAACCTCATCTCACGCAAGGTGGCATGACTGCCTGTGCTAATGCCTATGCAATTAAAACTATCACTAGTGCCTTCGTCTTCTTCCAGCTTTTCCTTTGCATGCCGCAGGCTCTCGCTGTATGTGCCATCTTGACTGTAAACAATGAGCTCCATCTTAAATTGGGTCCTCAGCATGGATTCTGCCAGGGATTCTTTATCCAGCTTGATGGCTTCGATCTTAGTCTTAGAAAGTATTAAAAAAAAATTACTGAAAACGTATAACTCTATAAGTGATAAAACAACAGAAAATTCCTTTAAACCTTTATTATTGTTATTTAAAGACACCACTGAATATTTGTCACTGAGAAGTAATGCGGGTTAAATGTGTGAAATTTAACACTTAAATCAACACTCAAATCAATTTGTCAAACTGTCAAAAAGCCAACTGAAAGTAGTTCGATATGAACACTTTGAATTTGTGTATTGACAAAAACATTAGCTTTCAAAAAAAAAAAGTACCTTTGCTATTTTCAGAAGATTAGGGAATCCAATGAAGCTAGACTGGGCCAGTTGGATGAACTTCCTTCTAACCACATCTATGTAAACACAAACACACTGTTAATACAGCTTCTTCACCAAACTTTTAGCTTGCATGCTTGATTGTCCAGTGAATCCAGGTGTCAGGAGAAACTGCACTGAGCTAAGCCACCTTTATCCAAAGCAAGTGTTAATGTATTTTTTTTTTTTTTAAATCTACCTGTAGCAACTTAAGGTTACATGCCTTACTCGAGGACAGAATGTTGAGTTAATGGGTCTCCTTTTTAATGTGATCTTTGATATTTTTTCACTAGGCAACAAATCTCATTGTCAACAAAATTTGAAACAATCAACAAATGTATTGGATAAACTGGAAAGTTCACTTGTGGTTAAAATGGATTTACATATCCTGGTTTGTGGTTTTCTTGGCAATTCTAAGATTCCACCAGTTTTAGAATGACAAAGGGTCTGTGCACAAAGCAAGATCCATACGAAACTATTCAACACATTATTAAAAGATTTAAAAAAAAATATGCATAAACGAAGTGGGTGGGATTTGAAATATACAGCACAACACAAACCAGAGATGGTCTTCAGTGTCTTTAAGGCAGGTTCTTCCAACAGCTTGATCTGATTCCTAACAAGTCCTTCAAAGGTCTTGTAATTGATGAATCCCGGAAGCTCTCTTCCCCGATACTTGGCTTCATAGTTATCGATTTCTTTCTCAATCTTCCTGTTGACTGAAAAGGATTAATGTGAGGAATAATGTCAGATGGCACTCTTACGTTTACATTACCACAGAAGTCTTTTCTTATCTTAAAGAGTCTTTTAGTAAAAAGTTACTTAGATTAAGTTAGCACTTTAGGTTGGTAATTTACTGATTGAAACTGATTAAGGGGGATAAAACAGATGTGAATATGGTACAAGTATTTTTAAACAAACAACAACAAAAAAGCAACAGTACATATATACTTCACTCACAGGAATATCCTGAATTATCCAAGAAGCCATTCCATTTTGCAAATTCTTCACGAAGTTCTGGAAAAATCAGTAGATCTGATCCACATTTAACCTCTTCACCAGTGGTCAGATTGAGGGTATCATGTGTGAAAGATGTAACTTTCTAAATTCAGTGATAAAATGTGAAATAACTTAGTTACTCACTGATATTAATATGACTAAATATTTACACTTTGATATAGTAGCTGTGTAGATTTCAAGGCTGTACTCACATCGATGAGAAAGCTCAGTCTTTCTCCAGGGTCTGATGGGGGTCCGTTGCCATAGGCCTCCAGTTCCTTCTGTGTTTCAGCGAGCTTCGCCTCGATTTGCTCTTCTAACCGAGGCAGGGATTTCTACATAGCAAATATGAAAATTAGCTATGTTTATGAGTCTAAAAAAAGTCTGTAGACCTATTTTGTTAATAAAGATTATTTCACCTGAATGTGATGAACTAACTCAATTGTTAGTTTCTCAGCCAACTTAGGAATAGTAGCAAAACCTTCTTCATAGAGTTTGCTGTGTGAAAAAAAACACACACACACACACACACACACACACACACACACACACACACAAATGCATCAAGTGACCTGTAACTGAACAGCCCTCATTTACTAAAATCCTAAATAACAGGTACTAATCTGCATGTGCACTTCGTGGGCATACTGCAGGTGAGTCACTAAGAAAAGTTGAAAAGTTCCGCTCGAATCTCAATAAATAACTAAATGTTGTGACCATTTACCCACCTGAAATGAGGATGGTCTTTGAAGAAGGCATTCTCTGTTACTGTGGCCTCATTAAGAGTGACCTGATCTATAATCTCTTTTTGTCCCCTGCACCTTACAATCATGTAGCCTTTAGAAAGGTGAATGACCTCATTGTGCACAATGTCTACCACTGTCCCTTCAGTGCCCTTATCCACCAGATCCGGCTTTGTTAAGATGCCTGTAGTAGACAAACATTAGTTATACCGAGTCTGATTCAGTTTGATTTATAGCATTGAAATGCAGTGAGTAATGCACACCTAAAGTCCTTTCTCCCTCAGGGTCCGCCTCCTGCGCCATCTGCAATGCTTCTGTGGTCGCGATGTCAACATTGCATGGCACCACAACCAGGTTGATTGTTTCTTGTTTTGTAACAAACTTCCTGATCAGTCTCTTAATCTAGAAGAAAGGCATTTCATTAATGTTCCTGTGTCTTTAAACAGACCATGATATCACAATGGTCTTTCCAACAAAACATCATATGAAAAATATAGTGAATGTAAAAAAAAAAAAAAAGCATAGACTACAAAAAGAACATCATGAGAAAGTTAAATTTACCTGATCTCCAATATTTTCAGGTTGACCCTTGACTGCCACTCTTGCAATCCCAGGGAGGTCAATGAGTGTGAGGTCAGGAACATTGGCAGAGGTGATCTGCAGACTGATGAGTTCATCACTAATACCAACACCTACTCCAGCCATCTCATCCTGGGCTACAAACATAATTAGATATTGTTGAAATGTTGACTTCAATGTTGGATACATTCAAGCAAGTGTTTTGTACCTTCACGAATCTTTTTCTCCACTTCTGCTGGGTCATCAATGTCTTCCTCATAGTTCTGGTAACTGATTCTCCCATGCCATTTGTCCTCGCACTTAGTTCTTATCATCTTGATCTCAAGAGGGCATCGTGTAACAATTCCTGTACAAAATGGTGAAGGCCAGACATAGTTTTATCATGGATGTTCTTCAAAGATCCTTACAGTAGCCTACTATGTAAATTATAATCACCATCACTGTGCCATATTCGTTGGTAAGACTGTAGTTAATCACATAAAAGTATATAGCTTACTTTATATATTTCCTTTTTAATTTTATATACGTAGGCTATATTTTATAGTTTAATTGTATATATGTTGTCCTTACCACTTCCCCTGGGTAACGCGACTCCTGACAGCGCTTCCAGAACAGAACTCTTTCCCGAGCTCTGGTCTCCAATGACGGCGATGGCAGGCAACGCCAGGTCCTTTTCGACTCCTAAAGACCGTAAATTGTCGATAGTGTCGATGCAAGGACGGATTTTTTCCTCATATTGCTGACTGAACGTGTAACTCATTTTCTCCATCCTTAACGTCAGAAATGTCAAAATAACTATAAAATACTTCACGTCGATATCTAAGGCTCGGTCTATTCGCGCACTCCTCGAATGGATCGTCTCAGAGTGATACTGTTTCTTTGCCGGTCAAGTGAATCCTAGAGCGGTTTTATACGTTGCTAAGTTTCATTTCCTGGACATCAAAATAGTTTCGTTTCATCCTCTGAAGTAGGCTACTGTTTCACTGTTCAATTTCAATAGGCTACATTTAAAAAAAAAAAAAAAAACATATTGTAAGGTTTATTGTATAGTCTGGTCTTGCATGTGGTATTGAAATTTATTAGGGAAAAATAATATGTTTGCATGTATGTAGGCTACCATATACATTGAGGGGGACAAGGCGCGTTTTGAATTGAGAATATGCATTTACGTGATGTAGCCTGAGTGTGGCGAGACAAGAAACGTTACGTATTCTTGTCTCGTAAGAAACGTTAAATATTATTTGTAAATAGTTCAAAATGATTATTTCCCAACTAGATTAAGACCTAGAAAATCCTTCAATGCATATATTCAATGCGCCCGGGAATGCGCCTAATTATACTGTGTTTTACAGTCAACATATGGCTTTTTGCCTAGGGAAAAGTACCTTACATCATTTTGATAAGTAAAGCGACATAATGGATGGCACTCGTCTCTTCCTGGAGATGGAAAAACACGTTTTTTATGACCAAAAGAACTTTTGGAGTCCAGCACCTGCTCCAGCCATCTCATCATGGGCTACAAACATAATTAGATATTGTTGAAATGTTGACTTAAAGAGACCTCTGATGCATTCAAGTAAGCGTTTTCTACCTTCACAAATCTTTTTCTCCACTTCTGCTAAGTCATCAATGTCTTCCTCATAGTTATCGTAACTGATTCTCCCATGCCATTTGTCCTCGCCCTTAGTTCTTATCATCTTGATCTCAAGAAGCATCGTAACCATTCCTGGACAGAATGGTGGAGGCCAGACATAGTTTTACCATGGATGTTATTCAGCAAAACACTCTCTCACTCCCAGCTCGTCACATATTGACGCTTAGTCAGGACCCCTCGGCGTCATTTTTTAAGTGCAGGGGTTCAGAAAAAAATCGGCAACTGGCAGCAGGAAGTACCTGCCATTGGCAGCCGGAAGACAGTTGCTGGCAGCCAGACAGCCTGCCAAAGTAGGCGGCACCTGCCGCTTCGCAATCTCCAATCACTAGCATCCAAAGAGTGACAGCAACCAATCACATGATGACCGGGCGACAGCAGCGTGTAAACAGTGTAGATGTCGGCAGAGCTCAAATGAGTAAATTGATAGACATTATGATCGCAATAAAGAAAAACTGACGTTCGATAAGTCTCGGTAGGTTTGTTAATAACTTTAATATCAGCAAATGACAGTATCGCTACCTACTGTAGTTAATTGTTTAAAGAGCCACGTGTTGCGTACCGTATTTTACATTTATAATTAGCATCATCGGCCCCAGTATATTGTCTGTCAAACATTAACTTATCAAAACAGATGAGTCGAGACTAGAGACTGTGGAATATTTATGTTAATGGTAAGTAGTAAATGACAGCTGGCTCTATTTGCTCTAACACAACATTAATAATGGACTGTTCCTAAGATATAGGCCTTTTTTAGGTGTTGTCAAATCTGCAGCTCGATTTATATTCATAATTGTTATAAAAATATGGAAAAACAGTACTATACTGTATATTGACTTTACTCAGGTAAGCATAATACATTTTTTTATTTATCAAATGTATTTTGGGACGTTTAAACTGTCATTTTGAATGTATCTACTGTGCTTCAGCATGACTCCTATCAGTGAATCTGCTGGTGTCAGAAATGAAGTAGGGAAGGAATTTGACTATTAGTAATCACTAATGAATAGACACAGTGCACATTTGTTGCAGAAGGATGCAGGCAAACAATAGACAAGGTAACAGGTAACAACACATTCAGTATGACAGAAGCTAATTTCAAGTGTTAGCCTCACATAGTGTTGTAGCTTACAGCAAATACAGTATCTTTCTGATTAAAATACAGAATAAATGTATTTCTCAAGTACTAACTGCACCCATAGAATGTGCATTCTGTATTAAGGGAAGTTACCGTAAGTCGTGGCAATTAGAAAATAGTGTTTAATGACAATGTCAGTCATTTTTGTTAGTTTTGTATGCCACATTGTTGCCAGAGAAATGCTTCTTCATGTGGTCATTGAGGTGGGTGATCCTGCTTTTGTAAACTTGGGTCTTGTATGTTTGCATTTAGAAACTCTGGTGGGAACAGACTCATTCTGTTTGAAAGCTCACTTCCACTGGTTAGACCCATCCATTTCAGGCCTTGGAGCAGGGATGTGCAGCTTAGGTCATGGAGAGCCACAGTTCTGCAGAGTTCAGCTCCAACCCTGATCAAAGACACATGAACCAGCTGATCAGTGTCTTCAGGGTTACTAAGTACAGGCAGGTGAGTTTTTATCAGGAGCTGTGTCTCATTTCAGAGGCTATATTTGTCGGCCACATACATCATTGAGGCTGCCTCATTTCAAATTACAACAATTTATGCTTATCAGGTGATCACTGTTTAATAGGTATTTGATGGCAAAATTCAACAATAGTATTCACATGGCTGTGCATGCATTACCGTGTTAATAAGGTAATGTAAATCCTGTGTATGTAACAGTTTTCTTATGAATCCTCTAGGCTACACTGGAAGAGGAAAATGGAGAGAGATGCTTCAACTCAGAAACACACTGGTGTCAGGAGAACCACCTTTCACTCAACATCAACAACACCAAGCAGCTGGTGGTGGATTTCAGGGGAAAGGAAGAACACAGAGAACACACCCTGTCACCATTGATGGGACACCACTGGGGAGCAGGTCAACAGCTTTAAGTCCTTTGGTGTTCACATTACTAAAGATCTCACATGGTCTGCTCACACAGATGCAGAGCTGAAGAAGGCACGTCAGCACCTCTTTTACCTCGGGTGCCTGAGGAAGTTTGGAATGAGCCCGCCCCAACATCCTCAGATCATTGTACATCTGCACTGTGGAGAGCATCCTGACTGGCTACATCACTGCCTGGTACCGAAATTGCACCGCTGGCGACCGCAAAAACACAAGAATTATATTATTGTATTATTGTTTTTTAAATTACTACAGTGTAAAACTGAACTTGAAATGTTTGTATGATACAGCATAACATTATTTATATATATATATATATATATATCTTATACACAACTTGACTACTAATACTATCCATTTCTGTCCACTAATTGATAAAGATAAATAATAAAGAGGTAAATCTAATGTCAAGAGAGTACCGTTTGTTTTTATATACTTATTTTACTCCATTAGAATTTCAGGTTTAGCTCTTTTGATACATACATGTTTTTTATGACTTAATTATACGCAATAATGAACGATATACATATATTTTGTATATAAAAAGTAGGCTAGCCTATATCTACTATAAGATTTAATTGAATCATTTTAAATCTTAATCACAATTACGATTAGGCTATTATTCATATGATCACTCTCGTTATTATTTGCCTTGCTTCCGCTGGCTACAAGCGACAGGTACTGCCTACTTCTGGTTGTAAACGGCAGCCGACGTCCAGTTTTAGTGGCAGGTACTGTCGGCTGCCATTGGCAGCAATATGGCAAGCCGTTTTAGCATTAAATACCCCTGGCTGTACTAGTCATAATTTAGTTTTGACTAGTCAAAATTCCTATTCCAGATATCTATTCTGCAATTTTGACTAGTCGTAATTAGAATTAAGACATCTACAATGTGATTAGGACTAGTCATAATATGCATTGAAGATATCTACAATGTTATTTTGACTAGTCATAATATACATTCAAGATATCTATAATGCTATTTTGACTAGTCATATTCTTCCATTGACTTCCATTGGAAAATATTTTCGGATATCTTCAAATGAGTTTTGACTAGTAGAAATTGTAATTAAAGATATCTATAATGGATTTTGTACTAGGCATAATTCTAATTAGAGATATCTCAAATTACAGTTTTACTAGTGATAATTAAATTAGAGATATCTCTAACTGAATTATTACTAGTAAAAATTATAATTAGAGATATCTCTAACCAGTGTTAGACTAGTCATAATCACATTTAAGATATTTTTAATTCATAATTTTTAAAGATATCTAAAATACATTTGTAGATATCTGAAAATAATTTATTACTAGTCAAATTACAATTGTAGATATCTTGAATTGGAATTCTGACTAGACAAATCTCATATAAAGATATCTGCAATTTAATGATAGATATCTCAATCTGATTTTTGACTAGAAAGATCTTTATTTGGAGATATCTGCATTTAGCTTTGTGACTAGGAAGAATTTCAATGTAGATATCTGGAATTAACATTCTGACTAGTCAAAACCCCTTTATAGATATCTTAAACTTGCATGCAAATACACTTTAGCGAAGCCCCACCTTTAACATTTTATTAATCCTACCTTGGAAACCGCTGTCATCCGCCATTTTGTCTAAGAATTGTATAATAAAGGTCCTGCGTCTTTGGGTCGTTTTAAACTGCTTTATACAGAAGTAAATCAAAAGTATGAAAATATGAAAAATGTAGCTGCGGCATGTGTAAAAGTGACATATAATATGCAGAGAAGACTCAAGAAGGTTTTTGTCCTATTCTATATCTTAAAGTAGAATAAAGTTGAGATGTGCATGCTGTGGATTAAATTGTGTTAGCCTTTATTCCCAAACGAACACATTTAAAATCATTAGGCTAAGCATTGTATTTGGCCTCATGTCTGGTGCAACATTAAATTTGCTATAATTTTAAAAGAACTTTTCAATGCACTGGCGCTCATCACTCAACAAAGCAGAATATCACCATCACAGATCTTTTGCTATAATACAATTCAACACTCCCACCTTGTGGGTTATTACCTTTATGACACGAGTAAACATGACGCAATGTACTAAAAATGTCATCAGTACATGTCAATGCCATGTAAACATTTATTAACCTGTAATCTTTTTAAAATCATCCTTCACCTTTGTTGACTGGGTCTGCCTTTATTCTGAAGCATTATTCTTGTCCATCACACGTTTATTTTCATGTTTTCGGGGTATAATTCCATTGTTCTTCACACTTGTCTTTTTAAAATAAATATAATAAATAAATTCAGATGAGCAGGGTGCGGTTCTCTGTCTTTATTGAACATTACACTTCAGTTGGTCCGTTTTGCAACATGATTCAGTTAAAATCACAGCGCTAAATGCATGCATGCTGGAGACCTTTTACCATATGAATGCATCCAGCAATAACCATGTTATTTAATAATCCCTGAAGTAATTTATCCAGTAGCTTTTCTTCCTGTGACAACAAAAGCAGACTACTTTACTGTTGTTAGCAGTTAGCACTAAGCATTAGGCAGGGAGGGGACCTGGTGAGGAGGAGGAGCAAAGTAAATTTAGGCTTACATCACGCAACAGCAGATTCGACAATATCAATTCAGAGATCTTAAAATATAATTGTGACTAGTCGAAACTGAATTAGTGATGTTTCTAATTACCTTTGCGGATGTGTGACACGTCTATTGAAGATATCTAATGACGTCATTACAGATATCTTTAATGGAGTTTTGACTAGGCAAAATGTATTTAGAGATATCTCGAATCAGATTTCTTACTAGTACAATTATAATTGCAGATATCTCTAAATATCATTCTGACTAGTCAAATTATAATTATGACTCGTCAAAATACATGTATGACTATCCAAAATGTATTTATGGATAGTCAAACCATAGTTTTATATGCTAAAACGGCTTGCCATAATGCACATATCCAAAAAGGGGTTCATTACTATGCACATATCCAAAAAGGAAATCATGATATCTGCAATAACAACTTTTACTAGTGAAAATTTAATTTTAACATGTAAGAATTAAATTACAGATATCAAGAAGTATGTTTGTTACTAGTTGTAATTTCATTTGTGATATCATAAATGTATTTCTGCGAGTGATGACGTCATTTTTTATATCAAGAATTAAATTCCTGATATCATCAGTCAGCATTTCTGATATCAAGAATTTAATTTTTTATATCAAGAATTGGTAACGCTTTAGATTACAGCCCGGAAAGTACTGCGTAAGTAAAACTAATTTACAGTGTAACTTTCGGTAATTATAGTGTAATTATAAAGTATGTATGAGTAGGTATAAGGGAACAATATGTAATATTTGGGGAATAAAGGGGTAACTACCAGGAAAATTAACAAATTGTTTATACTGTAAGTATTTTTTAATTAACTAACTCAATTCAGCTGTTCTGAAACCCAAAACTCTGAGTTTCCCATCTCAGGGTAAGTCAACTCAGAGTTCAAATTTAAACTCAGAGTTGGTTGAACCTCCTTATTGAAACGGGCCCCAGGTCTTCTGACAATGACAATTCAGTCCCCCACCCCACAATAAGTAATCTCTAAAGTTTTAACACATAGAGCTACATGCTGTACTATGTATGTGTCGTGACCTGTGAAAAGAAAATGCATTCATTTAAAAGTCAAACCAGCCTGCCTGCTATTGGAAGTCCTAGAACAACTGAAATTATTTTATTTACGCTAGCTCATTTTGGCAAGTGCATTTCTTTCATAGCACAGGTTACATAATTTTGTGTAAAACTGGTGTAAAAGGACAGGAATTCTACTGTCAATAATTTCAAAATATGTTTTCGTAAATCGTTACTAAAAAATTAAAGCAGTTTATGCTGTTTGTTTACTAAAACTGCTTCAAAGAATTGTTTCTTTTTTGGACCATTCTTCTGAAAACCAAGAAGACGCAAGTTCAAAGTAGGCTAATACACCGAGCTCTGCTCAATGCCTTGGAGGACTGTTAGTATCGCTGGCTGTTTGACCAGTATTTATTGACCAGAACACATTTTCAGAGACATTGATGATGTAAATATTGTTATAAATGAGCTTTTAAAATATTTATTCTGTGTTAGATATTTCCCATTACATCTAGTGTGTTGAAGATGCATTATTGTGACCTCATTTGATTGTGACTTTACACATTAGCTGGTTCTCCAAGCCCACGCTGTGGTTAAAAATGCCTTCCCGTGTAAGGTGCAAACCACAGCAGAGAAAATGAGCATAATCTTTATTGCTGTACAATGGTATTTGCCGCACCGACCCCTGTTATCATTTGCCTATAGTTTAGTTGTTCTCCAGAGAAGGAATGTAGTGGTCCAGTAATTTAGGATGGTTTAGGTTTCATTCATAGCAATGAAAGAAGACTCTGTAGTTTATAATTCACTAATAAATGAAAGATTTTGTCACTCTAAGGATCTGAAGGATCTTTTTTTCTATGTTGTAATCAGTGTGGTATTTGTCATTTAGCCTACTCATCCTCATTTTGTTCCAAACCTGACTTGGACCTGTGATGGAGTTTTAATTTTTGGGTGAACTATTGCTTTAATAAAGATAAGTGGACAGTGGACAACCACTTTAAACTCCAGAACTCCTATTTAATAGGAATAATAATAGTATTTAAAAGAATATCTGTCGCAATATTCCTGCTTAAGAATTTATCAATAGACTACAAGAACTTTATACAGTTTCTGACATTGTGTTTGTAATAGATTGTTATGGGTGTGGGTGTGTTTTTCTTTGTATTCGTTGGTTTTGTTTTTCCTTGTTTTGTAGGTGGCAGCGGAGATGCGGAACACCTGATTCAAATTAGGAGGTGGAGATATACGTGGCCGTTTCTCAATATGCGTTCTTGTCTGTACTTGTGTTCTCGTGGACATGTGAAACGTCATCAGTCGCTGCCCAAGTACACATCAAGTACAGTTCAAATCCCCGGATCTGTTCTTGATCCGCCTCTTTTATCGAGGATGCGTCGAGAGGTGACTTGAGCGGACTTGGGACAGACAGGTATCCCAGAATGCATCACGCAGGCTCTGATGTCTCTGTAGTGGTTAAACATGAGATATAATTCGTCTTGTGTAGATCTAACGGGCGATCTTTGGTCTCATGAATCTATCATTTGTTACCTGGCAAATCGTTTTGGCTGAGGGCAAAGTGAGTTCATAACTATATTTTTAGGCTATTTAACTTTACCGTTGTAGCCTACTAGCGCTGACTTTGTATGTTTGACTGAATTGTTTGCTTTATTTCTTGTATAGCTTCTTATACCTTATACTTTTATAATGGCTATTACTGATCATACATAAACTGACATTTAACAAAAAGAGACTGGATTGTGTTTTATGTCATATTTAATTTTATTACAGTGATAATCATATATATGCACACTTATTGTCTGAACCACATATTAATATGTTTAATATGTTTTTTAAATGTAAACGAAAAGAGGCAGGGTTGTGTTTTATATTTCGTTTTGTTATGAATAATTATACATGCAGTGAAGATAATCAAGGTATGTTGCCTGATCCACATTTGTGTGGCTATTAATAAGTTTAAGATTTTTTTTTTTTTTAATTAAAATGAAAAGAGGCAGAGTGGTGTTTTATGACATATTTCGTTTTATAGGCTAAAATATACATGCAGAGATAACCAGAGGTGGAAAGTAACGAATTACATTTACTCGCGTTACTGTAATTGAGTAGTTTTTCTGTGTACTTCTACTTTAAGTAGTTTTAAAAATCTGTAATTTTACTTTTACTTAAGTATGTTTTGTTTGAAGTATTGTACTTCGCTACATTTTAAACCATATCCGTTACTGAGTAAAAATAAAATAATACAATGGGGGGAAAAAAATCGCATTGAATTGAAGGGCGCGCAAAAATCACGAAAAGATGAAGACAGACAAGACAGACGTCAGTGATGCAGACCCAGCTGAAAGTGAAACGCCGTCGTGAACCCCTGGCTAGTATGAAAATACTTTGGATATAGAAAAAAAAGCGTGGTGTTGTCCTGGAGGATATCCAATTTGCAAAAAATGTGGGGGCAAAGGAGGAAACACATAGAACATGTTCGGGAACACCATCCCTCTGTGCAGATAAAGGTATGTTTATAATTTAAGGCCGAATGATTTCTGTGACGCAGAGGGAATCCCGAAATCCAGTCATGAAAATTGAATTTACACTATAACGCAGATGTCACGTAAAACACGCAAACTGATGGATGGATGAATACATCGAAAGTAGATCTGTACAATAAATAAAATCGCGACATGGTCTGTGAATATTAAAGCGCAAAACACTGCTATATAAATATATGATCTGCTTGTTCTGTCTCTGTGTGAATGAGCAGCGCCGTTTCGTCTACTACATACTTAAGTACGTGTGATGCTCATGGAGTTTTTAACGTCTCACAAACCATATTTGGACATGAACACAACCATTTCCAGAGCTGATCTGAGAGAACCCCTAATGAGCATTTTCATTATTTTATTTGAATAAAAACCATTGTCAAATACACTCTGAAACAGGTCTTCACTACAACCCGTCAAAATAAACGTTTGGTTTAACTAGAAGTAATTATGACAGAAATATATTACTATTGTAGGCCTACAATAGAATGTACTTGTCAAAAATAATAAGAATAATAATACATAATTTAAACATTATTTAAGAATATATTTTTTTAATCCATGTTTAATTTAGTAAATCTCTGTTTTGCAGCACTTTGCCAAAAAATAAAAGGATAAAAGTTTGTTACATTTTATTTACCACCGTTTTTGATAATATATTTGTATTAAATCATAAAAAGAAAAATTTCATAGGACTCTATTATTCTTAAACATTTTAATAAATTAATGATAAAAATAAGTTGTTAATCTAATTCATAATTTATTGAATTTAGTTGATTAGACATGTTTTATTGAAATTTTAATAAACAAAACAAATGGTTTCAAGTTTGTTATAATAAAGCATTTGTTCAATCAAAAAACCTGTTTTCATTAATTTAACAGCCGTTTATGGTGATAATAATAATCATAATTTAATAATACAGTTTATTTATTAAATAATTGTTTAATACCGTGATGCTGTGAGAAACTGATGTTTTCTGAGATGGTTATCATATTGTGAAAATCTCATTCTATCACAACCCTACTCGGGAGAGTCCCCCACCTCCGCTGTTAAAAAAAGTAACTCAGTAACTTTTTAACTGAGTACATTTTAAATGAAATACTTTTTACTTTTACTTGAGTAGATTTTTAGACCGGCAATTTTACTTGTACTTAAGTAAAATTTCATTGAAGTAATAGTACTTTTACTTGAGTAGAATATTTTGTTACTCTTTCCATCTCTGGAGATAACCGGAGTAAGAGCGAGCTGAGTGACGCTATCAAGAACGCTGCTGTTCCATTAGCAGATTACCGGACTTGTGTCCTCCCGTCCTCGGGAGGTCGTTCTCCTGAGTCGAACTTGGCAAGTCTTAACTACCAAGGACGCAAGTCAGAAGTTCGCGTACTTGGTATGGAGAAACGGCCCGTGTTTTGGTTCCATGCATGGGGGGTGGTAAGGAGAGGTGACATCTCCGGCTGGACTTTCGTTTCCTCGCTTAAATGGGATCTATCGTCTGTCGGCATTTTGGGACTGTTCAAATGGCATAAACTTTCTTATTGCATTTTGTGAAACCCCTAGAATTATGTAATAAATCTTATTCATTACGTCGATCTTTTGTTTTGAATTCAGCAAGTCTTCTGTAAATCAACAATTACATTAAACTCCACTTAAGATAGTCATTATTAATTATGGAATTTTGAGGTGCCATGAAGTTTAGTTTTTTGGAAATAAAAGTTCTGACGCTTCACCAATAGATACTCTAAGACACTACAATGTCCTGCACTAGACCCAAACGTAGTACACAACTTTATTGACATTGGACAATAGTAACAATAGTTTTTCATAAAAAGGCACTTCAGAGGCTAAAAGTAGCTTCACCAATATTTACATTATTAAAAGACTGAAACAGGGAAAAAATGCAGCCTATGTTTCTTTATAAAGTGCTCAATTTCTATTTCTCAGTTTTTACATTCTTTGCTGCTAATGCTGCTCATGTTCTTCACTACCAGCATATCATTTTGTTGCATTAAAACTGTTGCAATCCACTATATTATGAAGTGAATTCTAAAAGGTAACCAAGAGGCTGCGTGCTTTCATCAGACGTTTCTGGCGACTCAGTAAGCTCTCCCGCTTTAGGCCAATGTCAAAGTCCTCTTTAAGCAGGTTGTCCACACCCTCTTTATCTTGCAGCAACTGCAACATGTTCCTTTGCAGTTCAACAGCTGCTTCCTGGAGCAACATATAGCGGATCACCATTGGGATCTGGTCAGCTAGACGCTTGCTTGCAATCTGTTAAGATAGGTAAGACAGCATCTCAGATATACATTTTAATTTGAGCTTCCTCTAATGGCACAGAAAGCTTTAGTTGGCACACTTACCGTGTAGTAGGACTCAAGGTGCAACCTCATCTCACGCAAGGTGGCATGACTTCCTGTGCCAACGTCTACTCTCAAAAACTTCACCTTTTGGGGCCTGTGATTTTCCATCTCTTCCATTTTATCCTTTGCATCTTGCAGGCCCTCGCTGTATGTGCCATCTTGACTGTAAACAATGAGCTCCATCTTGAATTGGGTCCTCAGCATGGACTCTGCCAAGGATTCTTTGTCTTGCTTGATGGCTTCGATCTTGGTCTAAGAAAGTATATAAAAGATTTACTGAAAAATGTAACAAGAACACAATTTCTATAAATTTGAATTGTGATTCAAAGGCATAATTGAATATTAAAAAAAAAGTAATGCGACTTGTAATTCTATAAAATGTATTAGTATCAACAACATGCATAATTAAAAGAAAAGCCCATAAAAATGCCTTAAACATTTGAAAAAAAGTACCTTTGCTATTTTCAGAAGATTGGGGAATCCAATGAAGCTGCACTGGGCCAGCTGGATGAACCTCTTTCTAACGACATCTGTTAACACAAACACCGTTAATACAACTGATATAGCAAACTTTTAATTCCAAGGTTGATTATCTAGTGAATCCGGTCTTGACACATGCCACAAAAAGTTACGGATCACTAATTTGCAGTTCCTTTAATAGAAGGAAAATCCATCTGAAGCAACCTTGGGCTGCATACCTTAGTGAAGGAGAGAATGTTGAGTTCATGGGTTGCCTTTCATTGTGATCTTTGATATTTTTCCACTAGGCATTAGGCAACAAAACTACCTACAAATGCATTGTGCCAACTGGAAAGTTCATTGGGTTGCTACTTCCTGGTCTTGGTTTTCTTGACAATTCTAAGATTCCATCTTTGAGGCAACAGCCTGGAGAATGCCCTTTTCATTTTGCCATTTCAGCATGACCAAGAGCCCAAGCACAAAGTGATGCCCACATGAAAATGGTCAAATGCTGTATATGCCCAAGATGTTAATGGGATAGTTCACCCCAAAATGAAAATGTTGTCATTACTTACTCGCCCTCATGTTGTTCCAAACCTGTATGAGTTTCTTTCTTCTGTTGAACACAAAAGAAGATATTTTGAATAATGTTGGTAGCTAGACAGTTGACGACACCCATTGACTACAATAGTATCTTATTTCCTACTATGGAAGTCAATGGGTGCTGTCAATATTGTTTAAAATATCATCTTTTGTGTTCAACAGAAGAAAGAAACTCATACAGGTTTGGAACAACATGAGGGTGAGTAAATGATGACCACATTTTCATTTTTGGGTGAACTATCCCTTTAATGATTAAAATGCAAGTGCCCACATACTTTGTCTGTGTAGTGCATTATGAGAGTATACTCAAGTAGAACAGTACAGTCTGAATAACATGACTGAAAACTGCAAAAATGGATTCGAAATACAAAACAACACTAACCAGAGACAGTCTTCAGTGTCTTTAATGCAGGTTCCTCCATCAGCTTAATCTGTTCCCTGACAAGCCCCTCAAAGGTCTTGTAATTGATGAATCCTGGAAGCTCTCTTCCCCGATATTTGGCTTCATAGTTATCAACTTCTCTCTCAATCTTCTTGTTGACTGCAAAGAGTTTTTGAACATGTTCAGGAAAAAAACAAATTTAGTTGCACAACTCAGTTACGAATTGTGCTTCTAAAAGTGCTGTTTAGTAAAATGAACTAACTTAGATTAATTTAGCAATTTAGGTTGGTAATTAACTGATTGAAACTGGTAAAAGGAAATTATAACGCATTTTAAGCAAAAACACATTGGCCAAAAGCAAGAGTAGAATCAGGAGATACCAAGTATATGCTTCACTCACAGGAATGTCCTGAACGATTCAAGAAGCCATTCCATTTAGCAAATTCATCCCGAAGTTCTGGAAAAATCGATAGATCTGAAGCACACTTTATTTCCTCCCCAGTGGTCAGGCTGAACATATCGTGAGTGAAAGCTGTGACTTTCTAAATTAAGTGATGAGATGTGAAAGATTTCAGTAACTCAGTATGACCCTTTACTAAATATTCATACTTTGATATAGTAGATTTCAAGGCTGTACTCACATCGATGAGAAAGCTCAGTCTTTCTCCAGGGTCTGACGGGGGTCCGTTGCCATAGGCCTCCAGTTCCTTCTGTGTTTCAGCGAGCTTCGCCTCGATTTGCTCTTCTAAACGAGGCAGGGATTTCTACACAGCAATTATGAAAATTAGCTGTTTATAATAAGTCTAAAAATCCTGTAGTTATCTTGTGTTAAAATGATAGAATTATTTCACCTGAATATGATGAACCAATTCAATTGTTAGTTTCTCAGCCAACTTTGGAACAGTAGCAAAACCTTCTTCATAGAGTTTGCTGAGGAAAAATGGCATATATACTTCATGTGATAACATGCTATTACAGCACTGATTTACTAAAATCTCAAATAACATACTAATCTGTGTTTGCACTTGCATGGTCATATACTGCACCTGATTTACTAAGCACAGTTGCGCAAACAAGCACGCATGCAAAACGGTTCAAAAAGACAATCAAACATAGCAATTCCTCTCACATAAAAGTTCTCAGTAAACACTATGCTTTTGATATGTATTTGATGGTATGGTGTTTATACAGTATATCATGTCTGTGTAATGTATTTGATGTTATCATTTATATGTATTTACATATACATTTACATAGGAATATGCTCCCATGTGCAGAAGGGTTTCAATATCTGTAGGATAAAAGTTTAAAAGAATAAAACCCACCTGAAATGAGGATGGTCTTTGAAGAAGGCATTCTCTGTTACTGTGGCCTCATTAAGAGTGACCTGATCTATAATCTCTTTTTGTCCCCTGCACCTTACAATCATGTAGCCTTTAGAAAGGTGAATGACCTCATTGCGCACAATGTCTAACACTGTCCCTTCAGTGCCCTTATCCACCAGGTCCGGCTTTGTTAAGATGCCTGTTGTGTAGTAACACTATTATCAGAATATTCATGGTAATCTATGGTTTTACAGATGTATAGCATTAAAATGCAATGAGTAATGCACACCTAAAGTCCTTTCTCCCTCAGGGTCCTCCTCCTGCGCCATCTGCAATGCTTCTGTGGTCGCGATGTCAACATTGCATGGCACCACAACCAGGTTGATTGTTTCTTGTTTTGTAACAAACTTCCTGATCAGTCTCTTAATCTAGAAGAAAGGCATTTGATTAATGATTCTGTGTCTTACAATGGTCTTTCCAACAAAATGTAATTAGAAAAATATAGTGTATATATAAAGTTTACCTGATCTCCAATATTCTCAGGTTGACCCTTGACTGCCACTCTTGCAATCCCAGGGAGGTCAATGAGTGTGAGGTCAGGAACATTGGCAGAGGTGATCTGCAGACTGATGAGTTCATCACTAATACCAACACCTACTCCAGCCATCTCATCCTGGGCTACAAGCATAATTAGAGGTAAGACTTTAAGAAATGTATCTATACTCTTTTGGAAGACCTCAAGGTGCATTTTCTAAGCATTTTCTACCTTCACAAATCTTTTTCTCCACTTCTGCTGGGTCATCAATGTCTTCCATATAGTCCTGGTAACTGATTCTCCCATGCCATTTCTCTTCGTCTTTAGTTCTTATCATTTTGAGCTCAAGAGGGCATCGTGTAACAATTCCTTACAAAAATGAAAGGGTGGATGCAAGACATAGTTTCACCATGGTGTTGTTCAAAGTGTCTTACACCATGTAAACTCCATGCCATATGGCATATGAACATGGTAATCATTCGGTATCGTGGTGTAGGCTACCATAACCACTGAGTTATGGTACATCCACAGTATTTGTTAGAAAGTCCGAAGTTAATTATGTAAAAGCAATACGATTAAATATTTGTATATATTTTAATTTTATATATGTTGTCCTTACCACTTCCCCTGGGTAACGCGACTCCTGACAGCGCTTCCAGAACAGAACTCTTTCCCGAGCTCTGGTCTCCAATGACGGCGATGGCAGGCAACGCCAGGTCCTTTTCGACTCCTAAAGACCGTAAATTGTCGATAGTGTCGATGCAAGGGCGGATTTTTTCCTCATATTGCTGACTGAACATGTAACTCATTTTCTCCATCCTTAAACAACGTCAAAATGTCAAAAAGCAAAAACAAATACTTCATCTATATGTCAGACGCGGTCGTGCACTCCTCGAAGTAATGCTGTTTCCTTACCGGTAAATTGAATGTTTTGTTTTGTAGTAAGTTTCATTTCCTGCAAATCACAATAGTTTCGTTTCGCTCCTTGAAGTACGGTTTCATTGTTCAGTACATGGGAAAATAAATATGGTAAAGTTTATTGTACAGTCTGGTCACGTGATATTGACAAAACAGCAGAAAAATGTATTAGGGAAAGACTAATTTGTTTGCGTACCAACCTTTTTCTACATACAGATAGCCTACATGTCTACTATTTCTTTTAGCATGTTTGTGTACGGGCAGCAGTGCATAAATCGACCCAACCGGATGAATGAGCATAAAAGCAACATAGTGCTACAAACGCATGTATGGTAAGAGTAATGAAGAAATTATTTGACGTTTTATTGCGTTGTAAGTTTTTCAAACTCTGGGCCTTATGTTGTCTAATTTGCATATTTTACATACACAAATCTTATCCATCCATTTTTGGATAAGGTCATTCAGCACTTTATTTGACTGCGAGTATAAACTTAATCATCTAAATGACAATTTATACAATTTATCAGTGAACAGTATGCCTACTGTTCTCTACTGTGCTCTCCTAATCTTCCCATATAGTCATTTACTTTAAGGTGTCATTTACTTTTTTTTTTTTATTATTAAAGTTATAGCCTACCCAGTGTTGGGGAAAGTTACTTTTAAAAGTAATGCATTACAATATTGCGTTACTCCCTAAAAAGTAACTAATTACATTACTTAGTTACTTTTTATGGAAGGTAATGTGTTACGTTACTTTTGCGTAACTTTTATCACCTGGGCTGGGCTTGCTTGTTTTTTTTTTTGTTTTTTTTTAATAACAAAAAAGTTATATTTTTGGCAAATGTAACCAAAAGTGAAATGAATAAGCCTCAGGCAGAAGGAAATGCAAATTCATGCCTGTACAATAGATGGCGCAGTTAAAAAAAACTTTTCAGTTCTGCCATTCTGGATTGAAGAAGAATAGGGTGCAGGAGAATTAAGTTCAACACGCTTCAACAATAAAAAAAAAAAAAAAAAATGTAAAAAATGAAACAAATGTGATGTTTATCTAAAGTCATTTTTGCTTATTAGCATGGTTGAAGTGGATAATTGAAGGTCTGCAGTAAAGACATTGTTTGTTTAATAAATTGAGATTGAATATATATGAAGTATATTTGTGTAATTTAATGTATTTAATTAGTGAGATGAATACATTTACTCTAAAACTACATCATGTTCACACAGCGTACACAATGCCTGTACACTTATTTCTCTCAACATGGGGACAGGAGAGCTGTCAGTCAATAAATGGAAAAACAAAATAACTTGCATTACTTATTTTAAGTAACTCAGATATTTTGTTGTAAATGTAAAAGTAAAGCGTTACTTTACTAGTTACTTGAAAAAAGTAATCTGATTACGTAACTCAAGTTACTTGTAATGCGTTGTAATACCCCAACACTGGTTATTGGTTATACCCGTGCATTATTTGCGAAATTGTTGATATTGAAATATAATAATAATAATATTATTATTATTATATTATTATTATTATTATTATTATTATTATTAATAATTTAATTAATAAAGTTAATTTAATAAATATTTTATTTTATTGTGAATTTTCATTTGAAGTTTCTGTTTTCTGGTGAAGTTTCAGTTGAAATCAGAGTAATATATGAAATAACCTCTAGAAATAATATATGAAATACCCTGTAGAGGGGGGTGTTTATCCATAATCACAATACAGAGATGATAGGTGAACAGAGCAGAACTGTCTGAATAGCAGTTCTTCTGACCATGATAATTAAAGCACCCATAATAAGTAATTTCTAAAGTTGAAACCCTTACATGCTGTAGTTTATTACGTATGTATCATGACTTATCATTTGTACCGTTCCTATCATTTGTACAGTTGCAAGCCCTAGAACAGCTGAAATTAATTCATGTATAGCTCTTGGCATGTGCATTTTTTTTCATTGCACAAGTCATCACGATTTTAACACTGTAAACTGGTGTAAAAGGACAGGAATTCTTCTTTCAACATGCTGTATTCTGCATAATTTCAAATATGATGTCTTTGTAAATTGTTACTGAAAAAGTACAGCAGTTGTTTATACTGTTTGTTTACCAAAACTGCTTCAAAGAATTGTTTTAATTCATTTTGTGCTTTCTTTTGGACCATTCTTCTTAAAACCAACAATGTGCAAGTTCAAAGTAATACACCGAGCTCTGCTCAATGCCTTGGAGGACTGTTAGTATCACTGGCTGTTTAACCAGTGTTTATTGACCAAAACACATTTTCAGGAACATTGAAAGATGTTGTAAATATTGTTATAAATGAGCTTTTAAAATATTTATTCTGTGTCAGATATTTCCCATTGCATTTAAAGTGAAGCATTATTGTGACCTCATTTGACCGTGTGACTTTATACATTAGCTGGTTCTCCAAGCCCACCCAAGCCTCAGTATTAGGCATTGCATATGGCGCTATCAACATGACTGTATGTGTCTTGAAAGTCAGGCAGCTGAAACAAGCCATCTGAAACTGAAGTTTTTGTTTGGGTGCAATGGAAACTGAGCTCCAGTTTTAGAGTCAGCCAACTAGTTTGAAGGACGTAGTGAGAGATATCTTTTGAGATATCATTTGTATATTTGATATTATTATCTGTTGAATACAGCTAATTGTGACATCTCCTACTTTATACTGAATAGTCATTTGCATTGAGTGATGAAATATTTTTTGAATCATGACATTGTCCATGGCAACATATTTGTGCTAATAAGGCCCTGTCCAAAATACGCATAGACAACCAGGTAGTAGACGCCTGTGAAGTTTACAGTGCTTGTTGCAAATTTAACCCCTTGTTTAATGTGATGATTTTTAATGGATCGATGTTGTCCTAAAACTTCTCTTGGCTGTCAGATTATTCATCCTTGGCAATTCATATTTTGAATCTACAACAAAGCAAATTTTTTATTCACATTTACATTTGCATGTTAATCTTATTCAGTATTTTTACTCTCCCATTGAAACTCGTAAAATGATTTAAGATTGAAAATTATTATTATTTTTTTTTTTTTTAGAGTCAGGCCACCATGTATCAATTCTGTGCTTTTATTATAATATGTGCCCTCACTTGCACAGAAATCGAATAATCAATAAACATATCAGGAGTTTGATTATTATGCCGGGATATTTTCTGGCGGTAATAAACATTAGGATAAGTTAAAGGGATAGTTCCCCCAAAAATTCTGTCATTTACTCTCATGACGTTGCTATCCTAACACAAAAGGCAATATTTTGAAGAATGTTAGTAACCAAACAGTTTTGGTTCCCATTTACTCCCATTGTGGTGTGTGTGTGTGTGTGTGTGTGTGTGTGTGTGTGTGTGTGTGTGTGTGTGTGTGTTTTTTTTTTTTTTTTGTCCATACAATGGAAATCAATGGAAACCAAAACTTTGGTAACCAACATTATTCAAAATATCTTCTTTTTTGTTCAACAGAAGACAGAAAGTCATACAGGTTTGGAACGACATGAAGGTGAGAGAATGATGAAAGAATTTTTGGGTGAAATATACCTTTAATATCTAAAATACCTTCTAATATTGCACCTTCCAGATATGATATACAGTGGGGAGAACAAGTATTTGATACACTGCAGATTTTGCAGGTTTGCCCACTTACAAAGCATGTAGAAGTCTGTAATTTTTATCATAGGTACTCTTCAACTGTGAGTGACGGAATCTAAAACAAAAATCCAGAAAATCACATTGTATGATTTTTAAGTAATTAATTTGCATTTTATTGCATGACATAAGTATTTGATACATCAGAAAAGCAGAACTTAATATTTGGTACAGAAACCTTTGTTTGCAATTACAGAGATCATACGTTTCCTGTAGTTCTTGACCACACTGCAGCAGGGATTTTGGCCCACTCCTCCATACAGACCTTCTCCAGATCCTTCAGGTTTCGGGGCTGTCGCTGGGCAATACAGACTTTCAGCTCCCTCCAAAGATTTTCTATTGGGTTCAGGTCTGGAGACTGGCTAGGCCACTCCAGGACCTTGAGATGCTTCTTATGGAGCCACTTCTTAGTTGCCCTGGCTGTGTGTTTCGGGTCGTTGTCATGCTGGAAGACCCAGCCACGACCCATCTTCAATGCTCTTACTGAGGGAAGGAGGTTGTTGGCCAAGATCTCGCGATACATGGCCCCATCCATCCTCCCCTCAATACGGTGCAGTCGTCCTGTCCCCTTTGCAGAAAAGCATCCCCAAAGAATGATGTTTCCACCTCCATGCTTCACGTTTGGGATGGTGTTCTTGGGGTTGTACTCATCCTTCTTCTTCCTCCAAACACGCCAAGTGGAGTTTAGACCAAAAAGCCCTATTTTTGTCTAATCAGACCACATGACCTTCTCCCATTCCTCCTCTGGATCATCCAGATGGTCATTGGCAAACTTCAGACGGGCCTGGACATGCGTTGGCTTGAGCAGGGGGACCTTGCGTGCGCTGCAGGATTTTAATCCATGACGGCGTAGTGTGTTACTAATGGGAGACTGTGGTCCTAGCTCTCTTCAGGTCATTGACCAGGTCCTGCCGTGTAGTTCTGGGCTGATCCCTCACCTTCCTCATGATCATTGATGCCCCACGAGGTGAGATCTTGCATGGTGCCCCAGACCGAGGGAGATTGACCGTCATCTTGAACTTCTTCCATTTTCTAATAATTGCGCCAACAGTTGTTGCCTTCTCACCAAGCTGCTTGCCTATTGTCCTGTAGCCCATCCCAGCCTTGTGCAGGTCTACAATTTTATCCCTGATGTCCTTACACAGCTCTCTGGTCTTGGCCATTGTGGAGAGGTCGGAGTCTGTTTGATTGAGTGTGTGGACAGGTGTCTTTTATACAAGTAACAAGTTCAAACAGGTGCAGTTAATACAGGTGATGAGTGGAGAACAGGAGGGCTTCTTAAAGAAAAACTAACAGGTCTGTGAGAGCCGGAATTCTTACTGGTTGGTAGGTGATCAAATACTTATGTCATGCAATAAAATTAATTATTTAAAAATCATACAATGTTTATTTTCTGGATTTTTGTTTTAGATTCCATCTCTCACAGTTGAAGTGTACCTATGATAAAAATTACAGACCTCTACATGCTTTGTAAGTGGGCAAACCTGCAAAATCGGCAGTGTATCATACTTGTTCTCCCCACTGTATATACACTAATCAGGCATAACATTATGTGTTATATTGTGTTGGTCACCCTTTTGCTGCCAAAACAGCCCTGACCCGTCGAGGCATGGGCTCCACTAGACCCATGAAGGTGTGCTGGCACCAAGATGTTAGCAGCAGATTCTTTAAGTCCTGTAAATTGCAGATGCTCGATTGGATGAGATCTGGGGAATTTGAAGGCCAAGTCAACACCTCAAACTCGTTGTTGTGCTCCTCAAACCATTCCTGAACCATTTTTGCTTTGTGGCAGGGCACATTATCCTGCTGAAAGAGGCCACAGCCACCAGGGAATACTGTTTCCATGAAAGGGTGTACATGGTCTGCAACAATGCTTAGGTAGGTGGTACGTGTCAAAGTAACATCGACATGGATGGCAGGACCCAAGGTTTCCCAGCAGAACATTGCCTAAAGCATCACACTGCCTCCGCCAGCTTGCCTTCTTCCCATAGTGCATCCTGGTGCCATGTGTTCCCCAGCAAAGCCACGCACACGCACCCGGCCATCCATGTGATGTAAAAGAAAACGTGATTCATCAGACCAGGCCACCTTCCATTGCTCCGTGGTCCAGTTCTGATGCTCACGTGCCCACTGTTGGCGCATTTGGCGGTGGACAGGGGTCAGCATGGGCACCCTGACTGGTTTGCGGATATGCAGTCCCATACTCAACAAACTGCGATGCACTGTGTATTCTGACACCTTTCTATCAGAACCAGCATTAACTTTTTGACCAATTTGAGCTACAGTAGATCGTCTGTTTGATCGGACCACACGGGCCAGCCTTCGCTCCCCACGTGCATCAATGAGCCTTGGCCGCCCATCGCCGGTTCACCACTGTTCCTTCCTTGGACCACTTTTGATAGATACTGACCACTGCAGATCGGGAACACCCCACAAGAGCTGCCGTTTTGGAGATGGTCTGACCCAGTCGTCTAGCCATCACAATTTGGGCCTTGTCAAACTCGCTCAAATCCTTGCGCTTGCTCATTTTTCCTGCTTCTCATACATCAACTTTGAGGACAAAATGTTCACTTGCTGCCTAATATATCCCACCAACAGGTGCCGTGATGAAGAGATAATCAGTGTTATTCACGTCACCTGTCAGTGGTCATAATGTTATGCCTGATCGGTGTATATACAGTATATATACACTCACCTAAAGGATTATTAGGAACACCTGTTCAATTTCTCATTAATGCAATTATCTAATCAACCAATCACATGGCAGTTGCTTCAATGCATTTAGGGGTGTGGTCCTGGTCAAGACAATCTCCTGAACTCCAAACTGAATGTCAGAATGGGAAAGAAAGGTGATTTAAGCAATTTTGAGCATGGCATGGTTGTTGGTGCCAGACGGGCCGGTCTGAGTATTTCACAATCTGCTCAGTTACTGGGATTTTCACGCACAACCATTTCTAGAGTTTACAAAGAATGGTGTGAAAAGGGAAAAACATCCAGTATGCGGCAGTCCTGTGGGCAAAAATGCCTTGTTGATGCTAGAGGTCAGAGGAGAATGGGCCGACTGATTCAAGCTGATAGAAGAGCAACTTTGACTGAAATAACCACTCGTTACAACCGAGGTATGCAGCAAAGGATTTGTGAAGCCACAACACGCACAACCTTGAGGCGGATGGGCTACAACAGCAGAAAACCCCACCGGGTACCACTCATCTCCACTACAAATAGGAAAAAGAGGCTACAATTTGCACGAGCTCACCAAAATTGGACAGTTGAAGACTGGAAAAATGTTGCCTGGTCTGATGAGTCTCGATTTCTGTTGAGACATTCAGATGGTAGAGTCAGAATTTGGCGTGAACAGAATGAGAACATGGATCCATCATGCCTTGTTACCACTGTGCAGGCTGGTGGTGGTGGTGTAATGGTGTGGGGGATGTTTTCTTGGCACACTTTAGGCCCCTTAGTGCCAGTTGGGCATCGTTTAAATGCCACGGCCTACCTGAGCATTGTTTCTGACCATGTCCATCCCTTTATGACCACCATGTACCCATCCTCTGATGGCTACTTCCAGCAGGATAATGCACCATGTCACAAAGCTCGAATCATTTCAAATTGGTTTCCTGAACATGACAATGAGTTCACTGTACTAAAATGGCCCCCACAGTCACCAGATCTCAACCCAATAGAGCATCTTTGGGATGTGGTGGAACGGGAGCTTCGTGCCCTGGATGTGCATCCCACAAATCTCCATCAACTGCAAGATGCTATCCTATCAATATGGGCCAACATTTCTAAAGAATGCTTTCAGCACCTTGTTGAATCAATGCCACATAGAATTAAGGCAGTTCTGAAGGCGAAAGGGGGTCAAACACAGTATTAGTATGGTGTTCCTAATAATCCTTTAGGTGAGTGTATTTCTGTCAGGACCACTATCGTCAAAGATGATTGATTGACTATTAGCATACAGTTTGGATTGGTGGTATGGTTCTGTTCTGGGCAAGAACTCCCTGTGCATCCATGCAGCCTAGCATGGATAAGAGCAGGGAGAGCAGCAATAACCCCCCTTAGGGTAAACAGAACAGAACCAACATAATGTATTGCAGATATCATTAATGTCGATATTAAGTGTACAAAATAATTCGGGAATTTAGTCTGATTCAAGGGGAATCAGAATACTAAATCCTGACTGGACGAGAGGAGGAGCTGGGGATGGAGGAGGGTAAATGACCTCTGGAGAACGTGATAGCTGCTGATAGTACTGAAGGAGCTTATATATGTATGCTACGTCGTATTCCTATAGGTAGACGTAGTCAGCTGATGCGAGCTTGACTAACGTGACCTGCCAGAACTGACGCTACGCTTGAGAGATATATATATGTTATCATATCAAATCGTATTATATTTGTTTTTTTTTGTTTTTTTTGTTTTTTTGTTTTTTTTTAAGAACCTGGCTTTTTTAGTGTCTTAAGTGTCTCTTTGTCTTAAGTGTAAAAGTTTGCAACATCACACTTTTTGTCCATCAGATGTTATTTTTTTGAACAGACTGGACATTGCAGGCTCCACAAACACATATGGTCCAGTCTGTTTAAAAAAAAAAAACATCTCATGGACAAAAAGTGTGGTGTTGCAAACTTACACTGTTATTACATGAATCCTTTCCCATGCAAATGAAACACACACACACACACACACACACACATACATACGCATCTTCCCCTCATTGAGAAATGCTTCCTTCCTTTTCCCAGATGCTTTTGTATGGAGAGCCACCCAGTTATTTAAAAAGTCCATTAGGCACTTGTTTAGAGAGCCTGAGATTAAAAATAACAAAAAACAGGCCCACAGTTCAACATGCCAGCATCGCATGTTGTGTGCTGAAGATGTCTGGGCATTTGCACAAAATTTTAAATAAATGGATAAATAAATAAAGTAAAATAGCACGAATTAAAAACTGCTCACAAAGACGTTTCCAATGCCTAGTTCAAAGTTACTATCTAAAAAGGTCCAATCGACTTTGACAATGGAAAGAAGACTTTTCTATGCATATGGCCCTCCTCAAGGGACATTTTTATCGTCAAGGATGTCAGTTTAATCAGAGCTGAATTTGACATACACCAGGAGTGTTGTTTTTTTCTTCACTGTTTTCCTTTCTTTTACCACAACCCAAAAGAAATACATAATGACATTCTTTTTATAACCTTTGTCACTGACAACATACTTAAGAAAATGCATCAATTTTGTCTCTCTGTGCGTGCATGCACACGTTCGGCTTTTAAAAACAACAGGCTGCGTATGTTTTTATTTCCATTTTTGTTGTTTTAGCTTGAATGTTCTTGATGTTAGAACTAACCAATGTGAGTGATATTGCATCCTTTCCCACAATCACTGTACAGTTCATTGTTGCATATCTCATCCCATGTACTTCTTTACACTGTTGTCGCCCACCACACTGAGTGAAGGTCCCTCAGTTGCTTGGGATCATAAATGCTGGCAGGCTGAAAATGGGAGGCATGACATAGTCCAAGAAGCATGAAACAGTCTCACCCACGCGCTCCTGCCTGATGTAGCCCACGGAGACCATGTTCTCCTTCATATTGAGACTTTTTAGCTATACCTCTAAGCTCAAACGGCTTCCTCTATTTGTGCATTCGTTTGGTCACTTTGTCAGAAACGTCTGAGTGAGATCATCACTGAACAGGCTGTATTTTTTCATGTGTTTTATGCTTTTGTTAACCACAAGCTGTTATTTCTTTCTATTAGAACATGAAACACCTCATTTGTTGGCTTCGTTATGTGCACAGGACTGTTTTGCTGTGATTTATGTGATGAATATGTAAAGCCATGCATTAAAAGAATTCTCTCCTGATTAATCACTGTTATACTGTCATAAGTCATTTGCAATAACAACTGCCAGTTTGCTTATGTTGCTGTCTGTGCTGTAATATAGAATGGTCTCATATTGCGTGGCAAAGAACAGATGTGTTCCCCTTTGCTGAAATCGTTATACAACAACGTCTTTCAAATTATGTCTGAAAGAGACACTGCAAATGTTGATCTTTTAAGAAAAGATTTGTTTTGAATAGCAAATCTCTCTGGAAAATTACCTTTTTGTAGTTTGTAAGTAATTCCTTGTGAAACTTCCGTATGGCACTATGACATTTTTCAAATAATGGTACCTTAAAGTTCTGGGTAACACTTTACAATAAGGTTGTATTAGTTAATGCATTAGTTAACATGAACAACACCTCTGTTCAGCATTAGTTAATCTTTGTTAACGTTAGTTAATAAAAATACAGCTGTTCATGGTTTGTTCATGTTAGTTCACAGTGCATTAACTCATGTTAACAAGATTTTAATAATGTATTGGTAAATGTTGAAATTAACATTAACGAAAGATAAATAAATGCTTTATAAGTGCAGTTCATTATTAGTTCATGTTAGCTAATGAACCTTATTGTAAAGTGTTACCAAGTTCTGTTATACTTTTCGAATATTACGTTTCATGCAGTATGTAATATATCTGTTTGTGAATGTAAAATGTATGCAAAGTTTTAAAGATCAAAGTGCACGACAGACAAAAATTGTCTCCTGCTGAGTCGTCAGCAATTCCAGTCTCACTTCCGGTTACATACTTACGTAACAATGTAAAACATTTGCATAATGCCAGCCTATGGTCTTCATTGGCTGCCTGCGAACAACATCTACTTTGACCCGCCCTCAAACACTATTGCGGTAGCTGAGACTGGAAGAGTTTGGGTCATGTTGTAGACATGTCGAGAAGATGCTGTTTTTAGCGCTGCGAATCCACTTTGCATGCATTTCAAAAGGATGAGGACTCGCGCTGGAATTAAATCGGAAAAACCGACACAATCATTTGTACCACTGTGTATTAAGCTGAAATTCAGACAAGCGCTGGAAGCGGTAGACCAATCACAACAGAGTTTAGAGAGATTGAATCTTCAAACAAACTGTTTTCAGACTCTTTTTGAGAAATGTGGTGATGTGCAATGTATACAATTAAAGTGTTATTTAATTCTGAATGCATGTAAACCTATTCTAGGAGACCTCCAAAACAAAATTAGGAGTGTTTAAAATAGCATAATAGGGGCACTTGAATGGAAATTGAATGCAAATGCAACTTTTAGGGTTAAATTTTATATTTGTCATCAGCTAATTTTTAACACTGCACCAGCTGATCTATGAAAAGTATGTGCGCTAATTAATTGGTCTTATTGGACAAAAGCCATGCAGACCAATTGCCTTTATAAACAAACTTTACAAACACGTTTGGTTCAAGTAAACTAGAGAAACTTCTTGTCTTTCTTTGTGAAGCACTTTTAGAATCAAGTTTACGTAATGCACCATTCTCTACTACGTGAGATACAGGATCACACACACTACTATTTAAAAGTTTGGGGTCAGTAAGATGTTATGAATACTTTTATTCAGCAATGATGCATTAAACTGACCAAAAGTGACAGTAAAGACTAATGACTTTTACATTTTAAATAAATGCTGTTCTTTTTGAGCTTTTTATTTTTACTTATCAAAGAATCCTAAAAAAAAAAGGTATCATGGTTTCCACAAAAATATGAAGCAGCACAACTGTTTTTAAAATTGATAATAATAAGAAATAAAATCAACGTATTAGAATTCTTAGATTTCTGGAGGATCATGTGACATTGAAATAATGGCTGCTGAAAATTCAGCTTTGAAATAAATACATTTTAGTAGTTATTTGAATAGTTATTTTAAATTGTATTAATATTCTATAGTATTAGTGTCTTTTTTGATCAAATAAATGCAGCCTTAGTGATCAAACAATAGTTTGATTCCAAAACTTGACATTTCAAGTAATGTTTCATTTGCACTTTATTGTTTTTCTTAATGGTAACTTATTGGTGTTTACAGTTTTAAAATAGTAAAAATTGGAAAAAGAGATTTAAATATATAATTTGTTGACATAAAGTGTACAATAACTCTTCAAATTATATGTGATGACCGTTACATATGGTGCCCAAAATTACTAAGGACACTGATGTCATGATGTTGTTATTGTTTTTATCTTTTTTGTTTTAATTTTCATACACAAATACACAGTACATGCAAAAACATGTTTGTATATATGATAAATTTGGTAACACTTTACAATAAGGTCTCATTTGTTCTCATTAGTTAATGTATTAACTAACATGAACTAACAATGAGCATTACATTTGTTACAGTATTTATTAATATTTGTTAATGTTAGTTAGTTAGTTAGTTATTTAAAAAATTCAGCTGTTAATTGTTGATTCATGTTAGTTCACAGTGCATTAACTAATGTTAACAAATACAACATTTGATTTCCAAAATGTATTAGTAAATGTTGAAATTAACATTAAGGTTAATAAATATAAATGTATTGTATTGTTCATTCTTAGTTCATGTATAGTATCAACTTATTGTAAAGTGTTACCATAAATTCTTTAGGTACCAGCATGACTAACTGACAAAACAGAAAAAAATATATAGATTTGAACCTTTTCCCAAATAAACAGAAAAGGTTTTAGTTCTCTTTCAGTAAAGTAAAAAGAGTTTACATTAAACAGTAAGCAATACAAACAATGTGCTCATTGCATGCAAACCCATTAGCCTAAAATGAAGACAAGGCTTTTTCGTATTTAACGTGCACAATTGTCTACATGTTTACACCACATTCGTTTCCCCACCAAAGTTTGTAAATGGTACTAAATCATAAACGTCTGCCATATCATGAGTATTTGGTGCATATGGCAGTCACCTGTTTACAGAGTATTGTTCGAAGCCATTAAAGCAGCGTTTTTGTGTTTTTGAGACCTGTACAACACAATGAAGAAAAATTGCTTGTTTTCTCTCACATGAGAACCCTCCAAAGGTTTGGCACGATGCCGGCAGCTTGATTTGTGTACCGTGTTACAGCCCACAGCTAGATTGACAAATTCCCTCTCCCCGTCCTGGCTCTGTATTAAACACAATACATTATGGGGCAGGACTTCCCCTATTGTCTGAGCCCGGGTGTGGACCAGAGCTCTCTGTCGCCACATTGTGCCTCTTTTCCTCTCCTCCCACTCTGCCTTGAGGAGCAGCAGAAGCAGAAAAAGACTTCTAGTCCCTTCACTTCTTATCTATGGACAATATTTGTTGTTGAGTTAAAGAACTCGGAACTGATAAGCAACTTAAACCGAGGTGAAACTGGTGGCTCTATCCGGCCAAGAGATTTGCTTTGCAACAGTCTCTTCTGTGGTTATTCCTCAAAAGTGCAAAAAGTGAAAAGTAATTTAAATATGGTATATGATTTCCAAAGAATTGCATGATTCATATGGACAACTTATAGAATATTTGTCCTTTTTGAAAATTTGCAGATCACTATTACCGGTCATGTATGAAAAAGAGCATGTGTGTAGATTCTTCAAAAGTTCTCCTTTCATGCTCCATGGAACAACATGAGTGTGAGTGAATGACCGAATTTTCTATTTTGTCTGAAAGCAAACTTATTTTCTCTTCTAATCTTTAGATGGCTTGTTAATTATTGTATTCTGTATTAGCGTTCAGAAGTTAGGCATCAAAAGATGTTTTCCTTTTTTGAAACAAGTCTTTTACGCTCACCAGGCTACATTTATTTGATTAAAAAACCTGTAAAAGTAGTAATATTACAAAATATTATTAAAAAAAAATTTAATTCCTGTAATTTATTCCAGTCTTCAGTGTCACATGATCATTCGAAAATCATTCTAATATGCTGATTTGGTGCTCAAGAAACATTTGTTATTATTTTCAGTGTTGATTTTTTATTTTATTTATTTATTTATTTTTTTTTTTAGATTTTTCAGGATTCTTTGATGAATAGAAGTTCAAAAGAACATAAAGTATCATTTTAATTTTTGAACATTTGTGTGTGTGTCTGTGTATAGTTCATCAACGTAAAGTCAAGTCAAGTCACCTTCATTTATAGTGCTTTTTAACAGAAAACTTTAATTAGTGCTGGGGAAAAATGAATCGTGATTAATCGCATCCAAAATAAAAGTTTTTGTTTACATAATATATGTGTGTGTACTGTGTATAATTATTATGTATATATAAATACACACACATGCATGTATATATTTAAGAAATATTTGCATGTATATACTGTATATTTATCTTAATATAACATTTTTCTTAAATATATATACATGCATGTGTGTGTATTTATATATACATAATAATTATACACAGTACACACACATATATTATGTAAACACAAACTTTTATTTTGGATGCGATTAATCACGATTCATTTTTCCCCAGCACTACTTTTAATGCATTCTGGCCGTTCATTTACACGACAACAGCGTTTTGGTGGCCTGAGAATGCAAACTTTGAAATAGGTTTCAAAGTGCAAGTTTTGCAAACGATACCGTTATCATCTCCATGTAAACTTGAATCTGTGAAAACGGTGACAGCATGCACATGCGTATTACGCGTTTAGTCTATAGGCATGCGCGTTTAAATGTGTACTGCATGTGCGCAGGCGCGTAGTCTTTCTTTACAAAGTGACATCACCAATTTCTTGCCTTTACAGCGTTTTTGGTCGTTTCCACAAATCCGTGTGTTTGGGAATCATTTTGATAACGTTCATCTCTAAAGAGAAAAAAACTTTTGTTGTGAAAAAAAACTTTTGGTCAATGAGGCCTTCACAGGGGAGAGTCTAGTTGACACGGTTTCTGCTGCGTTGTGGTCGTGTCTAGGCGCAGGTCCATCATCTGATCTGGATACAGCCGGGATCTGGCTGACTACGGTAAACCTTGGGATAAACAGAGAGACTGATATTACACTGCGTGCAGAATTATTAGGCAAGTTGATTTTCTGATCATATTTTTTTTCCAGGCACATTTTACCAATTCCAAACCACAATAATCTTAATAACTACTAGTAATTTTGTATTTAATCATATAAGTGATGTATAATTGTTCATGAAGGCTGGAAATGAAAAACGCCTTATATTCAGGTGTGCAAAATTATTAGGCATGTTTTCTTTTACAGATAAAATGAGCCAAAAAAAAAGAGATTTAACAGCCCATGAGAAGGATACAATACTAATGCAATACTAGAAATTGCAGTTAAGGCATGAACACTGGACAGTGAAATGCTCATTGGGTCAGCAGGGTCAGACAAAAATAGGTGGCGAAGAAAAGACACATGTTAACTACAAAAGAATTAAGGTGAAGAATTAAGTGTGAAACCATCAGGAACCCTTTAGTCTCCAGCGCCACCATTTTCCAGAACTGCAACCTACCTGGAGTCTCCAGAAGTGCAAGGTGTCAGGATCATAGAGACTTGGTAAAGAATCCTAAAAAATGACCCCCACTTAATAAGAATCACAAGCTGAAGTGTTGTAAAATACATGAAGAAGTGTTGTGAATACAGAAGACACTTTTTTTTTATATATTTTTTATAGGCTTTATAGACAGATAGGTTGAGAGTGACTCTTGAAGGACTAGCACCACATCCTCTTATAAATGATTAAATACAAAATTTATAGTAGTTATTAAGATTAATGTGGTTTGGAATTGGTAAAATGTGCCTGGAAAAAAAAATATGATCAGAAAATCAACGTGCCTAATAATTCTGCACGCACTGTAGCGTAGATGCCATTCTTCTTATGATATAACGAGTACATCAGGTGTTATGGGAAGTGTTCCGGCTGACCTAATTTATGTACCCTAACAATCATTTTACATGATTTGAACGATAGAAATACAGCCAAACATGCAATGCAATGCATTACATCACACGTTAGTGTGTGTGTATGCGTTTGTATTCGTGACAGAGAGTGCGAATCTGTGTTTCTGTCCTGGTACTCTATTTGTTTGCATGTGAACACTATTTATGTACAGTCACTGCACATCAACATTGTAATCTGTATTCGAACTTAGGGTCAAAGGGATGCTTGTGCTTTAGGGCAACAGCTCTTTCAAACTGCTGAGTTATAGTCCTGCTCCATTAGCAGAATCTGGCTAATGCAGTCTTGAAATAATACAGCGAGTCTCCTCTGGGGCAAAATCATTTTTCCTGCTCCCTCTTTCGCACACACGCACACACCAATGCCATACAGACGTGTACGACTTTCAGTGGGCAAACGGAAACTGTAGCGAGTGCAACTGTGCCACATACTCAGTCAGACGCTAAAGTGCTCACCTGGCAAAAATGTACAGTATCTCCTCCATGGCTTCACAGACGTACTGACACAGAATCACACGCAATCTGACGGGGCTAAAAAGCTGAAACGGAGAGGATCTCACAGCCACATTGTCAAATCTGTCATGAAGGAACAGGGTTGAAATAAACCATCAGGACCTGAGGCAAACACACCGCACTGTAATTTATGGCTGCTGAGGCGAATGCTGACTGCCTAGTCAAAGTATAGCGGGAAGGCAAAACACAAGCTGTGAAAAGCATTTATTAACTTTCACTCCCTAGACGCTTGGAGCCTGCACTTGTGACAGTGAAATGTTTTGTTAACCCCTTTTTGCAAAAGACACAGTCTGAAACGATTTTTGCGACTTATAATTATATAGTTTTACAGATATACACCAGCCTTTTTTTTCTGACATGTTGAGAATGTACCCCATACAAAATATACATTCTGTGAGATTAAATTGGAACCTTCTGGACTATGAAACGGTCCCCTCACGGCAGGCCTGGAAATCCATTTACGTACACAGCTCACTATGTACAATTGCCACACAAGTGGTAAAAAGGTATTAAAGTGCAAGTGCAATGCACAGGGAGACTTTAGGGAAGAAAGAGAGAAAGTGAAGGAAAAATAAGGCAAAAACGACAAACTAAAGACGGTTCGGAATGCAAAACTAGAGTGCTGCTCACTGCATACTGCCCAGTGGAGGTACTGTATCCTATACTATTTATTTTTAAACACTATGTATAAAATATGCAAGGTTAAAGGTTTCAAGCAGAAGTATGCTACATTACTGCTACATCACCTCATTACGGTTTAATTCAGTGAGTGGCATCTAGTGCAGTCAAAAAAATTATTTTGCATTTTATGTAAAAATGTCTTTCCTGATTAAAAATTAATTAAAAAATGTTGATATCACTTCCAGGCCATTCCTCACAAGCCCAGTGCATCACGGGCTGCTGTATTCCATAACGTGTGCGTTTCATACAGTTTGCGCTCCATTATGCATTACTTCACAATTTACATATTGCATACTGCAATTATAGTACAAGTATGTGATATGCTATGTTGTAATAAACCCTATAAGACCTTTTACTTATGAGTCAATGATGGGTATATTCAGCCAGACGTCTCATATAAGGAACATTAAATTCTAAATTTGAACAGATTTATTTTGCTTTCATTTTAACATCTATATGATTAATAAACTGTGTACATCCGTGTTGGGAAGTAGCTAACTAGCCCAGCTTCTTTAAAAACAGTGTAGATTACAGTAACAAGCTATACTTTTGCCAGCTTATAATACTGGTGCATGTTATTGTGACAGAACCTCGGATGTAAAAAAAAAAAAAAAAAAAAGTAGAGAAGTAGATGATAAAACGCTACATCGCACACAGCTTTGCAGCTCTCCTAAACTGTCCTCTCATATGTGTAGAAAAGTCTGATTCATTGTAAATTGGTTTGTGTAAAATAATAGCTTTATTTGTAACAATAATGCTGCTTTCACTGTGTTTTCAACTTCAACTTTCAAGTAGAGTGCTTTGCCTCTTTTATTAGTTGTTTAGTGTACGGGAACATTCTCAAAACGTTGGCTAACATTCTGACAAGGTTCTCTCAAAATTATGAGCAAACATTCTTCCAGTAACATTAATATAATGTTTGTTCGGAGTTATCTGGTCTTAAATAATGTTCTCAACATGTTAGCACTAAAATGTTATTCATACATCGTTTATGGAATAGTTTTTCTTTCTGAAACATAATTGGATGTTCATCTAACATTTTTTAAATGATCCCAGCAAACTATTTTTGGTTCCCAAAACATGTATTTGTAACGTTTGAAAGGGGAACGTTTGTTAACATTTGTACAGGGAAGGTTCTCTTTAGTTTGCAAAAATGAACTTACAGGGAACATTCCCAGAACGTTCTTATTTGGTTCCCAAAATGGGAACCATATGGGAACGTTCTGTGTTTGCTGGGTTACTACTTGTTTGAGAACGTTCAGAGAACATTCAAAAGTAACGTCCCTGTAATTTTTGCAAAATGATAAAATTGAATGTTCCCTGAACGTTCGCATAACAAACAAAAAAAAGTTTGTAAAATGGGACCCACTTTATATTAGGTGGCCTTAACTACTATGTACTAACATTTCAATTAATAATTTGATACAATGCACTTATTGTGTACATACATGTTTTTACATTGTACTTACATTTTAAAAATTAGCTGCATGTAATTACATCTGTAATTAATTTCTGTAGTTACATTTATAATTAGACTGTTGACCCTTCCCTTACACCTAACCCTACCCTTAAACTTACCCATACCACCACACCGGCCCCTAACTTTATCCGTATCCCTCCTCAATATCAGCAAAAGTGTTTTGCAATACAATATGAACACAATAAGTATATTGTACTTATTTTTTGATGTAAGTACGTAGTAGTTAAGGCCACCTAATATAAAATTTGACCATAAAATGTAAAAAATTGACATTTTAAGCTTTTAGAGAACATTCAAAAATAACGTTTTCGTAACTTAATGGGAATGTTAGTAAAATGTTCTTAGAACATATTTTTTGCTGGGCCTCCCTAATGGAGGTCCTTATTTTTTGTACCAGATAGATAGATAGATAGATAGATAGATAGATAGATAGATGTCGCTTTGTCAAGAAACACCCCACGAACATGTAATTTGCATGTGCATGACATCACCGTTTTCACAGATTCGCGTTTTTGTTGTTTACATGGATACGGTAAAGGTATCGCTTTCAAAACCTTGCACTTTGAAACCCGTTTTCAAAAGCTTGCATTTTCAGGCCCCCAAAACGCTGTTGTTGTGTAAATGAATGGCCAAAACGCATAAAAAGTTTTCCATTTTCAGTTGAAATCGGTGTCTTGTAAACACACCCTAAAAGTAACTACTCAACACTGATGTGTATGCATGCTATTGAGTTGTATAGTAAGAGTACCACTGCCGTGGCATGATGTCAGCCTTGGTACAACGACTCTTCCCTTCCCCCGCACTGGAAAAGCCAGTCACAGGAAATTATGTTTTTTTACACAGAATATTTTCCAGGCTCTTTCTCTTTGTTTCTTTTTCTCTCTCAGTCTTTTTCCCTCTCTTATTTTCTCTTTACTTCTCTAATTTCACTCTCTCACGTTCATTCACAAATGACTTGTCTTTTGCTGTGACTGTGTGTTTGCAGGTATTTGCAGGGTACATGGGTTGCACCTTATGAAGTAGTAGACGCTAGGCTGTGACTCCTTTAGCACATATATTTTAGCTTTATGCTGCTGGATAGCTTAGCCAGCTCTGTTGATTTAAAGCCTCTCCAGTACCAGAACTACTGCTGGGTCTCCACATATTAGCTGTGTGTTTTACAGCCTCAGGCAAACCTAACAGGGGATCTTGGAGCAGCAGTGGGCCCCAGAAATGCGCCCATGCAGGTCCACTGTTGCGTGGACACACCCTGCCAGCGATCGACCTTTGCCCCACTGCCTTCTGGGTAAGTATAGGAAGACAAAGGCTATGGGAGCACACACATACTGAAAAAAACACCAACAAATTTTGGGTGATCTAGTAGCACTTGTGGAAGGCCTCAGTTTGGAGAAGCCTAAGATTTGGTGGATTAAGCATGAAAAAAAGCCCAAAAGAAGCATGCAACATTACTGATGTAGTGACAGTCGAAAATGGACGGGAAAAAAGCATTTAATATTTGATTTATGGATTTGTGCTAGCAAACATCTGTTTAATGAATATATCCATGATACTTGAGTAGATACATGAGTACATAGATTTCAGATACATGAGTATCTGAGCCTGTTTCGCAATAACTGGTGCAGGACGTGCATGTAAAGTGCGCTATATGTGGCATGGCTGTGGTTTTCTGTGATTCATGGGTTCCTTAGACACAACAGCAGTGGTCTCTTTTTCAAAACAAACACAGAAGTTAAACAAAGTAAAGATGGTGGTTGTGGCTTAGTTGGAAAAATACTGTGGCTTTAAATGTTTTCCCAAGCTTGGCCAACAAGGTGATTGATCGAAAGAGAAGAGGAATATTGACATGGCCAAAATAACGATTTATTGCTTATTTTAATTTTTTTTAATAATAATCATGAAAGACAAAAACTAAAACTTAAAAAAGCTTTTTAAAGCTTTAACGGTTAGTTTGATTTACGGTGGCCAACATATTTGAACTACATTAAATCAAATTTGACTCTATTTACTTTCTTAGTACACATTACTGGTCTTATTGTGAATGATTAATCAGCACAAGTTATTCCAGAGAGAAAAAAATGTTTGTCTTTGTAATCCTTCATCCTCCAACCACCTGTCATATATAGAGTCAGCTTTTCACCATTTAATCAATCCAAATCCTGTCCTTTTTTTTTTTTTTTTTTTTTTTTTTTTGAATTTACTCTTTAACTTAGAAGTATGTCATGTTATCATAAACATGGGCTGCTAATGCCATTTCATGGTGATTACCTTGATATTTGAATGCAACCTAATGTAGCAATATAGTTCACAGCACAATTACTTCATGTTTACTTATGACTGACTTTAAAAGCTTGCAGATCTGTATTAGTGTATATTGATCTGAACAGATTAACTTGTTTTTCATTTCACATTTTTAGCAGATCTAAAATGTTACAGGTTGTCTGGTTCAACGAAATGTAGGTAAATTAAATTGACCAAATGTAAAAATCCTCACAGTTAATTAACATTTTTGTAATGTGTTAATTGAGAGAGATGAACGTTTAGGACGAACTGACTTACTTGAATGCATTTGACTTTACAAAGCTACATGTGAGATATTCAGGAATAAACTAATTCACTAATGAGAATATGAGTAAAAGAGGACAGTTTTAAGATGAAACAAAACAATAGAATGAATCAGCGCTACATACGAGAGAGAGACCACAGTGTGGTTGTTTACGTGTAAGGTAATAAAAATGTAACATTAAAAACTGCTGTTGCTCTACACCACTAATTGTTGAGTTTTTCTCAAAGCTACTTAAAGGGATAGTTCACCCAAAAATGAAAATTCCATAAAAATGCATCTGTCCGTCATAATAATGTGCTCCACACGGCTCTGGGGGGTTAATAAAGAATCGATGTGTTTGTGTAAGAAAAATATCCATATTTAAAACTTTATAAAGTAAAGTTCCGGCCGATCGCCTTCCGTATTCAACTTATGGAAAAAGTGTTGAAAGTGCCTCCGCAGTTGCTTACGCTATATCTGACGAGCGTAACTGGTAGCGTAAGCATTTTGAACTGCAGAGGCACTTTCAACACTTTTTCCATGTAATATGGATATTTTTCGTACACAAACGCATCGATTCACTTCAGAAGGCCTTTATTAACCCCCCCAGAGCCGTGTGGAGCACGTTATATGACGGACAGATGCATTTTTATGGATTTCAAAAACAGAACAACAATCACTGCCATTATAAAGCTTGGATTAGCCAGGACTTTTTTAATATAACTCCGATTTTATTCGTCTGAAAGAAGAATGTCATATATACCTAGGATGACTTGAGGGTGAGAAAATCATGGGCTAATTTTCATTTTTGGGTGAACTATCCCTTTAAGTTATATTTGTGGTTGGAGTGTCACCGGCGTCATAGTGGTGCGTGTAGTATGGTAAAAAGTTAGTATGAAACAGATGTTGCAATAGTCTTTTCTTCCCTATTGTGATGTAGTTCCAAGTGAAGGGGCTTCTTGAACAAAGAAAAAATGTAGGGCAGGACTTGATTTTGTCCATCTGCAATTGATTGGATGGTTGGATGGTTGTTGTTTGCTACTGGTCGATCTCATGTGATTGACAGGTTGTCCCGCCCTCGCACCAGTAAACATGTCAGAGATGTCGCTGCGAGAGGGAGGGGAAGTTATTTTGATTAAAGATTATGAGGGCACATGACAAACAAAAAACAGATAAATCATAATAAATACTACAAAATTCCATTAAAAACACAAGAATTGTTTCGATTTTGAGTGGTGACTAATTTATTTGAGACCATCTGTAGAAACTGAAGACTGTGTTGTTGTTACTGTGTAGGAAAATTAATCCCTTTGAAAGTGAGAACAAAACACAAGAAAATCTAATTATCTGCTTGTATAATGTTGCATGTAAAAATAGCGGTTGCAACTGATGCAGATGTGTTTACACATGCTAAATAATGTTACATTACGTTATATGTATTTTCAATAATGCACTTCACATATTATGTATACACAACCGATATGATTATTTGGAAGTTTCGTTTTGTTTCCAGACCATTAGCAGGCCTTACTCTTGCTAGTGACCAGAAGACACAGTATTGACTCAGGAGGTGATAATAATTTCTGTTTCTCATAATTTATCTCACCTCTGGATGTGACGCTCATTAAAAACACTCTTCATACAATTATTTAAATGCACATATTTTTGTGGGACTAGGTGGTGTCAGGAGAGAAGAAAAAACAAGAAATAAATTAAAAATCTGAAAATCTTGGGAAAATTTGTAATTTGGCATAATGCTTATATAAAAAATATGTAACCTACATTTTATATATATATATTAGATTTCACTTTTGAATGAAAAGGTAAGAATACTTCATGGTATTCATGGTTCATATTAGTAACATTTTTACCTTGAAAAATGTGTTTTAAACCACTTTTGAAAGTAATAATTGAAGTTGTGTGTTATGTATTCAAGGTGTAAAGATTTTCTTTTATGGTTACATCACTTGGCATTTGAATTAACATGAATTAAAGGTTACATTTCTAGATTTTTAAAAGATAATTTTCCTCCTGAGAACCAACATAAAGAGGTAATTTTAGGTCATTACATTGTTTGGATCATACAAAGCAAATGGAATAAAGATTCCTATTCCTATGTTATGCTATGTCCTCTGTAGAGGACACCAGGACCCATTTATTAAGAAAATAAAAGATATGAATAGGCAAAAACGTTTTTTTTTCAATCAATTTTTAGGTTTCGAGATTTTTTTTATCCAAACTTTGTATAAAGATGATTCTCAACTATGTTATGAAAGATATAACAGAATGATTTGACATACCATTTTACTTTATGCAATATGCGTATAAACATGGCCATAAATGCCATTTCCATTCAATGGATCTAAACACTGTAATGTGTTCTTGGGGCAACATGTAATGAAAAAAGACGTGTAATAATGGGAGTAATAATTGGGAATATTTTCATAAGAATATCTGATATTTCATAAAAATATTGATATATAAATTTCTTATCCCTATTCACTTGTGTCTCCAAAATCCCTGACATGGCATGATTTAAGTCCTGGTGTTCTCTACAGTGTTCTCTACCTATTTCATAACAGAAAATCATATTCTCATTTGAAACCCCATAACATTTTCCTGAGATGTTTATTTCTGTCAAACAATTTGAAAATTAGTCAGATTTAAATGATAATTACAAAATATTATCATATTTCCATAAGAGGTGCTAAATTTGATCAATTCAGTCACTTTAAAGACCAAGGAGAGGTGAAACCTCCAAACATTTGGTATCTCTAAGCCCTGGTTGTGCTCTTTACAGTACATCCAGACTTAAAACTGTGATATGTATGTAACTTGTCAGAGAAATTTGCTAAAAGAATGTCCTCTACAGTTTCCTGGGTCTCAGGAGGTTATGTCTCGGAAAATCTTACTTGTCATTGTTCTTTATATGCTAGAATATCAAAAGATCCTCTCCTGAGATCCTCATACCAGCTTTAACAACCTACAGTAGATTTAGTCTCCTCTTGAATGCCAAAGCTGCTTTTATTTATAAATTTTTATCATGACTATAAAGCTAAATATTAAAACTGTAATCCAGACTAGCTAAATCCTGCAGCAGTCCAAATCCATCATATTCCGCTGAAACCTTGTAATCCCTCTGCAGTCCATCCTCACCTACTCAGGATGGATTTCGTCGTTTGTTTAAATTATTCATCGTCGTGTCTTGCCGTGCTGAATCTCTGGAGAAGGCAGGAGCTGGAATGATCACTCTGGTGTCAAGCAAATGTGGAACGGATGCTCTGATGTTTCCTGGAAGCTGTGTGTGTGTACCGTAGCGTTAACACGCTCTCCTCTCTTCTCTAGCCCGCTTCCCAGGGTGCACACAGAGACTTCGTCAGACTGTAGCGTGTGGCAGATTGGGTGGACTAATTCAGGATTAATTGCATGCTTGTTACAACAGGGCGCCCATATGGCCTCAAGCTCACTGGAGTGGCACTTTTGTGTCAAATCACACATTTGCTTGAGGAAAGGGAGGATGGGGAGGTTGCTGGTGGACTGAGTTGTGTTTCACGATTCTGTTGAATCGGCAGAAACATCCAAAATCCTGCTGGCATGTTACACAGATCTTCCTGAATTGCCAGCGGCAGTTCCGCAAGATTGAAAAGGACGTGATTGAACATTATTCTCGGGCAAAGAATTGCTCACAATGGAGAGTGATAGGTTATATTGTGCATTCAATCAGAAATCGAAGACGTTCGAGATGAGGGAATTCATGAGTATGTGAAAGGCCCGGTGGAAGGCATTTAAACCTGTTTAGAGTCAATGTCACACAGATGTTCAGGATGGGATCCGTTCCTCAGCAGTAGAAAGCTGTTAGAATCAAAAGCTCCCTAAATGCTTGTTAACTCCGCAGTCATAAATCCATGATCCGATTCAAATTTTAAGGAACAATGCCGTCATGATCTATATTTCACTCAAGAGGCCACTTTTGTATCAAAATGATCAGCTTTGGCTTTTAGCAAGAGAACAAAATGAGAAAATTCACCCTTATGATTGCTACGCAGTTCCTCTTTGCTCAATGCAACCTGTATTCAGCATTTTGTAATTGCCTGCAAATGATCCGAGTTTCATTTTACTCATTGTTTTGACAATTCTATACTTATATGGTGATATTTTGGTCATTGAATATTGGATGTGACATTCAACCTTGTTGGTTAAAGGCACATGCAACAGAGACAATAAAGTCATTACTTTGCAATGACATATAAGAGGAAGCATGCTCCAGATGAAAACCTTTCCATTCTTTCCCCTTTTACCTGTCACAACAAACTCAACTCAGAATGGAAACTGGTAAAATACTCACTTGAAAAAATGGTGCTCATTTGCAACAGATGTTTGCATAGCGGATTCCATCTGCTAGTTTTTTTCATCAAAACATACAGGACAACCTTAGCAGGCTCTCTAATTCGATTACAAAGTGGCAAACAAAAGGTTTGCAGTGTTGTAAGAACAAATGTTTAAAGGTGTCATCTTCCTTTGTGGTCCACACACTACCAATTAGAGCTGCTTCTATCTGGGTGTGAAATCTACTAGCAAGAGCGATTTACCAAGCAAGTGACAGCAGACAAACCAGTTGGCTGCGAGGACAGAAATGAAGGTGGCAGGCGGGCTGTTTGTGGTGTGCCGTAAGGCTCTCACAGCGGGTTTGGCTCTCACCTGTTTCCCTGCAAACATTTCACACTTCTCTACAAAACTAGTCCCTCTACTGAGGTTTGATCTAGAGGCTTTGTTCCTTCTGTCTTAGCTGTTTATATTTAATCAAGGTTTTTAAATTTTCTGAAGAGTGTAAGTTCGTTCTTGTGCAAAACTCACCTACCACACTGTTGAATTTGGTCTGACATATTTCCCATTTTATTTTGTTGCAAAGGTGTTCTGAATAGTTTCTATGGCATTCTGGTGGTTTCTAGGGTGTTCTGAGGTAGTCTCCCTAGCTTTAAAAAAAACTGCTTGGTTCCCTTTTTCAGTGCATGTATAAGGAAATTTTTCAACCCAGACTCTTTATTAAAAAAAAAAAGTTCCTGTGGTGAATATTTTTGCAAAATTACGTTGCTTCTTATATATTTCCCGACTCTTTAAAAAAGGCTACATTCAGACTGCAGGTAAATGTGGCCCAAATTACTCATATGTGACCAAAGACTTTATATATAGGAAGATGGTGCACTCTGATTACTTATGAATGGGAGAAAGTAAAACGCCCAATATGGCGAATAAGCCCTGCCTTCTAAATGAAAGAGCCAATCGTAGATTAGTAAAGTCATCGCGTCACTGCAGTGCCATTAGAAGCTCCGGTTGCTATAGAAATAGGCAGTGTTCTGAGACGCGCGTTTAGGATTGCGCATGCGCATTAGCTTTGTCCAGGCTGAAAAATGCAGTTTTTTTTGTCATGATTCGAGCGTTTAGAAACCAAATTTATGAGACAGTTGTTGTCAGATTTCCTTGGTGATTTCAAATATAAAATTTTATTGTTAGCTTGGCGAACAGTTTTGGAGAATTTGATGTTTCCCCATTCAAAGAGATAGGAGCTGCACTTGCATGCCCGAGATGCGTTTCAAAGATGGCCGCCGAGTGAAATGACTTGTCTTAAAGGTACTTTAATGTGACTTAGATCTGTTTTTGTCTTGACAGTGTGAACAGCACAAACCACATGGAATCTGATCGTTTCGATTCTTATTTGAGCCACTTCCATATGTGGTCCTAAATCCGATATAGGTCTAATGTTTTGCAATGCGACCTCAGTCTGAACAGTAAAATTCATGCGACTTTTACGTCACATGTATGTAATTGTTGCGTATGAATTGTTACGTATCACAATTCTGCGCTCATGGGAGCCACTTCAAAGATTTTACATACCCGAAGTTATCAAGAGAGTTGCGAAAGGTAGTCAGTGAAGGACAGTGATGTGATGTGCTTGCAGTGTGAACGTAGCCAAAGTGAAATGCCCAGTGAGTGGCGCTAAAAGCGAGTTTAGTTTCATCCATAAACGCGAATCTAACAATGTTTTGCTACGTTGCTTAGGAGCCGTTTACACAACACCGTTTTCAACTAAAAATGTTACACTTTTTATTCGTTTTGGATGTTTATTTACATGACAACGTCATTTTGGGGGCCTGAAAGCGCAAACATTTGAAAACGGGATTCATGGTGCAAGTTTTTGAAAATGATACCGTTGTCGTCTCCGTGTAAACGTGAATTTGTGAAAACGGTGATGTTATGTTCATGCGTATTATGTGTTCTGTTTATAGTCACGTGTTTCTTTTCAAAGGTACGTCGCCAACTACTGGCCTGGCACTATAATACAGCGTTTTTAGTCACGGATCCGTGTGAACGGGGATAGTTTTGACAACGTTGTTGTCTGTACGCAAAAAAAACGTAAAGGAAAAACTTTTCAGTGCATCGTTGTGTAAACATACCCTTATTGAACGTATCATGACAGTTCGGAAATAAAATATCCGGTGAGTGGCATTAATAGATTATCATGTTTTAAATAACATACCACCTACACTAAATCCAACCTTAAACCTAACCGATAGTCTTAACAAAACCAAACGCAAAGATGGAAATGCATTTGCTGAAGCAGCATTGCCTTTTTAGCTTGCTTACCCAAGCCAGGTGAGCTACCAAGTTAGTTTACTATGTCAGAAAAGTCGTACAGAGCTGGGTTTGTGATGAAAACCTTAAAATGTTTACAAATCATGTACTATGGTAAAACAATTTTGAAATCATAGTATAGAAACTGCATAGAAATAAGTCTATTAATCGTAATCATAATTTTTGTGAAAAGGAATAAAGGTTGTTGGTGTTTTACTGCCACTAGAGTTCATTTCAGCTGGAAACTGCAGTGAATTGTATGTGTGGGGTATGTTTTGAAGCAAAAATGTGGGTAGATTCTGTTTTTTAATGAGCCTATGTTGGTTTGCGAGAAAAATGGAGAACAAAGCAGGTAGGTAGATAGATAGATAGAAAAATAAAATATTCATCCCCTTTTGCCTCTCATTCTCCAATAATGATCTGTAACAAAATGCATTCAGATGGCTTTCTAATCCCTGTTTTGTGAAAGGCCTGTGCGGGTTACGGGGTCAAGGTTCAGCTACGAGGGGTGGAACTCCACTAATTGTTTCCCTAGAATGAGGTCTACATCTCTTTCAAACTGCTTTCATTGAGTCACGTTTTGAATTCGGTGCTTTGACTAACTTTACAAAGACTAAATTACAGACACCGTGAATGAAAGTGGCAGATACTTAAAATGTAAAAAAAGGCCTCCAGACAGGGATGTCACATCACAGATTGAACAGAAGGGGAACTCCACACCCTTGGGCCAAAGACTTTCTAGTGCCAAATAAACGACAGACAGCACATCTGGCTGTCAACGTGCGTTCCTTTCAGCTGAATGTGGGTTTGCTTTTACTGGGTGGTGGAACAAATGTAGAAGCATTTGCAATTTTAACACTGGTTGCGGTTCTGCATTATACGCAAGGCTCCTCGAAAGAAGACCAATTTTTTGACCTTGAATCCATTGGCGTGACATGCCGGAAAGGCAACCAGATTTAATCGAGCTATTAACCCCGTGCCCTGTGCATTAAGTGTAGCTGAGGTAGAAAATGGACGTGTTTTTTAAATGTTTTCACACACTTTATTAAAACTCTGTGTTGCGGGATGCACTGAGCCCTGGCAGCAATGACACTAGGCACTAGAAAGTGAGAAATGAGATGAAGGCACAATCAAAAAGGTGACGCTGGGGCTCGGTGGGACTGTTAGTCATCTGCTTGGGTGAGGATGGTGGGGGCGACAGACAGAGGAGGCGTTCCGCTTTTTCTTCTCCATTACTTTAATTGTTTCCAAACCATTTGGCCTTGAACGTGCGCTAGTCTATACTCAGCACACATGCTTCAACCACACTTAACATTCCTCGGTGTGCAAGCCCTTAATCTTTCCTCCACTTTCCCTGTCACTTGAACGTAAGGAGGGTGATATATGGTGTTGAGAGACACACTGAAATTTCGGGTAACTTTGAAGGCTTCATCCGCAGGCAGTTTGTCTGCAGGTCTGAGTGATTGCTTTTTGTCTTTCGTGTTCGCCATTTATTCACAGCTTATTGCTTCCAATGTAATAGTGGAATATTGCATCTTGCGTGGCACTTCATAAAGAGTCTGGACATTTTTCAGCATATGTCTTGCAGAAAAAAATAGATATATGGCCATGAATTAAGAATTTGTTTCCATGACTAAATTCGTTTTATTAATTTGTTCCTTCGTTTTAGGTCAGTTGTGGCCACTTTGTACAAATTCGTCCCCTTGTTGGTCACGGTTGAACTAAATAAAAATGAGAAAACTAGTAGTACAACGTGGCTATGATTTACCTAAAACAAATTAATAAGTTGTGGGAACAAATTCTTAAGCCGTGGTCACACAAGACTTGTAAGACTGCAAATTGTCTTCGGACACTGCGACGGTCGTGATATGACTTAACGCTCTGCAGCGTCTTTTTTATAAACATGAATTCAACATATAACAAATAGTAATACACTCAAAATGTAAAAAAATATACAATATACTCGATTTTACTGCAAAAATATAGTTCATTTAATTCAGCCAAAAGATCACGCCGTGACGTATCGATCTTCTACTGGTCACACATCTTCACGTGATGCGAATTCGCATCTCAAAGTTCACCAAACTTGAACTTTGGAACGCAGCAAAATGCGAAACTTTTCGAATGAGCTTGCGCTTCCGGTCTGATGCATTCGCATGCATTTGAATGGAAGTCAATGGAACGAAAAGTGCAGTGTGACCGCCCCTTTATTGTTTTTTTTCTCCCTGCGTATTCTGTGCAGGGCCCCATATCATCACTGTCGGATCTCCAAAAACTCTACTAATGCTATAGGAAATGGAAAAAACACTGTTATTAAACACCGTGTTTATATTGTGGCATTATATGTGGTTAGGCACTTGCATGTGCAATTTTATTATTAATAATTTACCAAAATCAACCTCAAATGGACTTACGAGTTTTTTTGACAAGCGAAATTTCTGAGAAACTCATCATTAGAACAGCCTCATCTGAGGCAGTAAGTGCATCGCATTACATTAACTTACATGTTATAAAGTTTACTGTATCTATGTGGGCGCTTATCTTTTTATCTGTCATTTGGCCAAAATCTTTTGTCATTAAAGACAAAGTGCTACGCACCAGGCTATTTAAGCCAATATTGTCTCTGACTCTACGATAAATGCTAGACTAAGACACTCTTCACCGCTCCTTAACCTCTTAACTTGCGCCCCTATTTTTGAGAATTTTCTGAAAACGACATACCCAAATGAAAATGTCTGCAGCTCTTAAACCGTATGGTCTATATTCATAAATCTGGTCTTATTTTAAACTAGACACTTGAAATTTTGATAATACCTCAAAGTAGTATATGAACAGAATAAAACAAGGTGACTCACGTTTTTTTTAATTGAAATTCACTTGGGAAAAATTGATGAGACTTTAATGTTAAAGGCCTGAAAATAACCTTAATATAAAACTGAATGTCTGATCATGTTTTGATTCAAATTTGAGGATGATACTCTCAAAAATGTAGCTTCTGTAAGCTTTTATGTCAAGAAAAGTCTAGGCGTCCTTTCAAAAAGGCCATTTATTGCAGAACATTTGTAATTGTAAAGAGTAGTTTTTCATTCAAATAAACTGCTAATTATAATGAATATACAGTTACTGAAAAACTAAAGCAACTATTTACAGAATTTACAAAGTGTAAAAAAAGTGTAAGGTGTGCATAAACTGACAGACGCGCGCCGGTGTGAATGGAAACGTCAGCACTAGTAGTATTCACCAATGCTGTTTACATATAACTGCGCAAGATGACGCCTTTTGATTGGTTACTACGTCCATCCATCAAAACTTTGCTGGCAAGGTATTGGCTAGGCATTGACTGGCTTTATCCAACGAAAACCATGGGTGCTATGATTGACACCTCGCCAAGCCTGTAATGCGCTTCCTGGATTTGTTGAGTCACCCAAATGCCTGTGATTGAAGGAGAGAGACAAGGGAAGGCTCATATTATACGGAAGAGTCTACATGACGGGAGAATACTGATTAGAATCGATATTTCATTGAAAATGGACATGATTGATTACTCTAACTCAAAACGCTCATGCGAACAAAGGAGGATTTTTTGTTTTTTCCCCTATTTTTTCATTGTTTTGGATTTAAAAATTGGGATGCATTTTGAAGAGTTACACTGAAATGTATGCTGGTGTTTCTTGGATTCGTCCGATCTGATCTGCACGATAGGAGATGAAAGATGAGTACTGCATTTATTTTGTTCATGTTTACATGGCCGGTCCTTCAGCATTTCATTTAACCCTTTCCTCTCTGGTGTATTTATTGCAAAAACAAGTTCAGAACATGAATCTTGAGTGTTTTAGCTTTCAAATGATGCATAGTTTGTGATAGTTGATTGAATATTTTTTATAAAACAAAAGTAACCTAACCGCCCACAATCTGGGCTAACAGGTTAAATACATAAAACATTAGCATATATATATATACAAATATATATATAGTGTTTCTTGAGTAAAGAAAACGCTGTACTTATTCAAACATTCAGATCTTTATTTACCCTTGCATTGCAAACAAGCAGCGGCAGTCCAAACTGTGTGCAGCACTTTATTCATGATAGAGGTGGGTGGAGTTATGAGGTTTGACAGACAGTTTGAGGATCCAATGGAGTTACGAGGTTTAGTCACAAGTATTTGTAATACATTTCATTGGTTAAATATTTGCAAAACCCATGGACCGATATAAAGGGTGACCAATAGTAAAGACTTATGAAAAAAAAAAAAAATTATATATATATATATATATATGGATAGTCTGTTAGAGAGCATTGCATTTATTTTTCCAATTGGCCCAGCAAAATGGTTACCTTGGACATGTTGTGCACTGAATCAATATGAACTAGTTCAAGTTAAAGCTCACCCCAAATTTTTAATTCTGTTATCATTTACTCACACTCGTTCTAAACCTGTACAACATTTGGTAAAATGATACATAAAAAGATAGCATCCTTCATTTATGGATAAGCGATATCTTCTGATAATAAAAATACTATACAAACATGTTTCCGTAGCACAATGATATAACAGAGGCCTGCTAGACATTTTGTGGAGCTTAAGTGAGCACCTCTATTTAGCCTAATACAGGTTAAGCGACCTCATGTCGTTTAAGGAATTCAAACGTGTGTACAGTAGTGTATTCACACACAGCCTCTGTGACAGGTCTCAAATGGACCTATGGCTCTCCTTCAGAGTAAAAACATACTTGAGGCCTTTCCTCCCTTTTCTTTTCTCACCCTGCATGACAGATGTGTCTCCCTTCCCCCACTACCTACCCCCCTCCAGCAACCCTATTTTTCCTCACTGGTCCTTTATTTCATCCTACACGCTTTGGTGGGGAGAAAATGTGCCTGCCACATGATGATATCTTGATTTTTTCCCCAAAAGTTTCCCATTTCCTGTGAGTTCTGACTCACAGACATTAACAAAAAGGCGCACAATCAACCACGTCTCCAAAAGTTATTCAATATGGCATAAGGCATTGTGGTCTCTGAGTAATTGTTCCTGATTTTTAGCCAGCTGTAAATGTTTGGGGCAACCAGAAAAGGTCTTTTGTCATTTCTAGTCCAGATGTGTGCTTTCTTCCGGATATGCGACTTCAGCTGCTCTCTCTGATTTAATGAAGCATTGTGTGTTGCGGATGATGTATTTCAGTCATTGTAAGTAGTTTTTAGGTAAAGAGTGTGAAATAAAAACTCTCAAGATATCCATACTTGGCAGAATATTGGACCTTTTCAAATGGCTAGGATCAATTTCCTCACAGGTTCTTCAGAATGAAAAAAGAAACACTGGTACAAATTATTGCTTGATTGATATGGGTTATTAAAGTGATAGTTCACCCAAAAATCATTTACTCACCCTCATGTTGTTCCAAAACCCATAAGACATTCATTCAACTTCGAAAGCCTAACTTAAATCTGTTCATCGTATTAAGCGCTCGTGTGTCTTCAGAAGACTGCTCAATTCATATGGATTTCTTTTATGAGCTCTTTATGAACTTTTTGAAGTGCCAAAGTTTTGGGCGAATGGACTTTCAATGGAGGAACAGAATTCTCTCAGGTTTCATTAACAATATCTTCACTTGTGCTTCGAAGATGAATAAAAGTCTAGTGGGCTTGGAATGACATGAGCGTGAGCTAATGACGATAGAATTTTGATTTTGGGGTGAACTATCCTTTTAAATCGCAAATCATACAATTCAATGGTTGCAAATGATATGTATACCAATTCCTAAACTTGTTTTACAGAGTATTTGAAATCGGAAAACATTTTGAAAATGACACAAGGGGAAACTAACAAACTGAGCTGCATCAGATGATACTGATTCTCTCAAACTGAACTAATATAAACATATTAACCAGCTTGGCTGATATAGCGGCCTATCAGTACTACAAACCATAACCTCCAGACCTTGTCAGCATTTCATAATCCTGAACATAAGAATTTGAGGTTCGGATTTCAATGATTGTGGAGATGAGAAAAGTTTTTGTGCAAAAAACATCATAAATGGGTACATTCCAGGATGCAGGTTTTTATAAAATGACAGAAGTGTTTCTTTTGGCCGTCTGTGACAGGCAGCTGGCTTGACTTGTAGATTTACCACCCCATTGTTCTGTCCCTCCATAACAAAAACACACTGTTTCCTGTTCTGTTCTACCCATGCTTAGTATTCAGGGTGGAATATTGTTTGTAATGTAAGAGGGGAGAGGAAGGGCCACAGATAATGTGCTGTGGAAGGTTAGAGGTCCTTATCTGAGTCTGTAAGAAAAAGCGCAAACGCAGTGTGAGAACATTATGTGTGTAGCCGGGATTGTGTGAGGCGGTTAAGTGTGTCTGAGGTCATGAGGTGTGAGTGCTTCTTTTGAAATGCATCACACTACACTCCCAACCGTGGGAGAGCTCTGAGTGTCCTGTGACCCAATGCGTCAGTTGGAAATCAAGCCAAATGGTATGTGCTTCCTATGTAGTCACCAGGGACAACGATTGGACAGTCTTGTTTCTGATTTTTGCTCCGAAGTTGGTTGAATATCAGCAAACTTGGTAGGTACTGATGCATACGCTGGCAAATCTCAATAAATGTCAAAAATTGTCATAAATTCACCAAAAAAAACAAAGAAAAAAAACAAACATGTTGCAAAAAAATTGGGAATAATACACCGTCCGGCCAAAAATAAAGTCACTGTTTGGATTTAAACAGGTAAATACTTGAGAGTCTATGACTGGATCATTATTGTAGTGATTATTATGTTTCTAGCATGTTATATGTTTGGCAACAGTTCTTCTAACATTTTGCAAGATCTTAACCAAAAATTGATGCACCTCTTGCTTGAAATAACATCATAACATTTCCATCAAGAGGTGCATCAATTTTGGGTGAAGATCTTTTGACTGCAAGAGTCCAGCACTCTGTAAAGTCTCCTCCAGCACATACCAAAGACTTTCAATGAATTTAAGGTCTGGACTCAGAGGTGCCAATTCATGTGTGAAAATGATTCTTCATGCTCCCTCACAACCATTCTTTCACAATTTGAGCCTGATGAATCTTGAAATTGTCATCCTGGAATATGGCCATGATGTGTCTTCCTACATCTATCCATCCATCCATCCATCCATCCATCCATCCATCCATCTCCATCCAGGGCTTGACATTAACACCCGCCAACCCGCCATTTGCGGGTGGATTTCAGCTGTGGCGTATAACACAGTCACTCCCACTATCCACTTTGGCGGGTTGAATTTTATTGTAGTCTTCTCTAAAAGCATCTGTTATAATCGTGTTGCGCGTTATAACCAATTACACGTGATTCTTTTGAGCTTATGATTGCAATGTCTAATAATCAGAGGCGTTCAGTTTAGTCATCGCTGAAACGCCGGAGTTTTGTTCAGAGCGCGCTCTCACTCACTGAAATCTGCACTCTCATCATAAACAACAAAGCAGAGATGTAGCCTATGTGCGATGAATGTAGGAGATTCATTCATCATACAGTGATTAACTGTTTTGTTCAGCAGCGAAAATAGTTTCAAACAAAGATCACAGCAGAACCATAGCGCATCTGATGTGACTGGCATAACGTTGGCTTGACGTTGGACGTTCGATATTCGCGAATTTAGGGACCTGTCTAAAGTTACATACGACATTGGTATACACGTTTCTAACTTCAATAGCATTTGAAGAGAATGACTTACAGCCATAAAACCAACTGTAAAGTGTTCATCTAGGTGTCAGGTATGATGCACACCTTTTAGATTTTTGATATTTAATAAAATAAAATCACATGAAAATATGGATATGTATTTCACTAGGCTACTGTATGGGCTTATAGCCTACACAAAATATGCTAGATTTAAATATGTCATAGCTGATAGAACACTGATGAGAATATTGCTTGAGAATAAATATTATATATAATATATAATATAATAAATTATATTTACACCAACAAATCTTATATTTTTCAGACAAGCAACTGTTTTCTCCAGGAGCTACACACAACTGTATCAGAGCTAAATAGACCTATTTGATGACATGTCATGTTATAAATTTCATGTAGACTTGATCATGTACAGTTGGTGTGTACAGTGCTCATTTACATATAGCCAACAACAAATTTCCCAACAACAATGTTTTGGCCAGTGAAAATGCTGAGTGGCTAGTAACTTTGGAAAACCACTAGCCACAGTGGCTGGTGAGCAAAAAAGTTAATGTCAAGCTCAGTATCTATCTATCTATCTATCTATCTATCTATCTATCTATCTATCTATCTATCTATCTATCTATCTATCTATCTATCTATCTATCTATCTGATTTTCTAACAGTGATGCTTTCAGATATTGAGTCAAGTTTTTTTGTTTTGAGTAAGAGGCCACTTATTTTATTTGAACAACAGAAAACATTTTGTGAACTTTTCATTCATTCATTCATCAAAAAAAAGAGAGAGAGAAAGAGAGAAGAGCAGCACAAGCGACTATGGCGAATCATTTCATTCAACCTTGTCAGCCATCTGGAATGTGACATTTCCTCAACACTCTATTGGCTAGAACAAGTTTAACAAATGCAAGATTGAAAAAAAAAAGAAAAAAAAAAGGTCCATTATATCCAACATGTCGCTTCTCGTTTGCTGAAGTAAACCCCTGAAGTATTTTAACAAAATTGACTGAACATTCAATGATGAAACGTAATGTTCAGATTCGTAGAAAACATAACTTGGAGCATAATTTCAATGCTTGGCTATTGTATTTACATTACCAAGTCAACAAAGGATCTTTCTGTATGTTGTTCTTTACTCTAGTTTGTTTGCTGTTTGAATAAATGTTTGAAAAGTTATAAGCAAATGGGGATAAAAGAACCACATGCATTTGGACCACACCGGCTTGCACATCAACAGCATAAGGGCTACAAATGTCTGAACTGATATGTAATATGCATCCATCAGGCCAGCTTTGGGATGCAGGCAGCCTAAATTACATTGGATGGACTCAAAACACATTGAAGAACTGCAAAGTACAGGAATCAAGGCCTCTTCTCGTGCATGAAAGTTAGATTTTCAAGATCTGGGAGTTGAGAAACATAAAAACAATCAAAAACCAATAAATTAAAACAAAAAAAATAGTCTTTTTTTCCTAACAAAACCAGTTGGTTGGTATAGTATTCTCAGATTCTTTATTCAGCATGATTTTGCAGCACTTCTTTGCTGCTTGTTCGTTTGTTCTATGCTTTGAAAGTCATCCATTTTCCATGTTATAAACAGTAGAGCAAATTCCCATGTGCACCAGCATCTAATCCAGAATCAGGCCTCAAAGAATGAGTTCTTCTGAAGTCAACACTTCCGCCCTTCTAGCATCCAGCCAACAGGGCGAAATCAACTGCAACAAGCAACTGATCTGAGCGGCATCAAAACACTGATGTCCATCATTAAAATCAACGCCAGTCGGCTCTTCATTGTCCGTAGATTGTCCATGCTCTGTCAAACTTTGTAGTAAATGTTTGCAGGATTTTGTGGTGGCATTTCTTGGACGATGTACACAGGGTGTCCGTAGTCACCACTAACCTTCTCGTAGTGCGGACAGTACATGCTTCCTGAGGTCCGCAGTGGAAAGATGATGTCACTTGGCTCAGAGCCATTATTGTTGCTACCGCCACTGGCGGCACTTCCGCGTTTGGGCAGCGTGTTTAATGGCAACTGGGCGGAGCACTGTGCGGAGTGTTTCTGATGACGGCGATGCAGCAGTGCTACAAGAGCGATGATGATGATGATGAAGATGACAGCACCGGAGGCAACACCAGCAAAGAGGGCTACTTCGGGTCCAGCAGATCCTACAGACTCTCCGCTCTTCCCTCCGGCATCACCATTCTGCATAGAGTCTGGGGAAGGAGAAAGAGTTTATGATCAGATGTAGTTTATTCACAATGATAGTCAAAGTGAAGTAGAAATCATTTAACAGCATAAGAACAAGTTAGGATGTGCAAGCCCAGAGCAACATAGTGTCGGCCCAGATCTGCACGTTTGATACATATCCAAAAAGTGTAATTATTTTACATCCAAAAGTTTTTACCTAGTCTTTTGTCATTTTTGAATATCTGTCATCCATTGTCATACAAAAAAAGGTTGAAACTGGTCAGACACCCTCAAACTTTACTCTTTGTGGTTTAAAATTGAGGAAAAGTTTATTATTAACATTTAGCATATTGTACAACTGGGTCATATTTCAATCCAAAATCAAAAGAAAGATATAATTTTAGGACTAATTTTATTAAGACTTTTTGCATTGTGTCATTAATCCATTAATTATTTATATTTATTTGTATTTTATTATATTATATATTGTACCAAGTATAATATTTAATTATTTTTATTATTTATATTATTCCCATTATTTTAGGCAAAATATTGTTTTTGTCTTTTTCTTTTGATTTTAGGGTGAAACTTTAATTAGATTTAGTGAGATTTGCCCTCGTATACACGAATAACCTACCAATTTTGCTGACAACATCATTCTCTTTGCTGAAGGTGCTTTGGTCCTTATTGTCAGGGTATTTTGGAGGATATCTTGTGGGAGGATTTTTTGCTGAGAATGAATCTGTAGGACCTAAAAACAAAATAGAAAATCAAATATTTACAGCCAGTAACTAAAATTACTAGGGAAGCTAAAGCAGTACGAAATGTTCATCGAACTGAAAAACTGATCTGAACATAATACTGGACCACCCTTACATCTTTTTGGCTTCTAGGCATTATGCCCCAGGTTTTGAGAGAGAATTTAATGAATTGGCGTAAAGCTGCAAGTATCTCCCCACAAGCCCAAAGAAGGGACAGCTGGCATAGCCATAGGAAACAAGCTCACATGACATTTCAATTACACGCTGAGGCACACTAGCATGGACACCCACTACAAGACCAGTGACATGGAAGACTGTTATGGAAGCAGTGATCTTCATCGTTGCAGGTGCAGGTATGGAGAGAAAGGTTGTGGGTGGTACTCACTCTGTCCAACTCTCAGAACCAGCTTCATGGATTTGCTCCTACAAACACCGCCATCATGGTTGTCCAGACCTTCAAACGTGCTGTTGGATGTGGCTGAAAGAGGGAAGAAAGAGAAATGAATTAGCTATAATTGTTAAAAAACATTGTTATAATTTTGTGGATCATATTTTTCCTGGAATTGTGCATTGTGACATTATTTTCATGACAATTAAGCACATTCAACAATCAATAGTCATTATGATGCATCAAAAATAATAATATATTCAGTATTAGAGCTGCATGTTTAATCGTTAAAAGAGCGCAAACTAGATTCAAACACCCACACGATTTTATTAAACTGCCACTGACCCAGAGAGAGCAGTTATCATGTATAGGTATGAAACAGCTTCACAAACAGTCTTTTCAACCACACTCTGTTATTATTTCTGTTACAATGATTCAAATGTGACCCTGGACCACAAAACCAGTCATTAGGGTAAAATTTTTGAAGTTTATACATCATCTGAAAGCTGAATAAATAAGCTTTCCATTGATGTATGTTTGTTAGGATAGGACAATATTTGGCCGAGATACAACTATTTGAAAATCTGGAATCTGAGGGTGCAAAAAAATCTAAATATTGAGAAAATAACCTTTAAAGTTGTCCAAATTAAGTCCTTAGCAATGCATATTACTACTAACAATACATTTTTGATATTTTTACGATAGGAAAATTACAAAATATCTTCATGGAACATGATCTTTACTTAATATCCTAAGGATTTTTTGCTTAAAAGAAAAATCGATAATTTTGACCCATACAATGTATTGTTGGCTATTGCCACAAATATACCCGTGCGACTTATGACTGGTTTTGTGGTCCAGGGTCACAAATGATCACAGAAGTACTGGGATAAAAGTTCGGATATAAACACTGATGTCGACAGTAGCGATCAAAATAGAGTAAATCACCTTTAGAAAGTAACGTGAAGCTTCAAATAAAGATTGTATCAATTACATTGTTACAAGTGACTGTTAAAAAAGTATTTGTCATTGAATCGTTCATTCTAGAGATTTGTTAAAAACACTGATTCATCCAGTAATGAAGCAAGTGAAGTCTTTATGAGTGAGTCACTGAATCATTCATTCAAGAGATTTGTTCAAAAACACTGATTCATCCATTAATGAAGAAAGTTAAAGGCTTGTTCGACTTGCACAGACTGATCGGTGTATGACAGAGTACCGCAAGAGATGGCTCCGTATGCTTTTGAACTGCTCTTGCGGTACTTTGATGTCATACACCGATCGGTCTGTGCAGTGTGGCTTCAAGTCGAACAAGCCTTAAGTCTTTATGAGTGAGTCACTGAATCATTCATTCAAGAGATTTGTTCAAAAATGCTGATTCATCCAGTAATGAAGCAAGTGAAGTCTTTGAGTGAGTCATTGAATCATTCATTCAAACCGGTTTATTTCCTGTACATTTTGTCAGAACCTATAGTTAATTACATGTTATTTTGTTTAGTTGTCTGTTCAGAACTGGGGGGGAATCATGATCTCTATTTGAAATAGAGTGATTCTCAATTTATACAGAATCGTGCAGCTCCATTCAGTGTGTAATTATAACTACAAAGGTATTTACTCTGTATTGATATTCTGATAAAGTACAAATTGCTGTAATATAATTTTTTTTAATATTTTTTATTATTGCTGATTATAATGTGAATCTACTAAGAATCAACATTAAAGAATAATGAGAATTATAAAAAAGTGAAACATCTGCATGGATTACAGTAACGACAATGTTAAAATAGGAACATTTTGTTTAAAATGTCTAATGCAATAGAAATTCTGGGATTCTTTTTTTTTTTTGTAGTCACCCATCCAACGTTTATAGCATACATTTCTGATGCTGAATATTTAAAGCCCACCATCCATCTTAAAAACGTTTACATGCCACCAAATTATTCTTTCCTCTCGTGGCCCATTTCTCTTACAGTCTCGTGGATGAATTTGGCCATATAAGCACTAAGTGAGCTAGTTTATGACCAGGTCAACTTTCCACATGTGTACTCACAGGTGCTTTAAAACCTTTAAAGTGTTCCTTGCGGACATCTGAGTCACATGCTCATCAGTCACCGTGTATGTGCATGCAGAAGGTGAAGGTTCAACTTCCTCGCACAAAGAGAAAATCACAGTTTTGCAGCACGGCAAAGCTTCTTAAAATCTTGCGTTTGTGTGCTAGTAAATCCTTACGAAAAGCATTAAGAGGGGCGCGCACGCACTCACGTGCACGCTAATTTAGAAAACCCTCATACTGTGAGTAATAAACCCAGTGTAATCACACAGGTTTGAACTTTACAGATCCTAAGCATATTACCAAAGCCTTTTCACATCATTATCACAGAATATCAAGGATTTGCTTTGCCCGTCAATCCACGGCTAGTGGAGTGGCTTGGTCGAACGATTTAAACACCATTGTGCCTGGGCACCCATGCTGTGTCCTCTGATAGCAGAGCTAAAGAATTCCATTGGGCCGTAATCTCTCTTTCACTGCGAGGATTAAGACCAATCCCACATGAACAAATGGACTTCCCCTCCAAACTGCTTAGGGCACAGAAAGAACTGAGTGACCAGCAAGTGAAAGGGCAAGAGAGTGGGGGGGTGGGCAGAGAAAGCAAACGAGAGAGAGCTAAGAGGGAAAAACAGAGGGGGGAGAGAGAGAGAGAGCTTTTACCCAACATGTCCCAGTTCTCTTCAACCGTTCCCACATTCATCTGCAGCGGCCGCTCTAGATGTGACCCGACTCTTCGGCTTGAATGAAGCCCGCTCATTTCCTAACCACAACAAGCACATTCAGTGCCTCGGGCCAGCGCAGCTCAGCTAGTCACGAAGCCAGGGACCGAGCAACAAAGTGGAGGTGGAAAATTGAAGTTGTACGCGCACAATAAAAAAAGTGTATCCAAGCAGATGTTGTGGTTTCAGTAGGGTTTTTTTTTTTTTTAGCTTTTAGCAGACATTAAGAAATCCAACTATCCTAGAGATCACATTTTAACCACATATACGCAGTGAAACATATCCTGTCTGTCTGTATGTCTAGAAAAAATGCTAATTATTTGTTGTAAGTTGCAGCGGGACATACTGAAGTAACATTTTTAATTATTATTATCAATGTTGAAAACAGTTGTGCTACTTAATATTTTCTTTGCTAACTGTGATACTTCTTCACGATTCTCCTATGAATAGAAAGTTCAAAAGAACAGCAATTATTTGCAACACAAATCTTTTGTAACATTATAAATGTTTTTACTGTCACTTTTATCAATTTTATGCAAAAAATGTACTGACCCAAAACGTTTGAACGGTAGTGCACGTCAAGACTTTCCAACATGTCTAAAAAAAAAAGTTCAAAAAATTCTTCCTCTCATTTTGTCAACTCTCACTCACATCACAGTTACATTCACACATTCTGACATTTGCATGCACACAAGACACACACTCACACGACACACACTCAGACACAGAGGTAAGTCTCTTTAGAATCATTTAGGTCAGATATCCGTGTCCCTCGGGCTGCAGGCCAAGCTGCCTTAAAAAATCACATCAAACCGATCTGTCTCATACTGGCAAAGGATTGAGGGATTTAGAGCGTGTAAATCTTAAAATCACATAAACGGCCATTAAGGAATGTGCCAACTGAAAAGGGGCTGAATCAACACACGCTAAACTGAACGATAACCCCTTTCTGAAGTGGCTGAATGATACTAATAACATCCATGTAAAGGGCATCAACAAGACTCGAGACATTTCCCTCCACACAGGAGAAGAGACCAAAAATAGTCTTGGGAAAACTACATTGTTCAAAAACAAAGAACTGATGTGTGCAAGCTAAACAATAAAATGATTAATGAGCATAAATTAATGACAAAGACATCTCGTGTGGTAAATAAACTTGACTTGCCAACGGATTTTACACATTTCCATTAACTATAAACTTGATTTGTTCATTATTTTTGGAGGGCTACACTAGTCAGTCGTCTTCCCAGATGAAAACACTGAAAAGATATCTTGGGAGACAATGCTGGAGGCTGAAATTCCCACGGGTGGGATCAGTTCTGCATTTGGCTCCTTCTACACAGTGTTCCAGCTGGCAACGGAGGTGAAAAACGATCATGAATCAGCACCTGAGGTAAATTCTTGAGTAAGCATGGAAATAAACTTACAGATGATGTGATAGTCCTTTCCTTTGAAGAACTCCAGGCCCCACAAGTTGGGGCTGAACTCCTGAAACTTGAAGGTGAACTTCACGTCCTGGTCCGGTTTGTCACAGTTGAGCAGTAACATGTCGCCTTTAGTAACACTACAGGTCTCCAATTGTTCCTTGGGAACAAGATAGACCCGGAAGTATTCAATGTTCATCTGCTCAGTGGAGCCTGGCTTGATTCTTGGACACACAATGTCCATTTTGTCTCCGATCTGAGGGTATAGTACTACACCCCTTCCTGGAACAAACCTGTAGGGAACAAGGGATGTTAAACATCTTATAGAGTTACAGAAATGGAAAAAAGGCTGAATGATTAGCATGCATAATAATGAATTATTAATCAATTCAGCATGAGAACTTTAAAGTTAATGTAAAATATATCATGTTTGGATGTCTAATAAATTAATCCTCAAGGCAAATGCATCTGTATCTGGTGGTTTATTCAGGTTATTCAATTAACCAAAGGGTCATAGGCTTCAAAAAGGTTGAAAACAACATTGGGTCCAAAACAGGGTCCAAAACAACATAGGACCTCATTGACTTTCACTTAGGGGTGTAACAATATATCGTGTCACAATATATCGCAATACAATAATGCAACAATATGTATCGTGGATAGTGACAATCTGTATTGTGTATAGTTCCCCCAAATTGACTGTGAGAGAAAAAATTCAAGTTTACAGAGTTTTAGTGTCAGTACTACATTAAACTACTATATATATAATGTATAATAATGCAATGGGGGAATATTTGTGGGTCCTGATAATGCCAAATGTCTTATGTTACCGGTAAAAAGTGGCCTGCATTAGACAGAGTGCAAGCATATTCATCTAAAATAATTCTGTATTTTCAGCTTCAGAATCATGAATATTTTTATTCTGGTGTCTCCATTGCACCAAGTCCAAGCCTATTAATTTCCACCCCCAATGTAATACCAAATTTAGCATTTGAATCAACACGGCATTTTTTGTTCACCTTTTACCGTATGTCTTGGAGTATCGCAATAATATCGTATCGTGACGTGAGGGTATCGTTCACTGTATAGCAAAAAAAAGAACAACAAAAAAGAGACATTTATCTAAATATCTTTGGTAAGATTACACAAAGACATTTTTTTTTAAAACAAGCAACTGACAAATGGATTGAGACAAGCAATTTCCTTTGGCTAATTTTCAGAGTTCTGTCTTGAAGCAGAATGCAAATACGTTTAAAGCATTTGGGACCTTGGCTTACTTTCACATTTTTTGACCAATGTCTGCAACTTTCTAGTCTTCCTTATTTTTTTCCCCATTACATACTTCTCTATTCTGTAATGCATTTGCGCAATTAACAATCGCTCACTCCTGACCGCTCGCTGGCAGTCCTTTCTCTGCCCTCAATGTTTATTACGACCTCACTATAGCTCCTATTACATTGTTCACTGGTTGTAAAAGCGTTCTGAAATTGACCTTTCAATTATTTGCAGATTCTCAGATTAAGTTGATTTCTCATTAAACACACAAATTCCATTGTAAACAGACTTGTGTGCATTGGATTTATCCCTTTATATTTTAAATCTACCATGACAAAGTTAGACATTCTCACTCACGCTTCCCTAAACACCATAAGGCAGAATAAAAGAGTCACTTTCTAAGACTAGCTTCCATCCTCATAAAGTCATTAAGAAAGGGACCCTCGAGGATCTGCTGGGGGTCCTGAGTAGACAGGAAGCTTTAGTGCCCCTCCTCCGCCCCCTGCAGTATCAACTTCTGTGTGGACCTTGCAGAGAACAAACCGGGATGGGGGTTGAACAGTGCCTTCATCCCAGCGCACCTTTTGTCTCCAAAGCTCTGTGACAAAGATGACCCACTGAGCTACTGGAACTCATGAAAACCGATTACAACCTGCAGCAAAGCTCTGCTGCACTACAGCTTAGCATCTTAAAAGAACGTTATCCTGCATCTAAACAAAACCGATCTATTTGAATACAGGTTTACCACTGTGAAGAAACAACCACGATGCTACCAAGGCAACCGGTTTCACTTGAGCGATCAGACAGTAGAATAAAACACAAAAAGACTTATAACCAAATGTAAAATCTAAGTGCATGTTTGGTGAAATGTTTGCCCAAATGTCCAAACATGTTTCAGGTAAGTTGACCAATTGACAAGACCCCCCAATGGCAGGAAGAGAGTAGGTGGACTACTTTGGCAGCTGAGAAAACACCAGGCTGGGTGTTTCAATCTCAGAAAGTAGTACTTGTCATAGTTAAACACATTTCCCTTTCTTTGAACAGTGTACTGAGACTATTTGTACTGACGCAGAAAGGTGTGCTGAGGAACAGCATAATTATCATAAGACTTTGGAGACACACTTCGCAGTGGAAAAAAGGAGCTCAGGCAACAGATCTCTCTGTGGCAATCAGTGAGAGGCTGTAATCCACTCTTCAATTTAACATTTCTCAGCTTATAATCAGTCCTAAATTTAGGCTGTGGCTCAGAACTCTTACACGATATTGACCATGATGTAAGGTCTCCACAAGTTTGATTGCTCTAAGTGCAGATTCATTCTGCAGCTTTTTCTCAGCAAATACCAGGGTGCATGGAGTTTGCAAGACATGTTATAATCTCACCGTATCATTTCTACAAAACATTGCATTTACCTGCAATTTTCTGACAGGGCGCACACAGGCTAATTGCTTAAATTACATAAATACATATAAATTAACGTTTAGAAATAGTGGCAATGTCTACGAGGTGGAAGTTCCTAAAGGATAACCTAACTGATCTGTTTTTAAAGTTTATACGGTGATCTCCTTTCAGCCTGATTCTGCAAATGAAAGTACTTGCATCTCAATGTTGCTGCCAATAAAGCATCATTGTAACTAATACCCTGCAGTCTGGAAGGGTGGGTGGTCCTCCAACAAAATGCCACGGATTACGAATATGTTTAGTGGGCTGTTTTGTGTTTAAATGACTATGGTAATAAAAATCAATGGAGAAATCAACAAATTAAAACTGTAAATGAAAGTGAAATTACAGATACACTTTTAAACTGAAAGGTTCTTCAATGGTTCTACACCTTCAGAAACCTCAAGTACCTTTTTTAGCTGTATATTTTGGCTTTGGAGATTTGGGAGATTAAAAAAAAGTTCTTTATGTTACATTATAGGTTCTTTCATACTAATCAGCTATTGATTCTTTAAAGTTCCAGTACATATTTTTGCCTTTGAATTATATGGGTAACTGTGGTTCAGTTCAACTTCCAACTGGTAACTATTCATTATGTACTAGAACTTATTTCTGTTTTATCTCTATATATATGCAACTAGAGATATAAGAATTGCAACTAGCAGCAAATAAATAAAAACTAGCAGCAACTGAACTAGACACTACTGTCAGAAATGGGTGCTGGTAAAGTACTTTTGGGAAAGTTACTAGTACAGTTACGCTGAACCTCAAGATCTCCACATAATTCGAAGGCAAATCATTTGCAATTTATAGGCTACCAGTTACAACGGAATAGTTACGTGTCATTATATAGTAGCCTAAAGTACTAGTATCAAATGAAGAATTACAAGTGACTGATTTAATAGACACTAGTCACGTTGGAATACTCGCTATATAGAATTATAAACTATTCGCAATTAGGTTACGTATAAATATTAAAAATAATAATAATAACCACCAGTAACAAAATAGATTGTAGTTTGTGTAGAAGATGTTAAAGCTGCTTGCCATACAACGCTTTTTAGAGTTCTATCTGGAGCCTTTATTTTAAGTGTACTTACTTGGTGTTCGAAGTATTCCAATATATTGATTCTAACACTGTTGATCGAGCCAGTTTTACTCGACAAGCAACCACGAAAAGACCAAATATATAAGTCCACATAGTTGTATCCATTGCGATGTGAAAAGAGTTCACCAGTCCAAATCTGATTATAACAAGTGAGAGATCCACAGGCACTAATGCGAGAAGAATCCGATGTTGTTGGGCGCTCTCTTCTGCTGAAAACGCGTTTTATTTCGAAACGAAAACAATTTGCCAAGACCTCCTAAAATAACAGCTCTTTCGCAACTGGTACTATTTAACAAAATACCCGGACAGCGGGAGATAATCCATGTAATCGGGTTTTTAGACATTAAAACGTCTTAATATGCATCCTTTGAGGACCAGTGATGGACATTCTTATGAATGTAGAGAAAACAGTAAAATAGTGCAGGTTACGTGGAATATCAGCACAGCTCTAAAATTCGGATGCTACTGAGCTCAAGTCTAAAGGCGGCATCAGTGCTTCTCCTGTTCTTCGTCTTTGCATTCAACTCTGCCAGTCTTGGAGTGCCCTCAAGACGTGCTTAGAGACTTCTTAGGACAACCCAGTGTTGCCGTTAGACCCCGCCCACATCACTCTCGATTGGATGACGCTAAATGAGTGACACCTAGTCGAATTGAAGGAGCCTAAACAGAAGTCTGGAAACTGTAATGCTTTATTAATCATTAGGCTACAGAGCACATTTTGTTAAATAGTTTACCTGAGGTACAAAGCGGCATCCAAATTATCCAAATTCTATTGTTTTCAATGAACTCAGGGAACTTTATTTATTTATTTTAAAAGCTAATATACATATTGTGTGTGTGTGTGTGTGTGTATATATATATATATATGAATTTTGAATTTAGTATTTTTTCATGTCATTACATTGTTTAGAACATAAGAAACAAATGGAAAAATTATATTTTATTGATATGTTATGCTATGTCCTCTGTAGTGGTCTCCAGGACTCAGTTGTTTAAAAAATAAAATGACATGAAATAACAATGGGATTTTTTTTTCATTCACCAATCAATTTTTAGGTTTCAGGTTTGTTTAAAGCTTATTCTCAACTAAGTTATGAAAGAAATAACGGAATGAATTGATATTCCATTTTACTTTATGCAATATATGGGTAAAAATGGCCATACGTTTCCCCATTCAATGCAATGTATCTATACACTGTATCTAATTTGCATATGTTAAAAGAAGTGTAATAATTGGCAACATTTTCATAATTATCCATAATAATCTAATATTTCATAAGAATATTGATATGTAATTTCTTTCCCTATTCACTTGTTGTCCAAAATGCCTGATAAACATGATTTAAGTCCTGGTATGTAATCAATGCCCTGTTTTGTAACAGAGTCATATTTTGATTAGAAACCCCATAACATTTTCCTGAGATGTTGATTTATAACAAACAATTTGAAAATTAATCTGATTTAAATGATATTTACAAAATATCATATTTTCATAAGTGTGCTAAATTGATTCACTAAATTAATGTCAGTCATTTTTAAACACCAAGGAGACGTTGTCCTGGTGAAACCTCCAAACATTTAGTATTTCTGAAAAGCCCTGAATGTGCTCTTTACAGGACATATACAGGACAGACTTAAAACTGGTGTCAGAGAAATTCACTAAAATATAATGACAAAAGTCTATTCCTGGGTCCCAGGAGGATACACACACACACACACACACACATTATATACAGGCCTACACACACAAAGAAGATGCAGAATGCACATACACTGAAAATAATAGTGTAAACGTGCAGATGTGGCGTCGTGTTCAAAATGGAATGATTAATCTTTTATTTTAATTTAAACCGCTATGGAAGCTTGTACTAAAGACATTTCCCACGAACTTAATCCGCTTAGTCAGGTAAACCTCAAAAGTCTGAAAAATCTGTATTACTCACTGTGTGAGCTACTTTGTCATCCGTTTAATGTTTAGAGAAAAAAGAAAAAGGAAAAGAAAAAAAAAGGTCTATCTTAAATATTCAATGCCTGAAAGAAATCAAAACATTTGTTCGATGGCTCGGACAACTTTCGTTTATTGCCCTTTGCGTGTTTGGACAATAATCAAAAGGAAAAACTTAACAGGTAAGAGGTAATTGGATGTCGAGCGGTGTTAAGGTGTGATGCGTTTGCACTTCCATCGTCTGGTCTGCGCCCGAGCGTGAATCAATTGTGTATTTGCACTTTGGGCTTGTGCCGAAATAACAGAGGTGTCAAACAAACTATTAATTAGGCTGCGGATTGAAAGCATTTGGTGTTGACATCCTGACGTCAAAATGTTAACCCACTTAGTATGGTTGATCCCATGCCTTCCAGACAAAATTTCTCTAATGGAATGCTCTTTCTTTTTCGCGATGATGGGCATTAAACAATTATTAAAGGGATAGTACATCCAAACATTACAATTCTGTCATCATTTACTCTTGTTCCAAACCTGTATGGTGTTTTTCTTCTGCTGAACACAAAAGAAGAGATTTTGAAGAATATGGGTAACCAAACAGTTTATGGGCATCATCGAACTCCATATTATGGAAAAAAATAATAACTGTTTGGTCACCGACATCTTTGAAAGAAATTCATGTTTGGAACAACTTAAGGGTGAGTAAATGAGGACAATTTTCATTTTTGGGTGAACTATGCCTTTAATCCTATTTGATTTTAGATACTTGATATTTGTATATATAGTTGTGTCTAATCAATCCTGAAACTACACAAGTTAATACAAACATTCAAATAGATATCAGAAACACGACACATTCATGGATTTATTGGAGATTCTTGACATATTCCTTGATAACTGGGTCAAATATTTAACCAGACCACAAACACAAATTCTGGCCAATCAGCAACCTTTCACTCAATCACCTCTAAAAGCTTCTCATCACTAACATATACGCAGCTCACTGACATGCAACGACCAGGTACCCTTTATTAGAGCATCACTTTACCTCTTGAATGTACAATTATTAATGTGTAAGTAAAAATGATAAAAGGAGGTTACTCTTGTTTTATGATGCTTCTCAGTTGGACTGGTTACCATTTAAATCATAGTGGTCTGTGCCATTCAAAATAGAGGGATGGACATCCAGTTCAAGCAATTTCCCAGCCAATCTTTCAATCTAATTACTTTATACTATGAATAAACTATTAAAAAAATAAAAATACTTAAATCGAATCAGTCAGGAAAATCTGTTGAGGTCTTGAATTAGTGACACCGGAAACCATAACGTGCATTTGGATAAGAGAGCAGGTCAGGGTGGTCCGTTTTTACCCTACCCGTGCAATGCACCAAATGTGTTTGCAGATACTACATGGAGGACAAGTGGAGGCTATCTATACAAGAGTCAGTAATACAAAACAGACAGGTAAAACAGGGAAAAAACTGAAGGAAAATTGACAAACTGATTGTTCCCGTTGTTCTGAGAATCTGAAACACACCACACGAGACCTATGAAGAAGAACTTGTGCTGCAGCACAAATGCCTCACACGGAGAGGTGGTCTGGAGAAAGTCTGGAGAAATCCTGGCCACATTGTTTTCATCACTCAGAGGCCTTGAAAGAGAAAGACAGTTTAGGCCTCGACTTCCCTTTCCCCAAAATTATCTTCTGTTCTTCTTTCTGCTGTTTCTGTCGCTCTTGCTCCAACTTCATACGCTCCTCGTGTATTTTTCTCTGCTCTTCAACTATTCGTAGTTGTTCCTCTGCCTGTAGGACAGAAAAAGGTGTTTATTAGGAGTGAAATATTAACATGCGAATTAGTGGTGTTGCGCTATACTGGTATTGACGATAATCATAATATTTCAAATGAATAGTACACATATATGACACAAATAATCCAACACCAGTATCTGGTTGACATCCCAACGTACAGTAGGTGGCGGTACTGCACCTTAACGCTGGTGGCCATCTGTCATGAAACACAAGCAGACACAGCGTGCAGCTGCTACTGCCATGTATAACCATGTCGTTGGATATGACAGACACTCTACCAGCACTTCAAGAAAGTTAGCTTGCCACTGTGGAGGTTTTTTGGATCACCCCAGTCTGCAAAACCACCAACCTGTTCACCCACCTCCACTTCCATTATCTTGCAGATTTGACCACTGTACAGACATAAAGTTGCCATTATTTTGCTAGTCCTGAAAGGGAAATGTTAATTAACCTGTTAACTGCTGACGCTTTTCTGTGTTTTATCATATTTACATCACTCTGGGCTTTTTAGTCCAAAAGTGTGCTCATTCAGATAAAAGATTAAAAAAAACTTATGGATTATAATGTTTACTTCAAATATCTTTAGAGAGCAGTATTTTTTTTTTATTTTTACCTAAAACAGGATGGGTATAAAGTCCACAAGTGAGACTCATAAGAGTAATAAAACCCTAATATGGACAAATACATCCAGAATTGCAAATGCCCACCGCTCACCCCACCCTTTTCGAAGCACATAGAGAAGCTACGGTGGCCGACACAGGACAAAGATGTCGTCGTCTGAGACAGCAGAGAGTAGCTAGCGCTCTGTAGAGCAGTTTATCCGTTTAGGGCTACTGTAGAAACATGGCGGCGCAAAATGGCGACTTCACTGTAAGGGGACCCGCGGTGTATGGAGATAGAAATGGCTCATTCTAAAGTAATAAAAACATAACGGTACATTACGTAAGGTCTTTATACTCCACTGAAAACATAGTTATGCAAATTATATTGCATTTCTGTCAATAGATCCTCATAAATACTACACACTGCACCTTTAAACATGGAGAATTAAAGCCATCTCGGGTATTTTCATAAGGATAATGTATATTTATAATGCAATGCAAATCGACATAGCCTTTATCACTGTACAGAATACTATAATATAATTTCTGTGATAAGAAGCCACATCAGTTCACAGAAGGTAGTTATTTCAAACTGGTTGCCATTAAGTGTAATTGTTGCTTTTGAATGCAATGGTGTGATTCTTCCAACAAAAAAAAAAAAATAGTTATCATGAATTCTTTTGGTCACGATAATAGTGTAATGAAAAAACTGATATCCTGACAGCCCTAATGTGAATATAATATTGGCTGATCCCTAACTGTCAACAGCATCGCCATATCTTGGAATGGTGACCATCTTGGGTTATGGTTCATGCAATATACATGCAGTTATATTTATTAAAAAATAAATGTATATAAAATACATGCATGAATAGTCTTGAATGTTTTAAGCATGAATTGGCACAATATATAAAGAAATGCATTTATAATCACTAGTCCCACACTTTAATTAAAAGCTTCAAGCTATCTGTCTGTGCTCTGTGACGTTCAACAATGTACAAAAGTGCTTTAGCAATAGCCTGTTTAATTTTGAATCTTATATCATTTGCAATATGTAGGATAGTCGTTTACTACAAACCAGAGAGTTGTAAGACCACATCTGTCAGTTCGCTTTTACGTGTTTGACAGGTGCATCTTGAACTTTATGGCTTGTTACGGAGAGGATCCCTTATTTAAGCTCTGTTTTGTAACTAAATTCATCAGGACCAAACTAAACTGTTATCTCCTTTTTTTTCCCTAAAAGGCTGCTCTATTGAGAAAGAGAACTCCAGAATACAAAACATGTCAAGTAGTGCTTATGCAACATTAATGTTCCACATGGCCACAATGCAGGGGACATTCATTCTATATGAGAAGACAGCAAGGCCAATAGAGTGCTAGTTAGAAATGATTCTAGGTGCTTGACACAAAGAACAGTGTTTATTGCGTTATCTGAAGATTCTGAACATGACCCAAGTTTGTGCAGCAAGCAAAACATAAGGGTTTGATCGTTAACGTCAAACTAAATGGCTCCTCTGCCCTTAATTTCAATCACATACGCTATTTCTTAAAAGTTTGGGGTCAGTAAGATTTTTACAAATATTTTTAAATGAAGTCTCTTATGCTCACCAAGTCTGTAATTATTTGATTAAAAATACAGTAAAAACAGTAATACTGTGGAATATTATTACAATTTAAAAGAACTGTTTTCTATTTTCATATATTTTAAAATATAATTGATTTCTGTGATGTAAAGCTGAATTTTCAGCATCATTACTCCAGTCTTCAGTGTCACATGATCCTTCAGAAATCATTCTAATTATCAATGTTGAAAACAGTTGTGCTGCTCCACAATATTTTTGTGAAAACTGTGATACTTTTTTTTCCAGATTCTTTGATGAATAGAAGTTTAAAAGAGCAGCATTTATTTGAAATAGAATTTTTTTGTAACACTGTAAAAGTTTTCATCATTTTTAATCAATTGTATGCATCCATGAGGAATAAAACTATTGATTTCTTTTTAAAAAAAACTTTAATTAATTGTTCCATTGTTCCAACTATGCAACTCAAATTTTATATGAAATGAAACATGACAAAAACACACGTACCAGTTTAGCTTGAGCATCAGCTATCTTGCGATTGTTCTCCACCAGAATTTTCTCCAGTTCTTCACGCTTCGATTTCTCTTCCTCCTGCAAAGTCAAACCACTTTAATGTGAGTTGTAGTGACAAATCATAAATATTCACAAAAATAAGTGGCATATCTTGAGCAAACACATTAATGAGTAGATAATAAAGATACATTCAGCTCACCAGACATGGATAAACCTACAGTAAACTTGTCCTTCACTCACGAATAAAGTTCCTAGAGGAGTCAGGGTTATATTGGGAATACTTTTTTTTTTTTTTTTTTTTTACATTGTACCACCAATCAGCAAGGGAGGTTCTTTCAAACCACTGACCTGTGTTCTCGGTACTTCTCTACTTACATCTCACTCTCAGAAAAAAGGCCACACAGTGAAGTGACGTCTGAGGAGCAGTCAGCTCAAATGGTGTATAGGAGCAACAGAAGCGTGAACAAATCATCACTTCTATTCATAAACAACTGAGAGGGATAGTGAAGTTTAGGCGAATAGCATAGAATAGAGTTGTGCATGAGCTGTTTTGTTCAAGAAAACTGTGAAACATGAAATTTAAAGATAATAGAATGGTAGAACTGTCAAACTCAGTGCTACTACGATGTGTGTAAGATTAGTTTTTGTTTTTTTTTGAAATTATTAATTTTGAGAGGAATTAGGCTAAAGGCCCTGACATACTTCAAGCGAAATCGAAGAACGAACTGAACCTATTTAGAACAAAATCACGCCAAAACAAGTTTGCTTGGAGTTTAAGGAGTTTTAAACGGCTTGCCAAGGCGAACTTTCTCTCCAACTGGTAAACGCCTTCAAACTAGTCTGTGGTGATTACTCTGAGGCTCCTCCTTCTTTTGATGTGGAAAATTTAGGTCAGACATCCATGAGTAAAAACTAGAACACACTGGAGAGCCGGTTTAGAGAAAAAAACTGAAGTTGTACTTCTAATTAGAAGCGACACTGATAGTTTTTTCATGTTTGATGAAAAATATTGTATAAAGTTCTAGATAAATAAACGTGACGTGACTTTACAGGAGTCCCGAATTGCGGAGCTGGTGCAAACATATCCTGGTCACAAAGATCACATGCTTTCATAACTGAGCTGTTTTCTCCCCGCTGTCATTTTTGTTGTGTTTATTTTGTTATTGCAAGGAAAGTGCGCAGCATATATTTACATATTCATCTAATCGTCGCTCTCAGCAGTGCGGGCGCCGTCGGGATGTTCACTAACACTGCAGCGGTATTTCAAACTTCTTTTTACCCCTAAACGAAGGATGAAAGAGAACTCCGCTGTGAGTATATCAGAGCCTTAAGGTCTGTTTTACACCACACACTCATCCAGTATGCAAGGAAAGCAACAGCAGGCTTGTGTCGTGCTTTCCCACAAATAAACAGCAGCTCCAAACCGAAAATAATGTGATTTCTGGGTTACTATATTGAATATTTTCTGTGATCCTATTGCACAGTTAAAGGGATAGTTCACCCAAAGATGAAAATTAATTACTCACCCTCATGTTGTTCCAAACCCGTGAATCTTTTGTTCATCTTCAGAAAACAAATGAAGATCTTTTGATGAAATCTGAGAGCTTTCTGTCCCTCCGTTGACAGCTACCACTTTGATGCTTCAAAAATTCCATAAAAGGATCGTAAAACTAATCCATATGAATTGAGCGGTTTAGTCCACATTTTCTGAAGAGACAACAGTCGCTTTATATGATGAACAGATTGAATTTAGGTGCGAGAACCAACGAGGTTCATTCTCATGTTACGCATCACGTTTGAGATTACGCAAGAACCAATGAGGTAATTCTGTTTATCATATAAAGCGATCAAGTCTCTTCAGAAAATTTGGAAAAAACTGCTTAATTTATATGGATTAGTTTTGCAATCTCTTTATGGACTTTTTTGAAGTGTCAAAGTGGTAGTTGCGTAGCTGTCAATGAAGGGACAGAAATCTCTCAGATTTCATCAAAAGATCTTCATTTGTGTTCCGAAGATGACAGGCGACATGAGGGTGAGTAATTAATGACAGGATTTTTACATTTTTTGGTGAACTTTCCCTTTAATACAAATGCCTAAATATTTGTTGCTTTTGTGTGTGTGTGGTGTGAAACAGGTCCAATTCCAACAAAACTACAGGAACCTACCAATTTAATCAGCATTCGTAAGCACATACATTCTGTGCTGCCTGTTCACATGCAAGTTACCTCCCGAGCTTTCTGAGCAGCCAGCTCCGCATGTCTCTGTTTCTCCAGCTCCTCCAGCAACTGCTTCTCCATGATGCGCTTGGCTTCCTCCACCCGTCGCAACACTTCTCTTTCAATCTCATCCTTTCGCTTTTCCAGTTCCTCCTCCACACGCTTGGCCACAAGTTCCTCTACACGCCGCGCCGTCTCCTCCTCAATCAGCCGCTCCTCTATCTCCTGCTGTCGACTAAGGAACAAGAGATTAGTCAGTTGGTAACACAAAATGAAAATGTACTTAATGCTAATTATGAAATGAAGCAGGACAGGTAAACAACATGAAATGCAATGCACATGCTATCTGCCATTGTGCATGGAAAATCAACAACTTCAAAGTGTCATCTTGTCAGCAGTGCCAAGTAGTCCAGTTATATAGACTTTTAGTCTAAGTCTAAACTTGATTAATGATTGGGGAAACATTTATGTATAGTAATTATACATCTTAATTACAATGGTGACTGCTTATTGTTTTTATGACAGTGATAATGAAGATAGTATTGTTTATTAACACTTCCCTAGTGGACACAAAATTCCAATTCAGACAATTATTTATGTATGTATGCATGTATTAATTATTTGGCCAACGTTTCTGTCATATGCATTGATTTATGGTGTATAATTAAGATTTAAGTGAATCCTCAAATCTTAAATTAAGATTTTGTGAATCCAGTCACTCCACAACCCAAAAACACAATGTATTGTTGTATTTTGGACATGGTTCAATGGTAGTGTGTCGTTGTTTACATGCACCTCAGATTTACCACGGTATGCTTTGCAGAAGCTTGGTGTACTAAAGTAAATATCATTCAAATAATGTAATATCAGTATCATGACACAGTTGGATTATCTGATATACTTTGAAATGTGGACTGAACCCGCATGTAAATAATATTGTACTGAAATTGGTGTATTTGCATGGTAATCCAAGACACTCCTCAGAGTATGATAATACGTGTACCTCCACAGTACTTTTGTATGGGTCCTACAACATCCGTGACAGGTTTTGTCTTGAAAAATGTGCATACTCACATTCTCCTCTGTCTTTCCATTTCGACTCTCTTCTCTTCTTCCTCTTTCTTCTGCTTTTCGTCTACAGCACTCCTCTTACTTATCGCCCTGCCGAAAATGTCGATTCTCTCCGGCGGCGAGGCGGCTCTCTCCCTGTCCCGGCGAGACGCGGCCGTGTTTGATTTGGAACGAGAGCGCGACTCTCTCTTCCGACTCCTTTTGGACTCTCGAGACTTCGAGCGCCTCTTCCTCTCTTTATCCCGGGACCTTGATCGAGAGCGGCTTCGCTTTTTACTGTGCTTACTATTTTTGGAGTGCTTGGAGCGGGAAGAGCTGCGGCTCCGCGAACGACCCATTTCAAACGCCGTTAGAGTTCAGTAGCACTAATCAGGACACTGAACACCTCTAAAGCATTGGATAGACGAGTACAAGCACCCGATCGTCTTTCAAACAAGCCCCAAATTACACACTTAAGGAATCAGTCCCGACAGCATGACAATAATCTTGAAGACGAAACTCTTGTTTGGAAATAAATTGTTTAATAACAACGTGATTTAACTGCACGGTACCATTTATCTTGTATGGTTAAAAAGCAAGATGGAGGATGGCTGTTCTGAGATCCCAGAATGCAATTTCTTATTTTTTCCTACGTTGTGACTATCGACACTTCGTTACATCGATTACTGCCATCAACTGGCGTGGAGCGTAAACGAGAAGCCCGTTTCATTTTAGAGAATCATTTGGACGGTTCGTTCACTGAACCGAGTCATCACTCCCGGCTAATTTGTGTCCTATATGTTTTCACTCTTATGTTACATAGATAGATAGATAGATAGATAGATAGATAGATACATAGATACATAGATAGATAGTGCTGATTATTAGATAGATAGATAGATAGATAGATAGATAGATAGATAGATAGATAGATAGATAGATAGATAGATAGATAGATAGATAGATAGATAGATACATAGATAGATAGTGCTGATTATTAGATAGATAGATAGATACATAGATAGATAGTGCTGATTATTAGATAGATAGATAGATAGATAGATAGATAGATAGATAGATAGATAGATAGATAGATAGATAGATAGATAGATAGATAGATAGATAGTGCTGATTATTAGATAGATAGATAGATAGATAGATAGATAGATAGATAGATAGATAGATAGATAGATAGATAGATAGATAGATAGATAGTGCTGATTATTAGATAGATAGATAGATAGATAGATAGATAGATAGATAGATAGTGCTGATTATTAGATAGATAGATAGATAGATAGATAGATAGATAGATAGATAGATAGATAGATAGATAGATACATAGATAGATACATAGATAGATAGTGCTGATTATTAGATAGATAGATAGATAGATAGATAGATAGATAGATAGATAGATAGTGCTGATTATTAGATCAGAAATTTCAAAAAATACAGTAGCAACATTTTAGGTTTTACAGATTTACAGTAAATAACCATATTTCATTAACTGATATAATGTTAATTTACCAACCTATTGAAATACTAATATCTGTTTTGTACCTTTGTAATATACTGATAACCACCAATCACAGTGCTGATGAGAGTCACTTGATGAATCAAAGCTCATCACAAGCAGCTTTTCCACAAGCTGAGAAAGACAATACTAATATATAGAAGGTGCACTGTGACAGTGTCATTCACACAAACACTAAACACCATCATGGTAACACAATACATTTTAAAAATGCAATAAACATTAATTTAACAACATTCGATGTAACATAAAACCCTAATACAACTGATTAGAAAAAAATAAGAAAAACTAAAAAGAAGTTCTTTTTCACTTCCAAAAACTGTAAATTTAACAGTATTTTACTGTAAAATTACATTAAATGTATGGTTATATCTATTACAGTTATTTACCGTATATAGTACGGAAGCTTTCTGTTAACCAATTAAATGTTTTTCACCGTAGCATTTTTACAGTCTTTTACCGTTAAAATCTCGATAATTTTTTTACAGATTTTTGGACAGCATAACATAAGAATTAACTTAAAAGTCTTCTTTCAAAAGCATCCAAAATCTAACTGACCCCATGTAACAAACTATAATAACAGAAAAATATGGATTCAATTTCATACTGGCTGTGTTTAGGTGCAGTACACTAATAGGTTTACTCCTATATCAACCATATCAGGTTTATTATAAGCCACCATAATTATATTATAATATGTGTTCTAAAATGTTTCACAAAATATACCCATAACATTAGGATAAGAACTAGGCTTTGTTTTTATTGGTAAGAAACCTAGCCTACTGCACAATCTTGATGCAATCTGATATAGGCCTATGCTTTGTCTGCATTAGAAATATCCATCAATTATGAATGACAACAGCAGAATATTTAATTAATCTACTCAAGTGCCAAAATTAAAAGGTTGAAGTAACATTTGCAGCATGCAGATGGAGAATTGTAATATATCATTTAATCATACACATAGAATGCATTATTATTATTATTATTATTATTATTATTATTTCTACTACTACCTGGGTTAAGTTATGTTCACTTCGTTTAATGCTTTGCTTGCTTTTCAAGTTACAACATTTTTAGTTGGTGTAAAAAGACACATTTTTTTTATGTGTAATATGACAAGCATGAAATTAGGTTCTCCATTCACAAATATTATTGATTACTTTTGGGAATTTTATAGACACGAGGTGTTAAAACTCCAACTACATCCATGTCAAAAGGCATTTTTCAAATAGTATCATACATGCAGGCTTTCTGAATTCAAATTAGCCTAATAATAAAAAATAAAAAAACATATACCAATATATTTAAAAAATGAACTAGCGAAGGGAAATGTGTTAAAATTAAACCTTTCCCTTCTTACACTTTTCCTTATAGGCTGCATATTCATTGTATAACATTGACAAAGCTTGATGTTTGTAAAATACTCTCTTGGACTTGTAACACATTAACTATCTTCATATCACTTTTATGAAGATCAGTCAGTATAAACCGTTTTAATTGATCCTTTTAACATAAATGGATTTCCATATGGTATCTTCCCTAACATGAGCTTGGTCTTTGTCAAAAACATCCTAAAACAACACTACCCTGACACCTGCTGGTCAAATAAAGCTACTGCTGCCAGATGAGACTCAACTCCTCCCACACGCTACTACGTCAGCATATGAGAGTTTGGGAGCCCGGCAATGAAGTGAAATTCATGGATGGGGCAAGTGAAACCCAGACATTAAATTCCATATGTGAACATGAACATGAGTACATACATGAGTGTAAATACTCCCAGATGGTAGATTATGGCCTGGTTTCACATACAGGGCTTAGATTAAGCCAGGATTAGACCTTAATTAGGACATTTCAGTAGCTTTTATAAACATGCCTTAGAAAAAAAACATTACTGGTGTACATCTTGAGACAAAAAAAAAAACAAAAAAAAAGTGACATCTTAAGATACACTATATTGCCAAAAGTATTGGGACACCCCTCCAAATCATTGAATTCAGGTGTTCCAATCACTTCCATGGCCACAGGTGTATAAAATCAAGCACCTAGGCATGCAGACTGCTTCTACAAACATTTGTGAAAGAATGGGTTGCTCTCAGGAGCTCAGTGAATTCAAGCGTGGTATCGTGATAGGTTGCCACCTGTGCTATAAGTCCATTCGTGAAATTTCCTCACTACTAAATATTCCATGGTCAACTGTTAGTGGTTTTATAACAAAGTGGAAGCAATTGGGAACAACAGCAACCACCCACGAAGTGGTAGGCCACGTAAAATCACAGAGCGGGGTCAGCGCATGCTGAGGCACACAGTGCGCATTAGTTGCCAACTTTCTGCAGAGTCAATAGCTACAGACCTCCAAACTTCGTGTGGCCTTCAGATTAGCTCAAGAACAGTGCGTAGAGAGCTTCATGGAATGGGTTTCCATGGCCGAGCAGCTGCATCCAAGCCTTACATCACCAAGTCCAAGTGCGTCGGATGCAGTGGTGTAAAGCACACCGCCACTGGACTCTAGAGCAGTGAAGACGTGTTCTCTGGAGTGACGAATCACGCTTCTCTGTTTGGCAATCCGATGGACGAGTCTGGGTTTGGCAGTTGTCAGGAGAACGGTACTTGCCTGACTGCATTGTGCCAAGTGTAAAGTTTGGTGGAGGGGCGATTATGGTGTAGCGTTGTTTTTCAGGGGTTGGGCTTGGCCTCTTAGTTCCAGTGAAAGGAACTCTTAATGCTTCAGCATACCAAGACATTTTGGACAATTTCATGCTCCCAACTTTGTGGGAACAGTTTGGGGATGGCCCCTTCTTGTTCCAACATGACTGTACACCAGTGCACAAAGCAAGGTCCATAAAGACATGGATGAGCGAGTTTGGTGTGGAGGAACTTGACTGGCCTGCACAGAGTCCTGACCTCAACCCGACAGAACACCTTTGGGATGAATTAGAGCAGAGACTGGGAGCCAGGCCTTCTCGTCCAACATCAGTGCCTGACCTCACAAATGCGCTTCTAGAAGAATGGTCAAAAAAATCCCATAAACACACTCCTAAACCTTGTGGAAAGCCTTCCCAGAAGAGTTGAAGCTGTTATAGCTGCAAAGGGTCGGCCAACTCCATATTAAACCCTACGGATTAAGAATGGGATGTCATTAAAGTTCATGTACATGTAAAGGCTGGCGTCCCAAAACTTTTGGCAATATAGTGTATATATGCTTATTAGATTTCATATGTTTTAGTAGGCTCTGATATTGATATTAATTTTCCTTAAAATTAAAAAGTCAGTGAGGACTGGCAACACTCGTCATGTGGACTTTACTCCTTTGGCCACAAGATGTCAGCCAAGGTTCGCGAACTGCCATTGTGGACGGACGATATCACGGCTTCTTCAGATTTAAATGTTCGGAGATTGAGAACTGTTTGTTTTTCTTTTTGTGTGCCAGTCAACCTTCTTCTAGCCCGATACATTTGTCTTAGTGGACCGTTTATAGCTAAACGTCGAAACCGTTTTGCGACCGAAATCTCTAATCGACTTAAAAAAAAGGTAAACTCTTTTATTAATGTTCTTAAATTAATGCATATAGGCTAAATCTACATGTCTTTAAAAACAGAGAAATAAATGACTAAAATATGCAGCCCAAAGAACTTGTTGCTCTTTGGCCTATGTTTTAATAATTTATCGACTTACTCTAAAGTCTACTGCATATCCTTGTGCATTGTTTTTTTTTTTTTTTTTTTTTACTTCAACAGATCTCTCCATGTCGTACACAGAACATCCATTGGGAGGCGTTCACGTAATTGCAAATTATAAACCGCTTGATGAAAAAACGACACCTTTCTGCTCACATGCAGCTAGCCCTCGTTTGTTCAATGGATTAACTGTTTTTATTCATAGGCCTACACAGTAAATTATATGCCTAGATAAAAATGAAATTATTATCATGTGAAATGGCAAAAAAAAAGGACAAAATAAGGATAAAAGGATAGAAATAAGGACAATAGGCAATAGAATAGGCTACGTCACTTTTATGCAGATCGATTGTGATCAAGTCATGCCAATCTAATATTTAAATTAGTCTAGAATAATTAAAGTAGCCTAATAAAAGTATTTTCACCTACTACACAAAATGGCAACGTCATGTGAACCCCGTATGCAACATTAATAATGCGGCAGATTTGCTTATGTGAGCTCAAAAAACACAATTCTTAAATGTATTTCGTTTTACATCTATTGTGAACCGGTGCCTAAACTGCACATCTTGAAACTTTGCCTTTTACTTTTATGAAAAAGCAGTGCAAACAACCTGTTTTGCAATACTTAAACAATGAAAATAACAATGTCTGATACAGGAAAATCTTTGCAAATGTTAGCTGTTATGCAATGCTGAAGCAGACAGAATAACAAAAGAAGATGAAGCACCATCTTTCCTCAAGAAACTCTCACCTTTTTCGTAGGTGAACGTCGTGTCGTATCGTTCAAACATCCAATAGGAATATTCAGAATTATTTGAAGATATTTTAACAATATAATAAACATCTGAAAAGACAAGTTTAGACATTTGGCCCCCAGCAGTTTTATGGGAGGAAATTAACAAGAAGTGATTATCTTTTTTTTTTCTTTCTTTTTTTTTTTTCTTCGATTTGACGACAGGTGTAAAAGTTGCTTATTACCTCCTGTTTAAATGACCACAGTATGCTGGCTACAAAAAAGCGAATAAAGTGAAAAACCGAAAGCACGTGCTCACATTTTCTTTGCGGAAAACATGTCCCATTAAAACATTCCTCTTAGCGGTTTCTACGTGTTAATTTGAAATAGTAAATGCGACTGGCAGCGTTTCACATTGATTTATTTTACACGACAAGGCGTAGTTATTCTTGTAGGCAGCAGTGGATTTTTCTTTAATTAAGGCAATTATGCTGTTAGCGAATTGGCTGAAACAATTCTGAAAAGCACAACTAAAGCAATCCATAAAACATGTGCACCTGTAATGTATTTTTTGCGGTTTCAGGTGCGTTTGGATACTTGTCGTTCGTATTCAGTTTTTATAGCCTGTATGGAATATATATATATATATTTTTTAATATATATCCACGAATACCCTATTGTGTTGTCAGGTTCTCGTTATGAGCGCCTATTTTATGTAGAGTAATTAAATATCATTGCAACAGAGCTATTTAAGACCGGACAATATTTCAAACTGTCCATAATGAAATTAAAATAGTTACAACTTCGATTTTTACATGATTTTCGAGACATTTAGAGAAGGGCGTGTGTATTACATTCAATAATACGAGGTGCGGCCCGTTGCCACATTCATCATCCCATTACTGTACCCAACTCAGGTCCGATACGTGAAGGGTAAAATGAATTACCGACGTTAAGTCGTCAATAAAGTCATTTCAGTAAATGGTGTCTCAGATGACTCCGGCATTATTCAACGGGCTTTATCAGCACTGGGGAAATTACGTCGCCTCTACACCTCATGTAATACGGCCCTGCTTACCTTGATAAAGCGCCCTGCCAGCGGGTAGTGACAGTGCTTTTGACCGGCTTTTATTCACTCGCTAGTGATGAACGCCAAGCTGATCAGGCGGAATGGGCGCTAATTAAAACCTATAAATTATCTTTTGCAGCCCCTCTCAAGACGTCGTATGCAGCCGAGATAAGAGCTGGAGTGCTAATTTACCGCCTGAAAAGGAGCGTGCCTCACAATGGCTACTTGGCTCAAATAGCATATTGATAGTGTCCTAATTAGAAATTTATTAAGTACCCACTCGAGCTTTTCGAATAAAGATTTCAACCCAACCTGTGTTATATTAATAAATGCTGCATGTACTAAAATTCCATGTTTGCGCTAATGATTATTCTAAATGTTTTGTGTGCGTTCGTGCTTAATTTTGGCTTATTGTTTTGCATAATTGGTGAAACGGGTTTTTTTTAAAAAACCATTTAACACATCCTGCTTTTATGTTGTGATTTATTCTTTTTCTTGCTGCCACATTTTCTTGATGTGATCATCCATTTGTGAATCATTTTTAGGATAAATGTGTCATTTCAAGCCAACGGCTTGTTAAAACAGTAAACTGTCCATTGTTTTATACACTGCAAAAATGTAACCTGTATGTGATTCATTCATCTAAATTAACACGCGTTTATTCAAACCAGAATATCATTTAATACGGCTGCATTAACCCGATTAGGTTACACCAGCAAAAGTGTTTTTTATTATGGGTTAGGTCAGATAGAATAATCTTTAAGTTATAGGCTAACAATTGCAATTGAATTACCACTTTTGACAGTGGTTGGTTGAAACGTTTCGAATGCCGCAAATAAGTAGGCCTATGCGTAATGACTAATAATACGGCCTAGTCTGTTGCTTTGTTGTTATTATTATTATTATTAGGTAAATTATAGCCTACCTTATATGATATTAGGCTATATAATATTTTGAATATTTAATAAAGGCCCTGTACACTGCGGCATTTAGGCTACTAAAATAATTCGAACTTTATTTATTATTAGTTATCTCATTATATGGTCATTTCTGTTTCTTAACCATAATTTATTTCCTTTCTAACCTTGACTGAAAGAATAATAATCTTGCTCAAATGATGAAAGCTCACCCCTGTTTTCTTTCACCAGCGCTATACACTAACGATCTCAGAAAATAGCTATTCGCGATGTTATTAGTGTCTAGTTTTGACAAAAAAAAAAAAAAAAAAAAAATACAACGAGCAACTAAAATAATGAATTATCTGGCAGCAGTATCAGATCTTTTCTGTCAAAAGCCAATGCCGATCCAGAAACATCCAGTCCTCATTATAGTGGATTTCCCGTTCGCCAGTTTATTTGGTCTTGGAAATCCAACCATTTGCATAAGATTGTAAAATTCTATTGGACATTCTCTTCTTGTGACACCAAGGATGTTGGTACCCCATTGGTCCATTGCACGTGTGTCTCGCTCACGTGCTTCCGGTTAAGTGAAAAAAGTATGTGAGGGGCACAGTGATTTTAGAAAGAGTTTGTTAAGCGCGAGCTGTCACACGGGGCAGCGAGTCGGGGACTGCGGAGCAGCGCGCGATGTATTGTCTGACATGAATAACGGGTGTGTTTTGACACTTGAAACGCCTTGATCGCGGAAAGCATTCCGATGCTATGACAGTCGCTTCTCTTAAGGTATTTCGTATACCTTTATTTTAACAGTATTGACTATTCTTGTTTGTTGTTATCCGGATACCGCTCTTTGCAACAAGTGGAATTTTGGAGTGCATACCACGATCCAGCTGTCATGGAGGAGCAAAAGGATCAAAACAGTCGTGATTCGACTGAATCTGAGAGCGTCTCGCTCTCACCCAATATACCATCTCCTCCGATTTTACCTCACCAGGCTGCGCAGCAAGCCCACAGAACCACGAACTTTTTCATCGACAATATTTTAAGGCCAGATTTCGGCTGCAAGAAAGATCTTGGGAGCAGGGACCGGGCGCAAACTTCGGGTAGGGAGAATGTTAACCCTATGGTAATAAGGCCGTCGCATAACAGCAGCCTTTGCCAGGATTCAAACTGCAGTAGTGACAGCACTTCTTCGTCCTCGTCGTCTTCGCCATCCTCAAAGCAGACCTCGGCAAAGCTTGTCGAGGGAAATGGAACTACCACAGCAAGGTACGGGGAGAATACGCCGTCGATAATGGTGGTGAACGCTAACGGGGGAACTCCGCCAGCTAAAGAATCGCAGCCTTTACTATGGCCTGCGTGGGTGTACTGCACCAGGTACTCGGACAGACCTTCATCTGGTAAGGCGCTAGTTTCTTAATTGCACCGTATAATTCACAAACAGCGATTGACGCTGCACGCGAAAAACTTTTTTTAGAGGGCGCATTTTTTTTATTTATGATTGGGTAGCGCGTTTTAATTTCACTCGTTTTACGCACTATCACTACTGTCACTAATATTCCGCAATCTTGGGTTGTTTTGAGGCATGAGCGAACAATAGTCACTTATAGGCCGCAAACCAAACTAGGAATAGACCTACGTTTTGTTCACTTAAGTCCTGCAAAAAGTGCATTCATTCTGTCGTTCAAAACAGCACATTTATAATTCTGATCGCCCTCTAAATTTCTAAGCTTTTTCTATACAAAACAATTGTAGCATGCTATAAAACCATCTACAATAAAGGGAATAGTAGGCTACGTCACTGTGGTAATGTATAGATAATGTGGAATAGATAATAGTTTAATAATTAGATAATAGTAATCTGTTTGAAATTATTCTGTCTAATCACAGTTTCCAAGCATGTTGTTATTCATAACAGCAATAACGAGCATATCCTTTCACAGTAGCTAGCATTTAATTCTTAGTCTGTGATGGTATGTGTTAATCTGAAAGTATATAATCAGTACAAACATCTTTATCTTAATGAAGGGAACGATAAGACGAGGAAAGTGCCGAGATTTAATCAGTGTTTTGTGGCGTTCGTTAAATCCACGTCCTTACGCTGCTGGCTATATTTGTAATGCATTTGTGATTTTTATGATACTCGATTTGCATAAGTATTTAAATTGCTATTTTGTTTTAGGGCCAAACCAGTTAAGGGTCAGTTGAATGTATGGATTTTGTTGTCTGTTATGAATCTCCTTACGTTAATCACGCTGTAAAATGTGTTCAGTTCTTACCTTCAGGTGCTTTTTAGACCTGCTCTTAAACCCAGTGTAATCACATTTCAGTAATTTTTATTTTTTTTGAAGTCAAACAAATTAAAAAAAGTCAGATCGTTTAGATGTTACCACAAGACGTAGGCCTACATATAGGTTAACTGACAAAATATTTTTACACTGTATACCTGACACAAAGTCAGCTGGGCTGTTGGAAAAGATGCTTTGATTGACTTCACTGATTGACTTACTGATTGAGCTATCAGGCACTGGACTTTCACAGACGGCAAGCAGAATTTCGATCATCTGAGTGCAGTTTCCTGAAGGAAAGGCTTTGGGTTCTGTTCAGTTGTTGATTGGTAATGCAGAAAATTGTTTTCTTGACGTGCGTGTAATAACATGCACACATGCGTGGTGATATTTGCTTTGCATACTATGCAGGTCGTTAGCTTTTCTTATTTTTATTTTTTTAAATTGCAAATACTGTGCATCAATAGGTTTGGATATGAGCTGCATTATTCATGGACATAGCCTGTTAAATGTATCAAACTATTTCTAGGACAATAACAGGACAGTTGTTGCAACGGAGCAAAACGTACAAATATAATTTCGGCTCCTTTTCAGTAAAGTTATCTTTAGCAATTAACACAGCTCGTCTGCAGAGGTTACGTTATAGTGTAATATTTTTTTATGTGCATCATTAATTTAGCTCGGATTTTATTCGTTTGAAATTTAGTATTTAGGCTACATGAAAAAAATAGTTTATAATATACCAAATCGCTTGTCTGTTTTATAGAGTGGCCACAGAACAAAAACTGATTAACCTATCGATTTTCTTTTTCTGTTTAACTGACAATAACGAGGTGATTTCGAACTTACCTCGGCTTGCTATTGTTGAGGGAAACAGGGCGAATATACTGATGTGTCGACATGTTGTCATTTTGTCTGATATGCTGGTAGTAATAATATACTATGTGCATTTAATGCAACCTAAAAAAAATCTGAAAATGATTAGCTTTTGTAAGAATAAGCAGACCCGCACAAAGACTCGTTCGGCTTTCCCGCCATGTTCGCTGGGTGTAAGATCAAGTGACAGTCGAGGACTGAGGCCTACATGCAAGCTTTCATTGCAGGTCTACATATAAATTGCTTATAATTAAATAGATTATTAATTTAAAAGTATATTTAAATGTTACAGCTATTATAGTTTGCGGTTTAGAAATATAACTGACTATAGTAGCTATTTCAGTAGCATTTTGTTTCTCGGTCTTTTTGGCACGTCAGCTGAGGTCATTCGTACTACACCCAAACACTCATTATGATGTTTCATTGCAAACACCTATTGTTTATTCAGCAATGAAAGAGAAAGGACTGCATAATGACCTGCAGTATGAATTCTTTATCGACGTTTCTAAAGAGAGTGCAGCTGAAATAGCTTGTCCAATACGGAAGTGTCAGATAGGCCCTCATGTTAACACCGCATCAATCGTTTCACTCACCTGCCAAAGGCATTCTCTGTCAGGTGTGGGTATGTAGCTAGTATTTATACTGCTTTATGATATTTATGTCTTCGTTTTATTGTTGTTTCTACACTAGGCCCAAGGACACGAAAATTGAAAAAGAAGAAAAGCGAGAAGGAAGACAAGCGACCGAGAACCGCTTTCACGGCTGAACAGCTGCAGAGACTTAAAGCCGAGTTTCAGGCGAATCGGTACATTACGGAGCAGCGGAGACAGTCGCTGGCCCAGGAACTCAACCTCAATGAGTCACAAATAAAAATCTGGTTCCAGAATAAGAGGGCCAAAATCAAAAAGGCCTCTGGCTATAAGAACGGCCTCGCTCTTCAGCTAATGGCTCAAGGACTCTACAACCATTCCACAACCACAGTTCAAGATGAAAAGGAAGATAGCGAATAAAATGGCCGGGCTTCTCTCCTAAAAAGGCCATGGACGCTGATCCCAACAAAAAGTGATTTTTCATATTTTTTATGAATCAGATGAAAAGGAGATGTCTTCGAATTCAGCGAAGCGAAGATACGATATTTAAACAAATTTCTGTTTATCATACAGTATATGGACATGCATCTAAATACGAACACTATGAAAATTTATATATAGCCAAAACTGTAAGATGTGTATATTTAATTCCAGGTAAGGGGATGTCTATATTGCTCCTTACTTGCTGAATATTTCTAACGTTTCTTCTCCTTTCCCAATGTGGTTGCTCACCGTTTCAGTAGGCCTTCAGGCTTTGTTAGAGTTTTTGTGATAGCCCTGTCTCTTAAATCCCTTATCTCACAGTTCTTCAAATGCGTGACTGAACCAACGCTTCAAGCCAAAGATTTTAATATGTTCAGATGATGTTGTCTGAAATAAAAAGGTAGAATGTGCCATTGTTTTTTTTTTTTCTTTCTTTTTTCCCCCCTAATCTACAAACCCTTAACATAATTACACGATCTGTAGCCATTTAAACGCTACGATGACTTAAACCCCTGAGAGATTTTTGTTTAATAAATGTATCACAAAACGATGCTTTTCTACGCTACTCTAATTTGTTTGAATGAGGCAGTGTGGTTACACTAGGTGTTTACGGATCATATAGGCTATTGCACTTTTTATGATGGGAGAGATCATAATATTGAGAGTTTATTTTTTTTTTTTTTTTTTTTTTTTTTTTTTTAAAAGTTAAGCCTTCTAAATTTTCTCATTACTAATGATTATTCTATTTATCTAAATTTAATTGGGATATGTGCCATTTTGATAGCCTGCATAATTAAGTATAAAACATTTAAGGGCAGCTAATATAATACGATATATATAACGATATACTATTTGATCCTGGCTGACAGTATTGTGTAGTTCTCTTCCATAAAATATATAGGCTACTAAAACCCTATACTATTTTTCCAAATGACAGTATATCTTGGAACGCACTTTTTATTTATTCTAATTTAGGCAAGATAATTGGACGGCATTCATTCTTTATGACGCCAACAATGCAACTACTTATTTAAAAACTGCGCATTTCAGTGGTAGACTATATGTCAAAATAATTGTGCTCTGCGAATGTCCCAGACTTAATTAAATGTAAGACGATGTAATATCTGATTAATCTTCCTTATGCAACGGCATCTTTAGACACACAGATTTCTTCATGTAAAGGCCTACGATTGCATGCATTAATCTCGGTAGCTATTTGTTGGTTTCGCTTTTAGCAGGATATCAGAATTTGCATCAACGTATGTCATGTGTTTGACCGTAAATTATTTTAATGAACTGTTTGAATGTCGATTACCAACCATAAAAATAGTTTTCTCATGTTGCCGTCACACATCTGACTTGCGATGCCAACAGCGGTGCAGAAAGCGCTCGGCGTTTGGCTGCGGATAGAAGTGTCTTTGCGAGGCAGTGTGCAGGAGTCTGTGTCTAGTAGGGATCAAAGAACAGATCCAGGATAACTCATCCAACGAGGTTAAAAGGTCAAGTTGAGCAGTCAAAACAAAATCATGGATGTCTGAAAACACTGCATTCTCTCTGAACAGTCCGCGTATTATTAAGGCAAAGCGCATTGAACACGTGCGTTTCAAAGTAGCCTATTAAACGTTTTGAGGGCAATAAAGAATCTGTTGTGAAATTTTAGTTTGGGGGCCTGTGAGCCGTGAACATTATTATAAAATGATTTGGGTGAATAATATTATTTTAAGTTAAACGTAGCCTAGGCCTATTGATCATTAAACGTGCAGACAATTGAAGCAACTTGATTACAATTTCATAATCATTACAACTGAGGGATCTAGCAGTGCAAATAACATAAAATATAAGACTAATCGCCTATAGCCTCTCATAATGCATTACGTCCAATGTACGTATATTTTTACACACAAGTGAGTCATGACTAAAGCAATACAAGAAGGGGCAAGTATAATACAATGAATATTAATGTAAAATGCGCTGTCAGGTAATGTTTGGGACCAGACTGCATAAGCCCATTTAATTATGGTTTATTCCCACAGTTATCGGAAGGCTTACGTAATACTAAATTATATTATAAACAAGACTTAACAACAATAATCAACCGTCTAAATTTACAGCTAGACGCTCCGGATTTATGGCAACAACAAAATATGTGTTAGTCCAGCAGGCCTCGACTTTTTTTTTAGAATGTTTTGACTCAGAGACATGCCTATAAACAGAGGGAGCCACATCAGAAGTTAATCATCATTTATTAGTTAAAATAAATTGTTTTGAAATATTCAGTGTTGTCAGTGGTTCGTAAAAAAGGAATTACAGCTATTTTGTCATGTTAAGATTGTATGGTGCTGTTTGTATTTTTTGGACGATTGTTCCAAAATAACTGCCACAAATTGTTACTTGTTGAATTCCCAATTTTCTTGACAATTGTTGTTGCATGCACGACTATACGTTTACCTAATTTTAATCTTTCAGTTCATGACGCATTTATTGTGGGACGGGATCTGAGATATGAAAGCTAAGAGCGTAGCCTACTTATTGTCATAAATATGTTATTATATGTGACAATATGGGAATGGACAGGCAGAGCTATAAGCCTAATGTTACAGGATTTCTTTTTTTTATTATAATATTTAGAGTTCTGAAAATGTTTACGTAATTGTTTCAAATTACAGAAAATCTACTTTCTTTTACTCTTACTAGAATAATTCCTGCTATTCTTTAACGTAAAAAAAAATATTGAATTAATAAATATTTTGCCTTCCCCGTGGAATACGAGGGTTTTGCCATCACAGGAGGCCGCAGGCGGCTTTTATTTTTAATTATTTTAGCTGCTAATAAACTGCTGCGCATAATATTCAGCGGATTTAATTAACACACTCACATATAGCACTGAAAACCATTTTAAAAACACCTGTACATTAAATATTAATTGCCATAAACCGATTGACATTACTTATTTAAACAGGTAGAACGATTATTAATTTGCTTTCGTATATGGACGAGCCAATCCCTTGTGTTTTGTAATAAAATGTTAGGCTATATGAAGGGGCTTATTATTCATTTTAAGTTGTACAATAAAGAGCAAACGAATCCCATGTCTTTCAATTGGCAAATTAAATAATAGTGAGATTTTGAATGTGAAATTTACATTTTATTTACAGAACAGGCCCGGCTATAGACGGACAAATATTAAGCATGCTACAATATAGATTCCCCATTAATTTGTGTTTAATGCGTTTACCTACAATCTGCCGTTTTTGTGTTTTTTTTATTTTATCCTATTTTATATACAATGGTATAGGCTAATGTGGAGTAAGCTAGTTGTTCACACGTAATTAAAATTGCAAAATATCATTCAGTCGCTCAAATAAAAAGCTTGTATAGGTTGTTTTGTGTCAACCTTTTGATGCTCAAAATCAAGAGTATAAAGTGCATATTTTTCATTGTTAGGTTGGTTTTACTGATCGTTTATTTACGTCTAGGGTTTTTTAAGTTCTATGCAAATTTTTTCTTGCCAATTTTATCCATAGCCATACGTTGTGGGCCAAATAAATGGTCAATCCACATATCTACTGCAAGGACCGTAATTACTGACACTACCTTGTTAAATATATACCACTTATTCAAAAACTGCACAAAACCGCCTTTCTTCGTTCAGCAGGTGCTTCGCTAAAACAAAAAGCAACTGAGATCGGCGCGTGCTCACTACACTCTGCCCTACAGCCACCATACAACATGTATTTAATATATATGCAAATGAAAGCAATAAAGACGAAACTATGGAGATTATTTAAAAGGGTAGCTGCAAACGAAACACTAGAAAATCTTCAGCCAAAGGTAAGAGAACGTCAGCCTATTTTCAATGAAAAATAGGAGGGAGAGGAGGACATAGGCCTAATGTTTTGCGAAATGGCAAGTGGTTGACTTCAGAGAAAGCAAGAGAAACGGCGAAGGCCATGGGGTTGAGGACAGGAAAATCTTGCTGCATCGCCGGCACAAATTTCACAGTCTCGGTTTGTGCCCTCGTTGACCAGAGGCGAACGTGCACCATTGATCAAAGAACAGCGGAAGAGGCCAGTGACTCTGAATAGGACTAAAGGATGCAAATATTGGAGCTAAGTGATTGGTAATCCTATTAGAAAACACCGTGGGTGGGGGCCAGCGGTTCAGGGGCTATTCGCGTCACAACACTACCGGCCCTTGATGCTTACAAACGGCGGTGCTCTTGTACACACACAGCTAACATGTGTTTCTGTTGTGCGCACGCGCGCACGCATGCACAGGCATCATCGCTTCGATCACAAACCAGCACGGCCCCACTTAACTCGAATATAATCCCCCATGGAATTACTGAGCAGAATGTGTGGTAAAAGGATCAAATCAGTGGGACATGCATTGGAAAGAGAATGTCTTTCTGTCACAAACTTCTAAAATAAAGCACCAATAGTTAATTTAATTCACACATCTGGCAAATCTAAACATACTCCATTCTTTCATGCATTATATCACAAAACTATTTAGTGTAAAAGCTGCTCTGAGGTCAAATGTCTGTTCTCTCTTGTTTTCAGAATAGATACGCCTTCGCACAAATGCACTGTCCTATTCTAAACCTGCCCCCCCCCCCTTCTTTCAAGGTCCACATCACTTCAGTTTTTGCTGTTGAAATGTGTGACAAATGTATACAGAGGCAATACTGGTGGGGTGATTCAACAAAGGATGGCATTGAATGTTAACCTCCCAATGCGCCAGTGTAGGCATTAGGAGCACTGGGAGAGCAGCCACAAATGTGGGAGCAGATAAATGAACATTACATGGTGGATACAACCAAGTACCTTCACACAAACACACTGCTGCCAAGGCTTTGTAAAAGAAGAGTATGGTGAGATACGCATATATCAATTGAGAGATAATCTGCACAACATTGTATCTGGCTGGCTGGCTGACTTAGGTATCGAAACACAATTTGGTTATTATTTATGTTATTACAGTTTTTTATTTTATTTCACACATTATTTACATATAAATAAGAGAATATAATATCACATTGCAAACAGAAAATATTTGTGAAATTATTTAAATTCACGTATTATTGAGGCAATTAAACCACTCGGTCAGAAAAAAAAAACACTTTGCATTTTATTGTCTGTATATTGTTTTATTGTTTATTTATTATCAGTTCTAGTTAGTCAATTCATTATATAAATGTCTGTCAAATGTGCAAATGTCATATAGCCTACATGCTTTATTTAAATATATATATATATATATATTTATTCATTACCGTTTTTTCAAGTAGCCCGTGTCTTACCACATTCACCCGGTTTAGATGCATGATGTTGATAAAACATCTGGCTATTCAGTTTTATAGTAGGTTATGACAATATTTAGGATGTGTTTATAAAATACCCCGGGTTTACCCCATCCCGTTGCATGAAAGGTCCTGCAGTGGTTCCGTAAAAACACTTTTCCCAAAACAAATTTTTCGTTTTGTCGCAACTCCACGTTATGTGGGTCAATGACAAATAGGCTACGTATATCTGGGAAGATAAAAACGTGCAAGCTCTTTCAATCTATTTTAAAAACAATTTTTTAGGGCTAATCCATTTTCATAAAAAGGTCAAAATGTGATTAAAAAAAAAACTTAATGACCATGACACAATCTTGAGTGTCTTATGGGGCGCTGGCAACATTTAAATAGGACTAATATTTAAATTAATAATATTGAAAACATTTTCACGAAATAGCCTAAATAGTAAAATATTAAGCTACTATTAGTAACACACACGAGGCTATCATATGATCAATATTAATTTTAATTAAGAAACAAGTTTTATTTAAACCGTTTTTCGTATGAATTGCAGTTTTAATGTATTGTTAAATAACTTAATAGATTCGGACAAAAATAAATGTCACATCATTGACCCATATATGAAAGGAAGAAGAGTTGACAAGAATTCTAATTACAAACAGAAGGGGTCCTATCGCGGGACAGCGGTGGGTGTTCACCCCGTTCACAATGGCATCTGCTGTGCAGATTTTTCAGAGCCCATCCTGTCAGGGCGCTTTTTTATATAATGAAGGTACACGCACAAAGAGAACAAAGCGCGGGACACCTGGTATCATAATATGCGATGGGTGGTCAAGAGGCTCTTCACTCCGCGTGCCTCTCACATGTGGTATTACTTTACCGTCTCCAGCAGACGCAGACAGACAGACAGGGCCTTCCACGATGCGCGCTAGCATTAGCGGCTATGTTTTCACCGTCGGCCTCGCACTTCAAAAGGCGGATGAATCGCGAAGTCTCCTTCTCGGTCTCTCATCGCTGGCTGTGCAGTCCCGAGGTGGCGAGAGGTGAGCCGGGGAACAGTTCGTCATATTCAATTAGCACACGGCTGTCACAGGCCGTGATGTCATTCCCCGCGAGAGAATATGAGCGATTGTCCCACCTTTGAGAAGACATGATCTGAGAAACAAGCACTATCCCAGAGCATCAGCAGGCTATGTTAAAAATAGAATATTAGAACATGAGCTTCTGAATTCTATTCTGTCCCCTTGCGGTTTTAACATAAAAAACACAACCATTCTTAAAGCACAGGTTGGTTAGCTATGAAAAACATTTTAAGCATATTTTAGACTTTAACTTCCCCTCCTATATAAAACATTGATTTAAAAAAGCATTAGGGTTTTCCAAATTATTATTTTTTCTCTCCAAAAAGAGCCACATGTCATCACTGAAAGCTGATCAATCCCATGATGACATGTGATAGGCACATGTAACACAGATGAAACATGTTTTAAAATCTGATTTGAAGTAGCCTAGTCAAAAGTGACTTTAATTGAAGCATTGCCCAAACAGCCTACTTGTCAAATGACACACACATTTTAAGCATAAAGCATATGCATTTTAATAGCCTAACTAGCCACCTCTTTATGCTATTTTGGGTTACACTTTATTTTAAGGTGTCATTGTTACAGTGTAATTATACAATTAAGTACTAAGTAATAGTAATTCACTACATGTACTTAATATATAATTAGGGTTAGGATTAAGGTTTGGTTTAGAGTTAGTTGCGTGTAACTATGCATAATTGACTGTTATTACTATAGTAACTACATGTAAAATGTGTAATAGGGACACTGTAAAATAAATTGTTACCCTATTTTGTAACACAAAAATGCAACAATATACTGTCAGAAGTTACCTATGTCTGTCTGGTCCAACCTTTAAATGGACTTTTATTGGTGCCCAGCCCATGTAATGTATTCAGGTTGGTTCAGTCATAATAAATAAACTTTTTTAATTTAAATAAAGCCAGCTTATTTAGACGTTACCACAAAGGACATTTTTACGTTAGTTTGACAAATTTTTATCTAAATTTATCTGAGCAATAAGAGCAAAACCACAGGATTTCCCCCCCCCCTCTCTTCATGTGGTGTTTAAAGATACCTACAATTTCAAATCTAATTTGAACCAAGTCTAAATCTTATATAGCCACTTTAATTCCTATTCAAATACGACAAGTGTCATCTCTCCATCTTTTCAATTTTCAACAAAGAGAATTCTGTTAAATTCCCAAAACTGATTTAAAGTAGTAGGCCTGTTAATGTATGTTGTGTAGGTGTCAGTGGTGAAAACACACCTGTCAACGCATCTGCATATGCCTGTATCATTACCCAAATAAGGTCCTGTTCAGGGACTACTTTAACCTCACCTAAAATCCATATGATAATCTGTTATGGCACCAGCTCGTTCCCCAGCTCCATGATTTACGGTTTTGCGGCAGCCCATAGCCCTCCTGCACAGCGAAGTTAAATGACCCGAAAATAACATTAATATGTACCAGGGTCTGATGGAGTACCGTACAGGAGGGGTGGTCTGCGGCGTCGGCTTTCACCCGCAGGAATATAAACTCAAGGGTCGGTATGGGTCAAGGGGCGGCATCAACGATACAGCTGAAGTGCAAAGCCGACAGAAGAGAAGAGAAGTGGAAAGTTATCTTCAGGCTGAAGATGATTTCATTTGACGTGAACACAAGATTAATGTTGAATGAAATATCTGATGATAATAAAATAACTGTGACAAACACATCAGAATGCAATTTCTGTTCATAACTGCCTTTCGGGTGCTTACACTTTATTAACAGAGAGAGGCTTCATTTCATGGCAAAATTATTTGTGTAAATATTTTATAAAATATAGAACATGATAATATGCTTGCTTTCCTTCCTGGATCAGAGTTCAATAGTTTTGGATGAGATCAGATATAAACTATAACAGTATAGAGACAGTTGTTTACCATCATGAATGAAGTGAAAGTGAGACAAAGATAAAAATAAAAGGCAAAAAACAATTGAAAAATAATTAGTGAGAAGTAATAAACTAAAACGAACCATTTTCTTTTTCTTTATAGCCCACACTGTTAGTTAATGCATGTATCATCAGGAGCATTCCTTAAAATGTAATACTTTTATTCAGCAAGGATGCATTAAATTAATTAAAAATGTCAATAAAGACAAAAATATTCCAATTTCAAATAAATGCTGAACTCTATGTTCATCGAAGAATCCACAAAAATATTATGCAGTACAACTGTTTTCAACATTGATAATAATAATAATAATAATAATGTTTCTTAAGCATCAAATCAGTATATAAGAATCATGTAATAGCTGCTGAAACTTCAGCTTTGCCATCACAGGAATAAATTACATTTCAAAGTATATAAAAATGAATATTTCATAATATTACTTTTTACTGTATTTTTGATCAAATAAATGTAGCCTTGGTGAGCAAGAGACTTCTTCCAAAAACATAAAAATATTGTATACCCACCCCAAACTTTTGAATGGTATAGTATACTGTATTTATATAGCAAGTAGAAGTGTTTAAGTATATTTATCTTTCTTGCTCACTTGTTCACCTGTAGTAACCTGGTATCTTGCTTAAGGGCAAATTTAGATTTTCTCAAACCAGTTACGAGCCCTGAGCTTAAACCAGTACATCACAACACCCCCACTCATTCACTCACTAACTCACTCGCCCTTTCAGATGACAGAACCAGCTCAAGATACCAAGAGATTTCTGGGGCAGCCGCACAACATTGAGCGTGAAGAAGTCCTTTTACACAGCCTGCGAGATGTGTGGTCCGAAGGGTGCTATTCCATTCCTCTCTCTTTGTCTTGTGTGTGTGAGCTCACTGTGTGTCTGCCCAGACAAGAAAAAACACACACACATATTATAGCAACAACTGTTCCATGTGAGTAAATCATTTTATGGATGTTCAGGAAGTTTGTGTTGGGATCAGGGTGGGATGGCTGGGCTGTAGCGTAAAGATGGTAATACGCTGGAATGCATCAGGGTTTATCGGAATTGCAGGCTGATATGTCCCGTGACAACAGGTGCCGGTGTCCGAGACACCTGTAGTCCTGACACAAACTTTTACTCAGAAAAAAGGTACAAAAGCTGTCACTGGGGTGGTACCCTTGTTTTAAAAGGTATGTACCAGTTAGATACTAATATGTATACTTTAGGTACTAATATACTTTAGGTACTAATACGCACCCTTTAGGGGTAAATAAGGTACAATACAAAGAGTACTGCCCCAGTGACAGCTTTTGTACCTTTTTTTTCAGAGAGTGTAGAAATGGAAAAATTGTGCTGTATCTGAAATTTTGTCTTTTAAAAGAGACCAGATCTGCTTACAAAACAATTTCCAGTCATAAAGCAATTTAAAATCATAAAGGTCTACCCAAATATTCATATTTTGTCCTGTCTTCCTGTGCTTTTGTATTTGTTGATTTTTATCTGAAATACTAAGTTTAGTGACGCACTTGTGGTGAAAAATCAAGCAAAATCTACTTCGCCGTGTTTAAGAAGCCGAGACGACTGCTTAAAAACAGTCCATCTAGCAGTCGCAGATGTCTATGAAAAAAAGAGATCCTGACACACACAGCTGCTGCCCAAATCTGCCTTGAATCAGCGGACGAACTGTGTCACACACTTCGCACATTCCTTTCAAAGTCACTTTTATGCATGTAAACACTGTTTGATCTGAACAAAATTACCATTAAGTACGTAATTGATTAAAAAACGCATAAATATATTTTATTTATGTTTTATATATCGTTGTAGGACACGAGCATGGAAATACTTATGGAGGAGGCCGGATGTCAGTTCCCCCTCATGCCCTCAACAGAATGGACCTCCAAGCAGCGTGACATTACTCCATCAATCTGTGTTTAAAGAGCAGTGTGTGTCCGCAGTGCAGCATGTTAACAGGCATCTCTCTCTTTCTCTTCACGTTCATGTTCAGACACACACAAAATCCCACATATGCTTGCATGCTCATCTATTCCATGTTTCCATCACCCATATACATATAAACACATGCACACACACACATTGAATATGTGGTTTACAGGGATTCTCCATAGGCATAATGGTTTTTATACTGTACAAACCATATATTCTATCCCCTTACACTAACCCTACCCATCACACAAAATTTCTGCATTTTTACATTTTCAAAAAAACTCTTATGTATGATTTATAAGCTTGTTTCCTCATGGGGACCTCAATTTAGGTCCCCACGGTGACACAAGTCCCCATGAGTCAGTGTGCATTCAGGTTGAAGTCCCCACCGGGATAGAAAAACATGAACACACACACACACACACACACACACACATATATATAATGTTGAGTTTCATGTTTTATGGGGACATTCCTTTATACTGTACAAAGTTTATATTCTATCCCCTAAACCTACCCATCACATAAAACTTTCAGCATTATTAGGTTTTCAGAAAAACATAAAAAAAAAAAAACAATTTAGTATGATTTATAAGATGTTTTTCTCATGGGAACCAAAATATGTCCCCAAAAGGACAAGGCATTTTTGTACGGGGACATTTTGTCCCCATAACGTAGGACCACGCACACACACACACAAACACACACACACACATTCTTGTACATCTGAGGACATTCATTGGCACAATGCAATCTAACTTCTTACCCTAACCTTACCTATCACAACTAAGTGCCTAACCTGAACCCTTACCCTAAACCTAGCCTTATCCTAATTATAACCTTATATCTAAAGCCAAGTCTTGACCCTCAAACAGGCCTTTAAAAGGGGTCACAAAAAAGTGAGGACTGGCCAAAATGTCCTCACTTTACTCTCTTTGTCCTCCCTCCACTGGTCTAAAACTCAAACCAGTCCTCACAAAGATAGTTGTACAAGTACACACACATCTCGCCCGCTGTGCTATATCTTTTACCTGAAGCCTAATAAACACAAGAGCACTTGTCAGCCATCACCATAGCAAACCAAAGATTTGGCTGCTGTCACTCAAAGAACAGTATCTATCTATTCATTGCAATTAGATCTACTTGTAGCTTTCACATCACATCTCCATTCTACATCTGTTTTAAAGGTCACTGGGGTTGGAGCCATGACACAGTGCAAATTTACTGGGATGCAATTTCATATTCAGCCTGCTTCATACCCTGATCCCTGATCCCTTTCCTGACTCTACTTTCCAGTCTTCAGTCTTCTCTCCACTATATATATATATATATGTTAAAATAAATCTACAGACTCTTGGTGAAAAAAACTCATAAGTTTTTTTTTTTTTTTTATCATCATCAATCATTTGAACAATCTTAACTGGCATCAATAAACTTTACATGAGTAAAAATTACTTAATGTTGTAGTAGATAACAAAATATCAAACCAAGTGGCATTTATTTTGAAGATATAGCACGTGCACTTTTTGACCAAAACATTTAATAAAAATAGGTTTATTAGGTATTCTGTTCAAAATTAAGATTTTTTTGGACACATTTTGTCTGTCATACTGAGAGACGTCCATAAGTAATATAAATTACACTTGTGGACACCTGTCCTACAGTACATTAAGTTAACTTAAGATTCAGTCAATTGGTGACAACTTGAGGTCAAACGTAATTGCAAACATGGCAAACATGGCTTATATACATTACCATTCAAAAGTGTAGGGTCAGTATTTTTTTGTCCAGCAAGGGCATATTAAATTGTTTAAAAGTGAAAGTAAAGATATTTATCAAATAATTGCTGTTCTTTTGAACTTTACCCATTATGAAAGAATCCAGAATTTTTATTCTTTATAAAAATGATTCTACAAAAATATTAAGCAGCACAACTGTCTTCAACAATAAGAAATGTTTCTTGAGCACCGAATCAAATTTCAGATTTTTAAAGGATCATGTGATACTGAAAACAGTAATGGTGCTGAAAGTCAACTAGAAAACAGTAATATATATACAGTGTATATATATATATATACACACATATACATATATACCTAATATTGCCCTGACACATCAAGGCATGGACTCCACTAGACCCCTGTAGGTGTGCTGTGGTATCTGGCACCAAGATGTTAGCAGCAGATCCTTTAAGTCCTGTAAGTTGCGAGGTGGGGCCTCCATGGATTGGACTTGTTTGTTCAGCACATCCCACAGATGCTCGATTGGATTGAGATCTGGGGAATTCGGAGGCCAAGTCAACACCTCAAAACTCGTTGTTGTGCTCCACAAACCATTCCTGAACCATTTTTGCTTTGTGGCAGGGTGCATTATCCTGCTGAAAGAGGCCACAGCCACCAGGGAATACCGTTTCTATGAAAGGGTGTAGATGGTCTGCAACAATGCTTAGGTAGGTGGTACGTGTCAAAGTAACATCCACATGGATGGCAGGACCCAAGGTTTCCCAACAGAACATTGCCCAAAGCATCACACTGCCTCCGCTGGCTTGCCTTCTTCCCATAGTGCATCCTGGTGCCATGTGTTCCACAGGTAAGCGACGCACACGCACCCGGCCATGGACGTGATGTAAAAGAAAGCGTGATTCATTAGACCAGGCCACCTTCTTCCATTGCTCCGTGGTCCAGTTCTGATGCTCACGTGCCCACTGTTGGCGCTTTCGGTGGTGGACAGGGGTCAGCATGGGCACCCTGACTGGTCTGCGGCTATGCAGCCCCATACGCAACAAACTGCGATGCACTGTGTATTCTGACACCTTTCTATCAGAACCAGCATTAACCTCTTTAGCAATTTGAGCTACAGTAGCTCGTCTGTTTGATCGGACCACACGGGCCAGCCTTCACTCCCCACGTGCATCAATGAGCCTTGGCCGCCCATGACCCTGTCGCCGGTTCACCACTGCACTTTTGACAGATACTGACCACTGCAGACCGGGAACACCCCACAAGAGCTGCAGTTTTGGAGATGCTCTGACCCAGTCGTCTAGCCATCAAAATTTGGCCCTTGTCAAACTCGCTCAAATCTTTACGCTTGCCAATTTTTCCTGCTTCTAACACATCAACTTTGAGGACAAAATGTTCACTTGCTGCCTAATATATCCAACCCACTAACAGGTGCCATGATGAAGAGATTATTCACTTCAACTGTAATGAAGTGAATAATGTTATGCCTGATCAGTGTATATATATATATATATATTTATATATTTATTTATAGATATTGAATTTATGATCCATATTGTTAGATTTTTTTTGTGCAAATATTACTTTATGCCAATTTTTATTTTTACCACAGTAAAGGGCTCATATACTGCCCAATATTATGTATTATGCTGATTATATCCTTCATAAACATAATTGTTTTTACATAATCAAATGGAAGAGACGAACTGTAACTCTAAACTCAATTGTGTATTTCAGATGCTGTCACGTACCATAACCTCATGATCTGCAGAGAGAAACTGCCACCCAAAATACACACATAATGCAGGACGTAAAGGCATCATAGAGGATTGTGAAGATATTTCACTGGATCTTTATTTCATCTATATCATGTTCATTGTCAATTGTTATTTAATAATGTATTCAGCTAACATCTGTTTTTAGAGCACTGTCATTTTTGCTACAATTTGCCATGTCAATAAAAAATAAAAGTACCTAATTGACACAACATTCTGGTTTTTTTTTTTATGGAAAACCCAAATAGAGGCATCAAGATATTATAAGACAAGGCAGAGAGAGGACTAAAAAACAATATTAATAAATAATATACACAAATAATACTAATATTAATAATATGAAGATACTAATATACTATTATTAATGAAAATAAACTATTATTAAAAAAGTTATTTGTAACACTTTCAAAGCATGGTTCTTTATGGAACCTTATAAAAAGGGTTCTATTTAGCACCAAAAAGTGTTCTGCCATTGTTACAAGCCAAAGAACCCTAATTTGGTTCTGTCTAGAACCATTTATATTATATGTGTGTGTGTGTTAGAGCCAAAACATTTTTTATGCACTCTTTCATTTTTCACAAACTCAATATTTCTAAAAAAAAAAAGATCATTTAACAGTGTATTCCCTATTCCTTGGGTAATGAGCTGATCATATTAGGCTACTCTTATTTATAAGCTCTAAATGCTTTAATGGGGTTAGCTGACCGACTGGTTTTCCATTAGTGTGAAAATTAGGCAACAGGTCGATCCTCCACTCATTAGCCATTACCCTCAAGTCATTAACTCCAACAGTCGATCACAGTGGTGCAGAGTTCAAGTAAACACAGACCATCTCGTACTGAAGAATCTTAATTAGTGAACACTTACAACACACTAACAAGACAGTTACAGGATCCCTGGATACTGTATATTGTTTTGACTTGCAATATGTAGCCTGTATTGTATGCCTATTTTACCACTACAGGGCACAAAACGTTATTAGATTCAGATCTTAAACACTAAAACATTATCTAAGTGTTGTTATAATTTAGAGATGTTTTAATACACCTTCAACAAAGTCAGTGTGTGTACATTTAGTCTCAGATCAGAGGGAAATAATGATGAAATGCCTGTGTATTTTTCATGTAACAGTTATTTTGCCATTTACCCTGTACATACTGTGCTAACATGTGAAATGCCTGAACGCTTCAGCACATATTACAATACAAAAAACAAACAAACAAACACATAAATAGATTAAACAGAATCTGCCATACTCCAGGGATCGTCCTGAGAGATGCTGGAAAGCTGAAAACCTGCTTGAGAATATTTGCAAAGGTAAACCCAGAGGAATAAGAGAGCCAACATGGGAGACACTAGAAAAAAAAGCAACGTGAAGCAAAAAACAATGTGGGGTCTGGAAACACAGATGTTCAGAGACACTTATACAGACTCGGGGGTGTGCAGAAACTCCCTGCCAGATGTGGATGCACACCACGTAATTTCACAAAAACTAACTCTACCCACTCAACGTGAACCGACGAGTAGCCGTTCACTCAAGTGCTTCAAACTACATAATATTCCCAAACAGTGACAACAAATTTAGGGCTAATGTCAGCACTTACAGTACTGTCAGAAGTTGGTGACAGCACTGAAGAACAAGAAGAAGAAAAGCCATCATCAGAGCGCTCTTATAGTTCTTGTCAAAACTGCTTTCATTCATGGTTTCTCTAAATTGTTTTGAAAACTTCCAGCAAAGATTCTTTTACTAGCAAATGGTCTTTTACAAGTGTGTAATGGTATACACATAATGCTTGAAATTCAATTCAATGCCCATCAACTGATGAAGAGGTTGAGGACTTGAAAATTCAGTCATCATTCACTCACCCTCATGTCGTCCTGACTTTGTTTCTTCCTTCTGTGGAACACAAAAGAAGACATTTTTGGGAATGTTTTTGTCCATACAATGAAAGTGAATGGGGTCCAAAACAACATTGGACACAAAACATTTTTCAAAAAGTCATACATATCTGGAACAACATGATTTTGGGTGAACTATCCCTTTAAAAGGGATATATGTATTTTCATGTATTAATCGTTTTTTTATTGCCAATGTGTGAACAGCTTGTAATAAAAAAAAAAAAACCAAGACCTTCCCCGACTTCCTACGTTGTCTATGAAAACCTGTCTGATTTTTATGTAAAGGATATGTGTAAGAAAAATATCCATATTTAAAACTTTACAAACTGTAATCTCTAACTCCCGCTAACTGTCATACGCGTGTTCACGAGAGACTGGCGTTCCAGCGTATGACGTAGGACGCTCCGGTAAGAATATGCTAGTTCTCACGAGAACCAAGTTTTGTTTTGCTCTATCCTCTGAGCTTCCGCGTTCATCACCGGAACTTATGCTACGCCTGCGTCCTACGTCATACGCTGGAACGCCAGTGTCTCGTGATCGCGCCTACGACAGCTAAAGATTACAGTTTGTAAAGTTTTAAATATGGATATTTTTCTTATCCAAAAATATTTTTCTTATAAATCATGGGCTAATTTTAATTTTTGGGTGAACTAACCCTTTAAGGCCTCCCAGAGCTCTTCCTTTCTATCTTTGACACATAAAACCAATGCTTATAAATACAGTGTTTATGGTCAAGAGCCTGTACTGTAATGTCATTGTGTCATGCAAAAAAGGGATTCATTCAAACTATACACTCTAAAATGCTGGGTTAAAAACAACCCAAGTTGGGTTGAAAATGGACAAACCCAGCAATTGGGTGGTTTGAACCCAGCGATTGGGTTGTTTTAAGCAAACATTTAACCCAACCGCTGGGTTAAAACAACCCAATTGCTATAATAGTCTAGCAGATCTATATAGTCTATAGTCTCAAATATAGGCCTACTTTATCAAATTATCATAACAGTGTTAATTACCTCATCTGCTGACATGATGCAGGTGAATTGCAAAGCTTGTGTAAACATATCAACATCGCTATCATCAGATGATTTCTTAACTGCTACTTTCTAACCGCTGTCATTTTTGTTGTGTTTATTTTGTTATTGAGATGAAAGCGCGAAGCACATATTTACATATTCATCTAAATGTTGCTCTCAGCTGCATTTAAGTTAAGGTATTAACAACTTATTTTTACTTCTAAGCAAAGAATGAAAAAGAACTTCACTGTGAGTAGCCTATGGGGACCTATCCTCTTGTACATTATGTGTGCGAGCAGGAGCAATATGTTGCTGGCTGCAGTTCACTTAACGGCCACCGATGTCGCTAATAACAAGGTTTTCTGACATAGAGTGACAGGATGGTTTTAATGGAAAAATTGCTTTCCATAGGTATGGGTCCACCATTGACGACAATGTAAAATAAATATTTTCTTTGATCTTGATGAGATTATTGAGCGCCCAAAAAAGCAGGAAGCGTAATTATTTATTTGTTGTGAACACACATTTGCCTGATGCAAAGCAATTGAGCGCTGTTTTCATGTTTAAGCCTGACTAAGTAAATAGATCACTTGATTGGATTGCAAAGGATTTGAATGGGACGGAAAATCAGTATTGATTTGTTCTAAAACAATCAGCGAAGAGGTTCGATGAAAATAGTCTAATTAAAAAATAATAAATAAAACATTTGATCATTTAGGGAGGACGTTTGTTGAATCTGACTGAAATAGAACGATGCGTCTGTTGTGTGGTGTTTCACATGTGATGTCTGGGACATGTCTGAAGTCTGGGAGAAAGTGTGTGAATATCAGTTTGCCGCACAATGAGTGTGTGTCTGTGTGGCATTAAGATACATCTGCATCAGTTTAACCCATTGGGAGCGTTTCTCAGCAAGTAGCTGTGCTTTCAGCCCTGGGTCGGCACAAATCATCTGGACAGCCCAGAGCGTGAAATCTCTCCAGGCCTCTCTTCCAACACTCTCTGCCCTCTGCAGGCCTAGATAAACGTCTCTCCTCTAGAGTCTGCTGCCGGATCTGCCCAGTATCCAGTCTTAGATGGCCGCTCATTATTGATGTTGTTGTAATGGCCTCTCTCGCAAGCATATCTGATCACAAAGCTGTTCTGGTCCAAAAGGACTAGCTAACCTTAAGATTCAGTTGGTACATCATCAAGTTGATCATTCTGTAATGCATATGTGTTTCGCCTCCATGTTTAAATATTGAACCTTTGGTTGTTATATATAAAAAATAAAAAAATAAAAGTGGGTTCCATAACCTGTCTTCAAAAATACATATAAATGTGTATCCACAAAATATAATTTTGCTGATTAAATATATTTAAAACATTTTTTTTTTATTTATTAAAAAGCTTATTTTATTGTAAGTAAATCTTTTTAATAAACAAATAATAATAATAAAATAACAAGCAATCTTAAAGATAATATATATATATAGCCTAAAATAAATAATTTTAAGTATTTAAACTAATAAGCAAACAAAAACATAAAATATGAACAATCTAGAAGATAATAAACATTTAATTTTTTGAAAATATTTATTTAAAATAACACTTTTAATGATTTACATAAACAAATAAATAAAATATAAACCTATAATCTAGAAGATGAGTTTTATTTATTAAAAAAAATAAATAAACAAGTATTTTAGAATATAATAAATATATTATTTTATTAAAAATTTTATTAATAAAATCACTTTTATATAAAAAATAAATATGTTTCTAAGATAATGTATGATTTTAAATTATTTTTATATGAAATATATGATAAATAAATAAATATAAACAAGTAATCTAAAGGATAATATATCATCTTATTTATTATTTTTTTATTGAAAATAAATCATTTTGATGATTTAAACAAACAAACAAAAACAAATAAAATATAAACAAATAATCCAGAAGATAAATATATTGTATTTATTGAAAATGTTTAAATAAATAGTTTTAATGTTTTACGAAAAACAAACAAACACGTAATCAAGAAGATAAATATATTTTATTTATTAAAAACATTTAAAAAATAATTTTAATTTAAACAAACAAACAACAAACACAATCTAAACAAGTAGTTTAGAAGATAATAAATATATATTTAATAAATATATTATTTTACTTAAAACCTTTATTAAGAAAATCATTTACTGTTTTAAATAAACAAAAAATAAACAAAACCAACCAAATAAATAAATAAATTCATGTTTCTAGTTGATAGTATAATTTTATATGAAATGTATGATTTTAAATAAACTAATAAATAAATAAATGAATGAATAAATAAATAAATAAATCTAGAAGATAATCTACACTTGTGCCCTACTCCCAAAAGACAGGGTTCCATAGTCCTATCAAACTCTGACACCTTGAGCTACAACATGCAGTGAGCAAAAGCAGTCAATTACATCCAAGCATTTAATCCTCTCATAATCCATGGTGTTAGTGTGGTATTAGTTCCCACACTGGTGACTAGACATCCCTGCTCCCCAGAGTCTCTTTCCATTGACAGCATCTACTTCAACTTCCCTGAAAACCTCACTGGAGGCCACTGCGAGACCCGTCTTTGGGTCAGTGGGTCAGAGGTTAAGCAGGAGGACATACGAAGACAAACTGAATTTGACTGACAGCACTCGGAAACCGTATCGTCTCAAAATGCTATTTCTGAGCATTTTCCCAGTTCAGCTCTTGACTATGCGCCAAACGAAAGCCTCTTAGAAGAATCAAGTCACTTCGGCTGTGAGTGAGGAGGCTGAAGGCTAAAATATGGTGACAATATGGCGCTGCTCCTGAAGCGGAGAAACACGCAGTATGGTATTTTTCTTCACCGACTGTCTGCAACGTGACCCTCCCTTCAACCAGAACTTCATATGTTTACTCAAAAGGAAGCTCTGCAGCTACCAGTGTTCCCACTGATTGAGATAGTGCTATCTTTGGCTATTGGAATGGATGACTTGATGTCCTAATAGAACACAGGTGTGTGTTTGTGTAAGCGTTCGGGCCCCACTGAGAAGAGAAGGGTGAAAAGTTGAACCACATGGACCGAGCTGATAATGAGGAGACTGTAAGGGTTTGGCTCCTAGAAGAACAGAAACGTACAATGTACAACTACTTTGTCATTTTGTCATGATAATTTGTGTAGAGACAGTAAAATGAAGAGCATGCCATTTTGATGTCATTTTAAATTTGTAATGAGCTCAGGAACGGTGATGTGCATGCATGCTAAACTGATGTCACATTCTCATTATCATTCAACTGTTAGCACTTAAATCAGCTGGATGTACAGTGTATATCATTTATTCCTTGTTTTGTTATTATTTTCTAGATTACTTGCACAATGTTAGACAGCTTATGCTTAATAACCCGACAACACAAAGTCATGTAAACACCTTAAACATTGTTCCTCTGTCAGGGGAAAGTCATAAAGTTTAAGAAAAATCTGATCAGCATACTTCACCATTGCAAACAAGATTTATTCCGTGTTTGCATATCTTTTGCTCAAGTTTGGTTACATGTTTAAGTCATGTCAAAAAAAAACAAAAACATTTTATTCTGTTGTCAGGTTTTTAAAATATTATATATTTTTCATATTTCAGTTTCATTGGTTATCATCATAGTTATTGTATATGTATGCACACTTAATGTATTGTCCATATTTATTAAAATGTATTAAAGAACTGTAAAACTCTATATATTGAATCTTGTCATTAGTTTTAAAGTATCCATTATCCTCCCTAAATAATAATTCAAATAAATTAATTAATTAAAACAAGTAATATAACAGATAATAAATATATTATTTTATGTATTATAAAATATAAATTAAATAAATAAACAAATAAAAACAAAATATAAACAAGTCATCTTAGAAGATAATAAATATATTTTATTTAAAAAAATATTTTAAAACAAATAATTTGAATGATTTAAACAAACAAATACTACATAGAAGATAATAAATATATTTAATTTATTATAACTTTTATTTAAAATATTACACTATCATTAAATTTTAATGATAAATGTTTTGATCTGTTGTCGTGTTTTCTTTTTTTTTTTTTTTAAAAAGCTGATATTTTCATAGTTCAACTTCAGTTTCAGTTTCAGTTTATCATCAGCTATGACACAAGTTCTCAAAGCACTCAATGTCTTGTCCATATTTTAAAAGTGAACTATAAAACATAATAATCAATCAATCAATCAATCAATAAATGGGCATCTAAAGTTGAGAGATTGACATATATTCATTACGAAATATGAATATAAATCTAAAAAAAGTTTTGGATCTGTGATCTTGGTTAATGTTTTAACACATTTGTCAGAACATCATCTGTTAACAAACAAGCCCGAGCATCTCTTGATGTGGAACGAAGCCCCTGGCCAAATTCAAAATCAACCCAGTGACATTCCTGGCTTGTTAACCAATCTGTCTCAAATCGGTTAAAATAGCAGAACAGACATGACCATTTTACAGAGGCTTATACTATGAAAATTGGACAGAACGATGATGATGTCATAACCATTTGCAAACACATGCATGCACATACGCAAACAATGACACATACAGTAGATGCATACATGTGCATGCACACCAATCATCAATGATCTTTAAAAAAATGATTTTGTAATCAATTATTATAAAATAAATCAATTCTCCGGTATTCAAAAGAGAGTCCACTGGTTGTTGTTCTCTCAACTGTTTGTCTCTCTAAGTATCTCTCAGGCGGGAAATCCTAAGACAGAGGAACTGTGAAGGGCATTACCACACTGCATTCATCAGGCCAACTTACCAGTCCACACACACACACTGCTAATGAACTGGTGAGCGATGTTTATGAGGAATCACTTACCAGCCAGGCAGATCAGTAACAGATGCCTGCTGGCATACGAGCCAGTGGTGGAGCCACACTGGCCACCGCTCTGATTCCAGCATATGAAAGACTGGAATGTCAAAGTGTTCCCTGATCTCTTAGCCAGACAATCCACATCTATACTCTACACCTTACAAATGTATCTTAAAGGGGCAGTTCACCTAAAATAAACACACATGGAAGTGGAATTTATTTCTATTAATGCTTTCTATATTTTTATGCATCTTGGTAAAACATAAAATTGTAACTTATATTGTAACTTAATTATAACAATTATAACTTTTGTAACTTAAAATAAATGGCAATTCAAATAAAAACAACAACCAACCAACAGACAAACATAAATATAAATGGGGTAGAATTATCTGTTTTGTGGTTATTTATTTATTAATAAATAATGGCAGATAGGGCAGAAATTGTATTATTTATTATAAATTAATTACAATTATTTATAATAAATTAATGGCAAATAGGGGAAGTGTTCAGGAAACCTGTTTGGAAACAGTGAAACATTTTGCAATTTTGTTTAGTGCTGCAGAAATTAAAGAAAATACTGTCGACAAAGTGTTGCCTAAAAAAAAAAAATTGAGAAAAAGTTTGTTGTTTTAAAGTGTTATAGTTCACCCCAAAATGAAAAATTGTCATAATTTACTCGCCCTCATGTCGTTCCAAACCTGTAAGACTTTCGTTCATCTTCAGAACACAAATGAAGATCTTTTTGATGAAATCTGAGAGATTTCTGTCCTTCCATTGACAATCTACGCAACTACCACTTTGACACTTCAAAAAGTTCATGAAGAGATCGTAAAACTAATCCATATGAATTGAGCGGTTTAGTCCAAATTTTCTGAAGAGACATGATCGCTTTATATGATGAACAGATTAAATTTAGGCTTTTATTCACATATAAACATTCATCAACTCACACATTAGTTGTGGTAAACGGAAGCTCAAGCATGTTCGCTTGACATGCGTGAACCAATGAGGTTCAGATCGTGCTACGCAAAACGTTTGAGCTTCAGCAAGAACCAATGAGGTTCATTCTCGTGTTATGCAGCACAAGCTTCAGCAAGAACCAATGAGGTTAATTTTCGTGTTACGCAGCATGTTTGAGCTTCCTCAAGAACCAATGAGGTTCATTCTCGTGTTACAGCGTTTGAGCTTCCTCAAGGACCAATGAGGTTCATTCTCGTGTTACAGCGTTTGAGCTTCCTCAAGGACCAATGAGGTTCATTCTCGTGTTACGCAAAACGTTTGAGCTTCCTCAAGAACCAATGAGGTTCATTCTCGTGTTACAGCGTTTGAGCTTCCTCAAGGACCAATGAGGTTCATTCTCGTGTTACGCAAAACGTTTGAGCTTCAGCAAGAACCAATAAGGTTCATTCTCGTGTTATGCAGCACATTTGAGCTTCAGCAAGAACCAATGAGGTTCATTCTCATGTTACGCAGCACGTTTGAGCTTCCACAATAACCAATGAGGTTCAATCTTGTGTTACGCAGCACGTTTGAGTTTCCACAATAACCAATGAGGTTCATTCTCGTGTTACGCAGCAGGTTTGAGCTTCCGCAAGAGTTTTGTTCTTGCGCGTTAAGCAGGTTCAGTTGAGCTTCTGTTTATGTTGCTGATCAATGTTTATATGTGAATAAAAGCCTAACTTCAATCTGTTCATCAGATCGAATCTCTTCAAAAAATTTGGACTAAACCGCTAAGTTTTACGATCTCTTTATTAACTTTTTTATATGTCAAAGTGGTAGTTGCGTAGCTGTCAATGGAGGGAGAGAAACCTCTCAGATTTTATTAAAAATATCTTCATTTGTGTTTCGAAGATGAATAAAAAAGTCTTACCGGTTTGGAACGTAATTAATGACAGAATTTTCATTTTTGGGTGCACTAACCCTTTAAAGTCAGGGATCCGTATACAAATGTAATGATCATGTTTGTTTGCATGTGGCCTCCTTATGCCTGTGTTTAGAGTAACTTCAGGGATCGAAGATGAGCATGAAAGGAAATTATGATGAGCTCAATACACCAAACGTCAGAATCTGCTTCAAATTACATTGGGAGCAACAGCAGTCCACGCTGCCTCTCCCTGCGCTGGGTTCACGACTTCCTTCCAAAACATGGCCAAGTGAGGAGAAGAGAGCACGCAGAAATCATTAAAGTTCTCTTTTGACGTATGGGACATGGCAGTTATGCTAATTCACAGTCCTTTGGCAGATAAAACTGTAATATTTTGAAATATTATTGAGATTTAAAATAACTTTTTTCTATTTTCACATATTTTAAATTGTCATTTATTCCTGCAATGACAAAAAAATGATCTTTCAGAAATCATTCTAATATGCTGATTTGAAGAAACATTTCTTATTATTATTAATGTTGAAAACAGTTGTGCTGCTTAATATTTTTATATTTTTGTCAGGATGATTTTTTGATAAATATAAAGCAAATATAAAGTTATAAATGCCTTTACTGTCACTTTTGATCAATTTCATGCATCCTTACTGAATAGAAGTATTAATTTCTTTTAATAAATAAATAAATAAAATATCTTACTGACCTAAACTTTTGAATAAACATGTCTCCATTTGCAATTGAGATGCTCAAAAACACAATCAATGGTTCAAAAGCACCAGAGAGTCATAGTGTTTACAAAGAATGTTGACTTATAGATGTTTCTGTACATTATCTAGAAAAAAAATACATTAAAAATACACATATCATTTCCATCCTCAAAATGATTAAATGACTGATAAACACTTTTGCTGTTGAAAAAATTCACATGTTATCACTTTACCCCATCACTCAAAAAAATTATGTTGCCTCATTAAAAAAGGCAGGGAGCATCTTTGCAACACATGCAGAAAACGTGGATAGACTGATTCAGATCACTGTCTAATCCTAAATCATTTGTCAGGACTCAACTGATGTAAATATTATTATTGCTCTCCTTCACTCCATCTGTCTGTCTCTTGTACACTCGGCCTCAATTTTTACATCTCATATTCACATATACTATCCACATGCCCCATATTTAAGATTGGCAGGCTCAATTGCATGCACATGCTTAAGAGTCAACTTTGCTTAATTTGAGGACTCCTAAGTGCAAAGCTTTGCTGCAGGATCATGATCCTAAATCAGACTTGGTAAATGTCTTCATCCTCTTCCCCAAGACAAACAATTTGTCCATATAAAAACCAAAAAGCACTTCACAGGCACATCTGCTCATATGAGACACTCGATTGCAGAGTGCAACTTTTACCAAAAAAAACAAAAAAAAAACAAAAAAACACAAAACAAAACCAGCATAAGAGATTAATAAGTGTGGTGGAATTTGTGTCAGGCCGGCTCAGGAAAATAAGATATCATGTCTTTCTGTCGGCCTTATGTCAGCCCCTCAGATTCAAACCCAAATGCCTCATCTCCACGCAACCTCCTAAAGGAGTCTGCCAGAGTCAGGGGTTCAGCCAGAGTTCAGACGTCTACAACCACTAAACAGCTCTCGCTTTCTCACTTTCATTACCATCTATCTATCTATCTATCTATCTATCTATCTATCTATCTATCTATCTATCTATCTATCTATCAGCTCTCGCTTTCTCACTCTTCCTCAGAGGTGGAAAGTAGCCTAACTAATTACAAATACTTTAAATTGTGGTACTTTTAGTTTTACTCTTAATTGAGTTGAATAAAAATAAAGTATTGAACTTCGCTACAGTTCTTTTTCACCAAAAGTACAAAGTAGCCTACTTTGACAGGTGCCGATGGAGCAACAGGGCGAGCTGGCATTATTTGACAGGCACTTTTCAAACTACTACAGTGGAGCCTTGCGCTTCAGCCAATAACAGACAGGTCTGACTCGGTTGCCAAACCAATCAAAACTTCCAGTTCGGCTGGGGGGCGGGGCGTTCAAACCGCGCTTCTTTGACATTCAATCACTGGCGCTCGCATTTTGAATCAGTGTCGCTAACGTTTCAATATTTTAGTGAATGTTAGTGTGAGCTATGATTTTAAATTGTAATTTTGGAAGCTTCTGAAACCATTGATGTTACCAGAGCACTGCAGCTTAAGTAAATAGGAAACTCGGCTCATACAAGAATGCAGATAGGCTATTGCAAGAACAATGTAAGAGTCTAAAATGCATGCACACAGTTCAGTTTAATGGCAAAGCTTGCCCTCTTTAACAATGCAGTTAAAGTAATTATACGAAGCAAACTTTGTACGAAGCAGAATGAAATGACCTCAACATTAGCAACAACAGTGAAATAAGAGCGCTTGGTTTACAGTGGTGGAACTAGACTTTTATACATGGGGTGGCCAAGGCTACTTTGGGGGGTAGACCATAGACCGTGAAAGAATATTATGTGTAATACTTATTTCTTTTCATTGTTTTGACCGATGTAACATTGTATTCTAATAAATAAGCTACCAAAATTGTAGATACCAGTGAAATTTCCCAATTCTCGATTCCAACTGATATTCCACAGCAAAAACTACTAATATAAGCCTAATCATATAAATTTAAAACATTATTGAACACAAGAGAACAGTCAGCAATAAAGTAAGAACAGTGCTAAGAATTAAGTTTCAGGTCTAACAGTAATTCAGGTACAGAAACTGAATCAAACGTAAAAACAACATTGCATAATCTTCACTGTATAAATTAAATATAGATTAATGCATGTTAAAACTAGCTATAAAAGTTATTCAGTCAAGATCAGTGGGTGATTTTTGTTCTTTGATTAACTGTAATGACAGTTGGCAGGAGGTAGTAGGCTATAGGCTGCGGTCACTTTAAGGCCAAATGCACAATATTGAATCCAGTAGCCAACTGTGTTTACTATAATAGTTGCTATTTTTGGCATACATTATGTTGGGGTGGCACCCAGGGTGGCCAGTCAGATGTCAGGGGTGTCCAGTGCCACCCTGGACACCCATCTGGCCACTGTTGGTTTATCTGTCAATCAGATGCACGTAAAAGTGTAGTTCGTTACTATAGCAACAGTGAGCTCCCGGCACATTTTCGGTAGAACGAAAAAAGAGCATTTTATTTAACATGTTAACCCGTACCCCACTTTATTTTTTTCATCCATCCATCCATCCATCCCATTTATTTTCAGTTAGACAATTTTCTCTAAATTCAAGTTCAGTAGTGTCAAAATAATTATATTTAAGCTATTAAAACACATTCTAAATATCAACACCATAAAATTTGCACCACATTTTTACTTACATGATTCTTTCGATCATGTATCAATGCTTGGCTGCATTTTGAAGCCTTTGGGGTATTGGAGCAGTCTGGGAAAATAATTTTCAATCTTTGTCCTTAATTGAAATATTACATATAAATGTAAATAAACGTATGCATATACACACACAAACACATTACAAATATAGACATTACATGCATTGCATGCATCTATAACTAAACATATGATGCATTTCTCAAAATCATTAAACAGTGCTTATGGTATAGCATTTCCATTTAAATCCAAATCATCTGACAACTATAAAGAGCTGCTACATCTTAAAATTAATAGGAAAGTAAAACAGTACAAGATCTTAGGTACTCTTTAGCATGGTAACAGGAAGGGACTGCTCATATAGTGAGAGGTTCAATATATAAGCCCATTTCAAGTCATTGTTTTACAGTGCAAACCCACTACTGAGAGTGCTGCATGCCTGGATTCCTGTTGCCCAATTCCTCGAACATGCTTTCAATTTTCTTAAATCAAATACATCATTAAAAGCAACATATCAATGTCCATATTGATACTATTAAAGGGCAAAGACAAGAGTGACTTTAATGTATGCTGAGGTCTGTCTAAGGATAGATCGGGTCACTTTCTCCTCTCTGCTATACATTACCAAGATAGATACGCTATGTTCGATGTCAGATCAAATAGACCATGGTAATACCTTACAATGCAGTATCCCAACATCTGCAGAGTTGCATACTCAGAAATGTTTGTTCAAAGCTAGTTTGTTCAAAGTTAAGGCTGAATTCCACAGCAGAGCTGGTTTTTATAGAAAGCTTGTTCATTTGTCTCGGGGCAAGTAGCAGTGTGTATTTAAGGGACTATAGGGGTTAAAACAGTCAAATACAATCAAAGTGCTTTTCATGACTTCCTGTCATACAGTACATTTTGAGTTTCTATGGCTCATTTTTTGGGCAGTCAGTATTGTGTTGCTGATGGCACAGTTAGCCACAGTAGGAACAATCTTAAAGAGAAAATTCGCTCCAATGATTAAAAAACTTTTTTTTTTTTTTTTTAAATCCTGGACGCTCTTTTCCATATGAAATGGGAGCCCGATTACACGAATATGCGTATCAATAATACGAGTGTGCAATGTCGTGGAATGTATACGCCAAAATGAGTTTTGGCGTGTATATAGTACGCAGTTTTTCGTGTGCATATGATACGCACTTTATGGCGTATTATACGCACGAACCACGAATTCCACATTGCACACTCGTACTATTGATACGCATTCTCATGTGATCGTGTCGGAGCCGGGGAAGTGTGGCTTTCAAGTGTCTAAAGGCAGCATTTTTATTGGAGAGTTTTGATGGAGGAAGACTTACAGTGAATGACTTTGATTGCCGATTGTTCCCCACAGTTATTATTATATATGGCTTCAGAAAACGTCATATATAGCACACGAGTCACATGGCAACTTTTATGATTCTTTTAATATGCTTTTTGGTCATTTCACACATTTTAATGGTCAGTCTACATATAACACTTACAGAAATTTTGCAACAAAAATAATGATTTTCAAATTAACTATTTTATCTGCCATAGTCCCGCCCCAAAATTAATGATACAGTGTTAAAGCAGGGCTCGACATTAACGCTTGTCCGGGACAAGCGGATTTTTTGAAGGGGCAAGTGAAAGATAATTTTACTTGCCCGACCGGACAAGTATCCTGATTAAAACTTAAACAACAAAACATAACTAGGGAATCACCAAAATGCAATAATGATTCATTCATTTAGTGTAAGAGGCGATCGATAGAGGATAATAATATATAATGTACTGACAGTAACAAGGTGGAGCTGTTGACGCTCGCGCTGCCTCATGAGGATAAATCAAACAATCAAAACACATGAGCGCAGTTCACACAGAGAAACTCAGTTAACATACTGCGGTAAAAATGTGGATTTTTTTTATATGTATAACATATGATACAGTTAAACAACATCACACGACAACAGTGCTGTTTTCCTGAATACCATCACGATTGAAAAATGTGACACTGATTTCATATGATAGTTCCATAAACAATTAATTAACATTAAGTCACTTACATGTTAGATGCAATATTGACTGTTTTTGTTCTATTTCAGCAGCGAAAATAGTTCCAAACAAAGATCACAGCAGAACCATAACCCATCTCACAGCAACAGTGTGTTACTGAATGATTCAGCGTTTTGAATGAATCCATTGAATCAAAGATTCAATGACCTATTTGTAAACGACTGCCTCATTAATGAATGAATCAGCCGTTTCAACGAATCGACTCAATGACTCACTCATTAAGACGGTCACCTGCCGCCACCTACTGGCAGTTTAGATTCATGTTTAAACATTCTTTCCAACATTTCTTATTTGTGTATTCAAAAAATATTGAAAACAATCTCCTAACAATATTTAATGCAGTTGTAATTTTTCAGTGTAAATTATTTAATTTGATTGGTAACAGCCCTATAAGTGTCTTATTCTAATTTAATTTATTGATCAAATTTAAGAATATAAAATGAAAGCTGAAGCATAGCCTATATTTAATAAGATTAGGGAAAAAATGCCCTTTATAAAAGGTAAAAATGCAGATTTAAATATGTCAAAGCTGATTAAACACTGGTGAGAATATTGCTTCAGAATAAATTATATTTACAACACTTAAAAAAAACATTTCCGGACAAGCAATTTTTTTACTCAAGTGAATGACAAGCAAGTGAACAGGCTTAATGTGGAGCCCTGGTTAAAGAGATAGTTTACCCCAAAATTAAAACTGAATAATAATAATCTAACTGAATTTCTTTCTTGTGCTAAACACAAAAGAAGATATTTTGAAGAATACGGATAACCAAACAGTTGATGGGCCATTGGAAAAAAATACTATGGAAGTCAATGGGGCCCATCAATTGTTTGGTTATCGACATTCTTCAAAATATCTTCTTTCGTGTTCAGCAGAAGAGGGTCACAACTTCAGGGTGAGTAAATGATGAACATTTTCATTTTTTGGTGAACTATCCCTTTAAGATGATCATATAGCCAAACAAGGAATTTAAAGTTTCAAGAGCCTGACCAGACAGACTGACCAGTTATGATCTCATGGGAAAATGTAACTTGATATAGATTAATGCATGTTAAAACTAGCTACAAAAGTTATTCAGTCAAGATCAGTGGGTGATTTTTGTTCTTTGATTAACTGTAATGACAGTTGGCAGGAGGTAGTAGGCTATAGGCTGCGGTCACTTTAAGGCCAAATGCACAATATTGAATCCAATAGCCAACTGTGTTTACTATGATAGTTGCTATTTTTGGCATACCTTATGTTGGGGTGGCACCCAGGGTGGCAGTCAGATGTCAGGGGTGTCCAGTGCCACCCTGGACACCCCTCTGGCCACTGTTGGTTTATCTGTCAATCAGATGCACGTAAAAGTGTAGTTCGTTACTATAGCAACAGTGAGCTCCCGATTTTACTTGTAACTTGATGTAACTTGATTTTACAAGTTTTTATTTTAGACATTCTAGACAACCACATCAACTAACTCTCTTTCTTTTGCAACTACATGTCAACTAACTACCACTAGTAGAATAAGTTGACATGTCTTATACTTATGGCTCATATATCTACTTATAGTCAGAATGTCTTTTGGGGGAGCATCAAAATAAAGTGTTGGCAGATATTAAGCAGACAGTCAACTAATACTCTAATGACTGCTAGTTGACATGTAGTTGCAAAGTTACTTATAATTAGTAGAATGTCTTACGTACTTACAGCTAGTAGAATTCCTATTCATCATGCCTATTCAAAGAGTGTTATATACTGTATGGATGAAGGTTTTTCCCCATATGTACCTCTTGTACTTTTATCTGTCTGCTTGGTTTTGTTTTCTTAGCGACTGCAAGTATACTCTTTCAGTCCCAAAGCTTATATCTTCTGACTCATACAGCACAATGAGGAAGATCTGGCTTCTATAAAGACATTGTATAAGATTACGGCTAAATCAGTCTTGTGGCTTTTCCTGGGAAAAACTTATGAAGTCCTAAAACTTTCTCAGTTATGAGTGGGCACAGCAGGTTCGGGGGCAGAGAAACACGGAGTGAAACATAATACAAGTATCAACCATCCACCAAATAATAATGTACTGTCAGCAAAGAATGATAACATGATAACTCAAGGAGGCTTCACTATAGCTTCCTGAGGAGCATGACCCGAGCGTTGCCCAGAAATCATTCGGACAAATATGCAAGACTTTAATTCGTCAGCTGCACGTCATTTAATAATGAAAATTTTTTACTTTGGGTACACTGTTGAACATCTGGTTTAGAATCGGTCAGACTCTGCCGTTCGGAGCATTCTTTTGTATTATACGGAAGATGGAAAGAATTATTGAACGTTTCATGTAATGAAGAACTTTGCTGCCACTGTTGGTTTAAGTGAAATCAATTTTGCAGCTAGCGGGGTTCCAATTGGATGTAAGTTCCATCAATCACATGCTGCCACCAGATTTTCATTAAATCGAGTTTCACAACAAAGAACTGGTGCGAATTCAGTGCATGAACTTAAATGAGGGAGGTGCATATATTTAGTCTAGCACTTGAGGCCTTTCAAAAACAGGATCAAAAGCCAGACAAAGGAGCCAAAATCAACAATTATGCATCTTTTTGATCAGTTTGTCATTTTTGTTTATTGAGTTTGGGAGTCAGCCTTGGGTCAAAGTGAATCTGGCATGGCACTGAACGTGTAGATTTGTTGGATGGACGTTGAAAGGTATCGCGGGTGGCCGTCTTCTGAAGTGTGGAAAGTTGTGGAAGAAAAGATATACAAGCAATCACTGCTCCTGTGATATGTTTGGCTTCAAATTTATTCCTTGGATCGATCAGAGCACTTGAACAGTAGCAGTGTTTTCTCTTAGGCTTAAAGGGATAGTTCACCCAAAAATGAAAATTATCCCATAATTTACTCACCCTCAAGCCATCCTAGGTGTATATGACATTCTTCTTTCAGACGAATACAATCAGAGTTATATTAAAAAATGTCCTGGCTAATCCAAGCATTATAATGGCAGTGAATGGCAGCCCAAAATTTGAAGACCAAAAAAGTGCATCAATCCATTATAAAAGTAATCCATATGGCTCCAGGAGGTTAATAAAGGCCTTCTTGAAGTGAAGCGATGGGTTTGTGTAAGAAATTTGTGTAAGAAAAATATCCATATTTAACACGTTATAAAGTAAAATATCTAGTTTCCATATTCAACTTACGAAGAAAGTGTAGAGCCTCTCGCAGTTCAAAATGCTTACTCTTGTCCGTCGTCATCATCGCGGCAGTTACGCTTTTTTTGTAAGTTGAATACGGAAGGTGGTCTGCCGGAAGCTAGATATTTTACTTTATAACGTGTTAAATATGGATATTTTTCTTACACAAACCATCGATTCACTTCAGAAGGCCTTTATTAACCCCCCGGAGCCGTGTGGATTACTTTTATAATGGATGGATACACTTTTTGGGCTTCAAATTTTGGGCTGCCATTCACTGCCATTATAATGCTTGGAAGAGCCAAGACATATTTTAATATAACTCCGATTGTATTCATCTGAAAGAAGAATGTCATATACACCTATGATGGCTTGAGGGTGAGTAAATCTTTGGGTAATTTTCATTTTTGGGTGAACTATCCCTTTAACTTCCCTAAAACAGAACTTCAAAATGTTGAGCATTCCAGCTGTTAGGCTATTTGACAATAAAGAACCAAAAGAACCAACATCCTTGTTGTTCTACACAATGTTCTGCAGTTCATTCAGTTTGTATCACTTAATGAACATACTCCATTTAGACTTTTTGTCAATAAGTTTTCAATCTTCAGTGTGATATTGATTTTTTTAATTAACAATTTATTATAATAAGACATTATGTATTATAAGATTAAATGTACACTATGTAACATTTGGTCCTCTCGCGGTTAAAAAACAAAACTGCGTGCATTTTGCGGAAAACATTATTATGGTTGTGCTTTGGCTCTGTATGACTGTTTGGATGAATATGGTTCTTTCTCATAACTGCTCATAAAATATTCACTATTAGGCTTAAGAGATATCCAGTTTGGATGGAAAGGATCTCAAGCTGACGTTACTGTACCCACTATTAGACATGGTAATTCCTTGAAAATTCTAGCACAGCGCTACAACAACCATAATGAAATGACCCTTCACAATAGATAATGCTTTAATGAATAAACATACGGCAATCTGTTCAGTGAAATACCTTACTCACCTGTTGAGTAATAAAAACGCAATCTCCACGTTGCTTATACAACATTTCAAATCTCTTAGTTCTCGCCATCTCAGAAAAGCCAAGCTAATGTTGATAGTCATTTTATTACGAGCTCTGTCACTTTCTCTTTTTGCCAGCGACTCTCCTCTGTTCGCCACTTTTTTAAACAGGTGTTTCGCGATTTAGGGCCAGATTTACTAAACAGGGCAAATTAGTGTGAGAGCGCAGCGTGCGATCTACTGACGACGCACAAATTAAAGAACAGTGGAGAACAGCCGGATCATTTCCATAATGACCAACACAATCTACAAAGAGCAATGCATATTAGCGTCTGGTTTAAGACGCAGTTTTTGGGTGGTAAATAATGGCGCAAATACCCGTAAATTGACTAGCGCAAACCTTAGTAAATCACCTTGCATGATTCATTTAAATACTCTTCTCCCATAAATTTTGCGTCTGAAAGGGAAACTCCTACAAATGCATATGCAATAAGGTCAGCCGCAAAAATAACCCTGTCCAAGCCTTTTCAGCGCTAATTTTTCAAAACAATAAGACAAAAACAGGTTTTGATTTATTGACTTTGATTAATTTTGTTCATTGAGAAGGATTGATGTATTGACTTATTATTTAAATTTTGTTCATTTTGAACAAAAAAGTTACATAGTATACATTTAAATTTATGATAATAAGATTGAAGTTTGAGAATCTCTAATTCCCTTACAATGATTTTATGACTTTGAACACTAACTAAATAACTAGCTAAATATAGCTGGCTAAATAAATCAGTCAATCTACTGCAATGATGTAAAGGTATTTTGCGAACTATAAACCCCTTTCTGATTACAATAAGAACCTTTATTTTTGTAAAGATGGTGTGAATCAATGTATACACAGCAACCATAAACCATACAAAGTATCCTGAAAACAGCTCTGAATCATTACTTCATTTACAGTGACTCAAAGCCTAAAAGCTAAGCTTATCTAAAACTTTACACAATTATTTTGCTGCCTGGAAAGCATAGTACTTCCTTCAGGAAATGCAAACCCAGACACGTATTTCTCATTGGTTCAGTTTCACAGTCAAGACTGCAGCCACCATGAGACGTACATATAGAGGCTCTTCTCATAAGTCGTAAGTCAAAATGATCTCAGTGTGGAGACAAGAGAGGCTTAGTTTTACCTGCTCCCAGAGACGTTCATTAGACGTGGACGTGGGGGTTCCCTTTGCTTTGAGTGTCATTAATCAAAGCTACCACAGACATACTGGAGATCCGATCCTCACTGTGGACACTGCACTACAGATGGGAATAATCATCTTCCTGGATCCCTTTTAGCTATCTAAGAGATGTAGAAAACCACGATTCTGAGAGATTGGGCGACACTAGATATCTTCTCTCTTCCTTGCTCAAAAAGAGAGGTGTGCGTGTAGACAGCTATTAAAGATTTATTCTGTCTGTCTGTAGAGGTATCCTGAGCAAGTGAGAATAATTTATATATTTAAGCCCTAAAAAGTATGTGGAACCTTAAACTACACTTAAAAAAAATGTGACTGTCATTGCATTTGTAGCAAGGTATGTTGTTATGGGAAGACTTTAATCATATAAAATAAACACACAACACAACTAAAGTAAAAGAGGCAGCCCCCCATGGACGACTGATGCGCACACACATAATAAAACATAAACAAAACCAGGTCCAAGTCCAGGCCTGGTCCTCGCTCCTCATCGCTCCTCCTTTTATGCTTCTGAAGCTCCTCTGTGAGACACTCGAGACCAGTGTGGCGTGCAGGTGACGTTCCTTAGCAATCATGCCACCGGCCTCGCCTCGTTCTCACGGCTCACGGCTCTCGGCCTCGTCCTTCTTCAGGTGTGTTCAGAATTGAATTTAAAAAAGAGAATTCCTGAATCTGAATGCCATGTCAGCATCTGAGGAAAAAATCTTCATGGCAAAACCGGACTTACAAAAACGCAGGAGTTGCATAAATACAATAAATAAAAAAATAAAAAATAAAAAATAAAAAAACAGTTAATAAAGATGATTTACATTAACATTTGATAAAATTTGAGGAATTTGACATTCTTCTACATCCAGATTAATAGCTTTCTTTGCATTCATATCAGCTCGTTCATTTCCTGATAGCCCATCATGACCTGGAACCCAGCAGAAGATAATACTAAAAGACTCATTCTATAAGTGATCCACTTTAGTTAAAATACAGTCCACCAAAGGATGATCAGTTTTTAAAGCTTCCATTGCTTGAAGACATTATTTGGAGTCTGTGAAAATTATAAAAAAATCTGAATTGAGGTAGCAAACAGGATTCAGAATTGCAATTAGAATTAGTTAAAGTGAAATTAAAATAGGGTAAATTAAAATTCAAAGAATCTTTACTTTTAACTAGAAAAGCAAGCGAAGTGGATGGATGGATGGATAGATAAACAGACAGACAGACAGATAGATAGATGCATAGATAGATGAATAGATAGACAGACAGATAGTTAGCGACAGCTGCAGCTTAGAGATTAACAAGGAATTGAATAAGATTCCACTACCCACAATGCATTGTACTTAATTCTGTGTCTTTATTGTGCATGTGAAATATTTCCCAGTCAGCAAATCAGTTACATCCTGCTGAAACCATCTGAATTTTATGGAGCCTATGCTCCTCTTTCAAATCTTCTGCATTTTCTGTTTCGGTTTAGCAACATTGTTAGAGAGTGTGTGAGAACGGCTTTGGTTCAAGCACCTCCATATTGGGTTGGAGAAATGTTTCAGAGTATGCTTGGTATCCCTGTCCCCAGAGTCGAAAGGTTTTCCAGGCTCTTGGAGTCGTAAGGAGTTTACTTTCACATCTGCAGAACTTAAAGGCTCAGCGGCTGGCCAAAAATAAAGTTATGGAGCTGGGCCTCCAGTTTAAGGGAATCAGCTGCAACACAAATGTGAGACTTCTCTCTCTACAGCAAAACATTTACATATTATTATTTTGATTGTCACTGCGCTGAAATTGCGTGTATAAAGATATCTGTCTTTTTTAAAGATATCTATTTTTTTTTCTTATTCATTGTTAACATCTAGAATAAACATTCAGATGTCAGTAATATTAGTGAGAACAAAGCAAAGTCAAGTGACTCTAGACACATTCATGACAGGAATTGTTTGCGTGTGCTACACAGAACAAAGTCTAAAAATGCCAAAAGACCTAATGATTTTCATGTGAAAGTCCTGAGTACAACCCTTGGCTCACCCTATTGCCTTCATAATGTTAACTGTGTTATAAAAAGGAATACAAAAATTACTTCTACTTCACATTGTATTTATTCATTGTGCTATCAGTATTCAGGGCTTGGTACTAGTAAAGTTCATCTGTAATTCATACTGTAATGGATATGTTTAGTGTAAAATTATGCAGAGCATTTCATTTTTGTTGTTGTTGTTTGTATGTTAGCATCAGATATTATCACTGCACAGTATCATTGCATTGCAGGAATAAAATAAAATAAAATAAAATTTACTATGTAATGAAAAAGTCACACTAGTTGCTTATTTAAAATAAGCAATTATATAAAAAGAGATGTCTTCAAAAACTTGGATGATAAATGAATGAATGAATGAATGAATGAATGAATGAATAAATAAATAAAATTAAATCTGAAACAACAAGGAAATGTATAAATGAATATAAGTGATGAAAGAATAATTTTATTCACCAAACTATTAGTTTATTTTATAGTCCTAATTACTGGTTTAATTGTGGGTCTAGGAAATCGTGATGGGACATGCTCATTTTTCATATTCAAAAATTTGATGGTAGATGGATGAACGGATGCATAAATCGCTCCCCGTTCTCCATCCGTGTACTCATACTCCACTGAAGGAGGAATAATCCTTTACCACTCTCATTTCAGAATCCTTGCAACCTTTGCATAAAGTCAATAATAAAATATAATGTAATTATATTATTGTAATGCTCCTCCTGTCTCTCTCCTGCACATCGCACCCCACCTCTCTATTTGAATAATGAATTATACTCACATTAAAGTGGCAGGTCTGTGCTGTGGAAAAGTAAAAAGCTATTATCCAGTTGTCAGCTCTTCCCTGTACGACTCAGGAGAGATGAGGAAACACTGCTGACACAACACACACACACACACGCACACACACAAAGTGGCCTATGCAAGTTTCAAACTATCATGCAGAATGGAATTAGCTTTCCGTAATGACGGTGTGTAATTAAAGAATCTGTTTTTGACTTACATAGCTTCTATAAGAAGCTGCATTTAACTTTAAACATCAGTTTGTGCATCACTGAAAAATAATTTGTCTACGCTATTGTTGTTTATCCATCTAAAGATTATCTTTTCTAAAATAAGTTCTATGTGTTTGTGTATGTTTGAGATTAGTAGTATATATACACTATATTGCCAAAAGTATTGGGACACCCCTCCAAATCATTGAATTCAGGTGTTCCAGTCACTTCCATGGCCACAGGTGTATAAAATAAGCACCTAGGCATGCAGACTCTTCTACAAACATTTGTGAAAGAATGGTTCGCTCTCAGGAGCTCAGTGAATTCAAGTATGGTACCGTGATAGGTTGCCATCTGTGCAATAAGTCCATTCGTGAAAAATTTCCTCACTACTAAATATTCCACGGTCAACTGTTAGTGGTATTATAACAAAGTGGAAGCAATTGGGAACAACAGGAACTCAGCCACGAAGTGGTAGGCCATGTAAAATCACAGAGCGGGGTCAGCGCATGCTGAGGCGCACAGTGCGCAGAAGTCGCCAACTTTCTGCAGAGTCAAAAGCACAGACCTCCAAACTTCATGTGGCCTTCAGATTAGCTCAAGAAGTGCGTAGAGAGCTTCAGCTGCAGCTGCATTCAAGCCTTACATCACCAAGTGCAATGCAAAGCGTCGGATGCAGTGGTGTAAAGCACGCCGCGACTGGACTTTAGAGCAGTGGAGACGTGTTCTCTGGAGTGACGAATCACGCTTATCTGTCTGGCAATCCGATGGACGAGTCTGGGTTTGGCGGTTGCCAGGAGAACGGTACTTGCCTGACTGCATTGTGCCAAAAGTAAACTTGAAGGAGGGGATTATGGCGTGGGGTTGTTTTTCAGGGGTAGGGCTTGTCCCCTTAGTTCCAGTGAAAGAACTCTTAATGCTTCAGCATACCAAGACATTTTGGACAATTTCATGCTCCCAACTTTGTGGGAACAGTTTGGGGATGGCCCCTTCCTGTTCCAACATGACTGTACACCAGTGCACAAAACAAGGTCCATAAAGACATGGATGAGCGAGTTTGGTGTGGAGGAACGTGACTGGCCTGCACAGAGTCCTGACCTCAACCCGATAGAACACCTTTGGGATGAATTAGAGCAGAGACTGCGAGCCAGGCCTTCTCGTCCAACATCAGTGCCTGACCTCACAAATGCGCTTCTAGAAGAATGGTCAAAAAATCCCATAAACACACTCCTAAACCTTGTGGAAAAGAGTTGAAGCTGTTATAGCTGCAAAGGGTCGGCCAACTCCATATTAAACTCTACGGATTAAGAATGGGATGTCATTAAAGTTCATGTCCATGTAAAGGCAGACGTCCCAAAACTTTTGGCAATATAGTGTATATATATATATATATTTTTTTTTTTAAGAAATGATTTTATTCAGGATGCATTTAATTGTTCAAAAGTGACAGTAAAATCATTTATAATGTTACAAAAGCTTCAGATAAGCTGACACTGGTTGAGAACTCCATTAAGTCTCCTGAGCTATGAAAAGACCAACCTCTGCGCAATAATATTTTCCTCTGGGTTGCTGGTGATGCTTATAAAGTCTATTCTAAGACTGCAGACAGCAACATAATCTGCCTGCATGTTTATGAGTGATGTAAAACATCTCAGATTGTGTTTGACTCGACCTAGCTATCAACAGGGTGCAATAACTCCATGTTTGGATCTTATCCAAGCATGTTATGTCAAGTTAGAACCACAAAACATTGATCCGTTTCATATAACATCTCCCATTCTTCATAATTAACAAGCAGCCGAACAGTAGAACTTCACATGTATAGATTTGTTTAATCAATATGGCTGTGGAAATCTGCTTGTGGATTTTTTTTTATCTAAATCAGAAAAAACAAGAAGGAATTTAAAGGCAAATCAGTTTTGAGCAGTAGAGTGAATGTATCTCCAATGAAATATCATATAGCATTGTGTACTTTAGAGACACGTGCCTTCAAAAAGATGTCAAAAGGTCAGTGTCCTCTCAGAAATGCAGTCTGTTTGGCAATATGCTCAAAAACATGCCGTAAATCTGTTTCCTCCTGAGTATTGCTCACTCTTGGAGATATCCTGGCGCATGGCCAGCGTTCTGCTTAGCATTCTACGCTGCTGGTGGGTGGAAAATCGTCCCAATCTGCTTGTCCCCTCTGTTACCAATACAACAGATCAATAACTGCTCCTCAGTGACAGCGCGCAGGCTGTGCATGGGGGAGGATGTGGGAATCACTGCTGGTAACACAAGCAAAAACAGTGCACCACAGGAAGCTGTACAGCTTTGAAAAGCATTCCCTATAACTGTAATGCAATACAAATGTTTTGCTCTGACAGAAGTTAATATTTAGTGGTGTTTGCTTAGGTAAGTAGCCTATCACTGTTGTTCATACTTGGAGATAAAAACTTCTGGTGTATAATGCATGCTACAACATTTGTGCTACAAACGTGAATGATATCTCAAATTGTGCAAATTATTGAGAAGAGGTGTGCTATTTCTAAGCAATATGACTTAAAGGGTTAATTCACCCAAAAATGTCTGTCATTAATCTGCATTCTTCGGAACACAAATAAAGATGTTTTTAATGAAATCTGAGAGCTTTCTCTCCCTCCACTGATAGCCTACGCAACTACCACTTTCAAGCCCCAGAAAGGTGAAGATGTAAAAAAAAAAAAAAAAAAAGTAAATTATGTTTGTTTGTTTTTTGTTTTTTTTTGCACAAACAAAGCACTCATGTCGCTTTATACAACTGAGGTTAAACCGCTGGAGTGACATGGATTGCTTTTATGATGTCTTTACTACCTTTCTGGGGCTTGAAAGTGGTAGTTGCATAGCTGTCAATGGAGGGACAGAAATCTCTCAGATTTCATTCAAGTCTAACGGGTTTGGAATGACATGAGGGTGAGTAAATAATGACAGAATTTTCATTTTTGGGTGAACTAACCCTTTAAAATTGTTGCCCTGTGGATGATAAAATACAAGAAAAACCCCATAGTTGTACATTGAAAGCAGGACCAAGCCATTTTTACAGACCAGGAGTGAGCTTTTTTTCACTATGGCCAGTAAGCAACCACCAGAACACATTAGCAACTGCATAGCAACACCCTATCAACCATCTAGAACACTGTAAAAAACACTAAAAAAACAACACTCATATAGCAAGACCTAGCAACACCCTAGAAACCACCGGAACACCCTAGTGACCACCCAAATCAACTTAGCAACACCCTAGCAACCACATAGAACATTGTAGCAACCACCAGAACACCCAAGCAATGCCCTAGCAACCACCCAAATCACCTTAGCAACCATATAGAACAATTTGACAACCTCATAGCAACACCAATCAAAACAACCTAGAATCATGGTGGTGAGTTCTTTTTTTGTGACATGTGAAGGCCAAGTATGGTAAACCATACTCGGAATTTGTCCTCTGCATTTAACCCATCCAATTTAGTGCACACACATTAGGAGCAGTGAGTAGTGAGCACACACACATCCGGTGCAGTGGGGAGCAATCATGGAGCGATTGGGGGTGAGGTGCCTTGCTCAAGGGCACCTCAGTCATTTCCTGCCGGTATTGGGAATCGAACCTGCAACCTTCAGATCTGACTCTCTAACCATTAGGCCATGACTGCCCTAACCTATAGTTCTACACAATCCCTGTAGCTCAAACAGTAGCTTTGGATAAACGCATCTGCTAAATACACAGGCAAACAGCGCTCCCATTTTCTTTAGAAAGTGTGAAGGTCTAGTTTCTCATTTTATGCTAATTTTCTCTTTGACTCCTGTAAATTTGAATGCACAAATAATGCATAGAATTAACTAAGTAACTACAGGTCTACAACTTAGTACACAGCAGTCTACTGCAATCTATGAAATAGCTAGGCACAGACCGCAAAATATGGCTTGATAATAAGGAGCCTCTTTCCAGTGAATAAAAGACCTAAACAAAAAACGTGCCTCATTACAATACGCCGCAAAGCTGGCACTCCACACAATCCAATTACAACATGCAAATGATGCTGGACTGTTTGAAAGGGCCGCAGATAGGCCTACCTTTATCGTAAAACACACACACACACACACACACACACGTTGTGTTTTCATGTTTTATGGGGACTTTCCATTGACATAATGATTTTTATACTGTACAAACTGTATATTCTATCTGCTTACACTAACCCTACCCCTACAGAAAACTTTCTGCATCTTTACATTTTCAAAAAACATCACTTAATATGATTTATAAGCTGTTTTCCTTATGGGGAACACAAAATGCCCCCACAAGGACAAGGATTTCAGATATTGCCATCTTTGTGGGGACATTTTGTTCGCATAATGTAGGGTTTATCAGGACACACACACATACGCTCTCCCCACTGCCTTTATTGACACACTCCCATGGCCTAGGTTGTGTTAGCCAGGTGGTGAGAACAGGTGTTGAGTGAGTGTTGCCATTTGAACGCCACTGCGCACTTGGCTCGCCACCAGTCAGCTGGAATGGTAAAGCTGTTCTTCCCGTGTTCGCATCTCTCCGCCTTATTGGCTGATTACGAGGGAGAACGTTTGGCGCCGTGTTTGTGTCATCTGCAACAGCGACTCCTCCTCAACCTCCCATGCGATACTTTTGTTTCGTTTAAGGGTTCGCTTCTCTGCCATGCATGGTGAGGCAAGCTACTGACACGGGATAGCAGACCACTTATGCTTTAGTGACGCTGCAATGAATGGTAATTTATACAAACAACGGCGGATCCAAGGAGAAGACAGAGTGAAAACAAAGTAGGTGACAGAAGAGGAAGATGACTTCTAAATGAGGAAGAATGAGAATTTATAAGCTAGAGAGAGAGAAATGGGGGAAGTTAGAAACATATGGGAGAGAAATATGTTATGAATAAAAATGGTTTCTTTTTGTGCTTTTTTTTCCAGACAACTCACCCAACCACGTTGTGCTATTTTTCATTTCGCCAATGTGAGAAATAAATTTACATTTAAGGAGTTGAGTTAAGCACCAACCTATCATGCCCAAACATTTAGATATATAGCACTTTCATTTTACAAGTAAAAAATGCTATTACTTAATGCTTTTGAGGATATTAGCACATTTTTCAGGTGTTAGAGACTAATGAATTTGAATGCATACTTTTCAGGTTATACTTTTTTTTAAGAGTGCAAGTTTTAATGTTCATAACTACAGTATTCCAATGTGATTGTATTCCTCAAACATTACCAATGCACTTCAATGTTTTTATGTTATCTCGCATAAGCTTTTAACATCCCAAAAACTAATTCCATTTCACCCTAATTCCAAAACTGGACTGAGCTCACTGGCCATTTGAAATGACCCATTCATGTTTTACTGATACCAGTGTGCACGACACAAAAAGCAAATCAAATTTGACTGACAGCTCCTTCCTTGCCTTGAATAGTGCTCAGCTATATTATCCAGCTAGATTCCCTCCGTGCCCCACCCCCTACATTATCATGGGCTGTCCCGTCTTTATCTGCATATTCCTTCCCATCTATGCAAATGGGTCCTCTCATTCGCTTAATGGGGGTATTAATCTGATATCAGCCTCTTAAATACAGTGCAAACGGGGTATGGCTGAGATGAATGAGTATAAGGGAAGCACGCAACGGCATCAGCATATAAATGTCACGAAGGCCTTAGATGATTTAGTGCTTTTTATTTGGGCAATTATTTAGGTATTTTATTTATTATCTTCTGTGGTTTTAATACTATCATGACTATATTTTAATTTATTTTTTTAGTTATTATGGATTATGAGATTATGGTAAGTCATCATGTATCCCCAAAATAGTGTGTGTGTGTGTGGTCCAGGTAAACCCTATGTTATGGGGACAAAATGTCCCCACAAAGATGGCAAATATCCGAAATCCTTGTCCTTGTGGGGACATTTTTTGGTCCCCATGAGGAAAACAGCTTATAAATCACACTGAGATCACACAGTGATGTTTTTAGAAAATGTAGGTTTAGGGGTAGGGGATGTAATATACAGTTTGTACAGTATAAAAATCATTATGTCTAAGGAATGTCCCCATAAAACATGTAAACACAATGTGTGTGTGTGTGTGTGTGTGTGTGTGTTATATTTCTAAAAAATTTAAGCAAGTAACTATGCCCACAAATGTCACATGTTTTCCAAATGTCCAACATAATGCCAATCATTCCCACTGCTAATGTTCACAAGCTCATCTGGAGTTTAATTGAAATACATGAGGGGACGAGCGGACACATTCAAAGCAACCGGGGCCAGTGACACTAGATGAATTGACAAAATGGCATTTGATTAATACGATACTTGACCCCGAGTAATTATGTCCTTTACAATAGACTGGTGACACCTATTAACCACAGTAATCACTTTTGCTGGTGCGGTGTGTCAGAGGAGCTCGACATATGGCCACCTTATTGAAATAGATGCTCCGAATGGAAGAGAAGGGAGGCAAGGGTCCTCACATTAATGTCTTCTCATTCATGCAGTCCCAAAGGAGAAATATCTGACAATATGTACAATTATTTAGCCTTCTGTGAGCTTCATGGGAAACTGGAGGGCTTTTTTTCCACTGCATACTATTTGTAGGGCTGATGACATTCCCTTTGCACCGATTTTAAAAGACAGGAAATGACATCGCTAACCTTGGGACTCACTTGAAAGGAATTTGTGTCTTTGAGACTGCGAGGCAAAAGTTGAGGGATAGTTTGAGGACAAGAAAGAAAGAAAAAGAAATGGAACAAATAACAAACCATAGCCCAAACATCTTTGCTTGGAATGTTAAGACAGTGTTGAATTTTAATCATCTATAGTTTGATGTTTTATTAACTCAGTATGGTCTGAATTTATTTCGCATGGCTTTACAGATGCATTGGCTTACTTTGTCGTCCCTCTTCTACTGCTTAACATTGAATAACACCATAATATCTGAATTAAAGCTAGAAACGGAACATGCCAAACAGCCCCCCATCCATACCTGCTGAATCCTTTAGCACCCAAGTTCAACTCCAGGTGTCCGTTCGGTCCTGCCGCACACTTTGAGAGACTTGGGAGTGGTCGTCATGGCCAGTCTCTGGTCATTCATTTGCAGGTAATGATTTTGGAACAGGGCTGCTAATAGGGCATTATGGGAGTCCCTGGTTCCCCTGACAGCTGATTAATGTCCACTGTGATGACATCAGCTCTGAGAGAAACTAGATAAAAGAACACTTGTATTGGACCGAGCAGGATGATGAACGAGCGACCATGCTAGCGACTCATCTCATTACGAACTACAGACTGCTGGCCATTTAGCTAATGTAGCGAGTCATTGTGTGCCCAGGGACCCCGGGCCGCAGGTTTGGAAATTAATGACACGGCAAACGTGCGATATGGAGTTTGACCCTGCATAATACGCAAGCATATAGGATTAACCTTGCCTTGTCAGACGCCACTATTGTTATCCCGAATGCAGCGGCGGAGTACACAAGCAGGGGAAAAGAGATATTTATACCAATACCTATACCTGGATTTAAGATTCATTTCATGGGCCGCGGCTAAGCCGCAGAGAAGGATTAAACAGATAGTCTTTTCTCTGAGAGGTAGTGAAAATAAACCTCTCATTGAATAGGGGAGAAAGCATAGTGAAAGACATCAGGCGGCCTAGACTCTTTATTTTCGCCTTTACTCTATAATAGATATAGCTTGCTAAAGCTAATCTGAAAGCATATAGACATTCAATGGGGAAAAACAATCAGCATTATGGAATGAGACAAATATATGGAAAAAAATGTTTTTGTGTTTAACAGAAATATATCCACAATCAATGGCAATCTGTACTTTTTAACCCTCATATTATGTATCAATTTGACATAGGCTACTGATTGTTGTAAGTTGGAAATACTGGTTAACCTATGATTTTTTTGTCATATTTTTTGGTCAAATTATGTGGCTTTTTCTCATTGAACATGAACATGCATGCAAAGTTTCAATACTGATGTGTTGTGGAATGTGTGTACCAAATCTCTATTACAGTTATGATGTTGGCAGGTCAATTTGACACCGATTTTAAGTTGTAAATTGGAAATACTGGTTAACCTGTGATTTTTTTGTCATATTGTTTGGTCAAATTATGTGGCTTTTTCTCATTGAACATGAACATGCATGCAAAGTTTCAATACTGATGTGTTGTGGAATGTGCGTACCAAATTTCTATTACGTTTATGATGTTGACGGGTCAATTTGACACAATTAAATCAATTTAACACACCGATTTTAAGATGTAAGTTGGAAATACTGGTTAACCTATGATTTTTTTTTCTTGATATTTTGTGTTTTTTTCTCATTGAACATGAACATGCACGCAAAGTTTCGACACTCTGTGCTGTGGAATGTGCGTACCAAATTTCTATTACGTTTATGATGTTGGTGGGTCAATTTGACACAATTAAATCAATTTAACACACCGATTTTAAGATGTAAGTTGGAAATACTGGTTAACCTATGATTTTTTTTTCTTGATATTTTGTGTTTTTTTCTCATTGAACATGAACATGCACGCAAAGTTTCGACACTCTGATGTGTTGAATGTGCATACCAAATTTCTACACTTATGATGATGGCGGGCCAATTTGACCCACTAATTTCATGGTTAAAGGTACACATAACAAAAAAAGTGATTTATTTTCTCAAGTCAGTTGCTTAACTACCCTCTATAGGTGTTTAAATTTATGCATTTGCCAGATACTTTTATATACAAAGAAATTTACACTATGTTGATGGCGTAGCTGGGAATCGAACACATGATCTTTGTGTTGCTAGTGCCATGCTGCTTCTGTTTGAGCTTCAGGAAAGCACAAAGAATACATTTTTTTCATTTAAAAAATACTTACAGTGGTGTGTATAAAACTAGTTTGTAGAAGGAAAAAATGCTTAAAAATAGTTGTTAAATACTGTTTTTAAAAAACAATTTGCTCTCTTTTTTGGTGTGTGAGAAGAGAACTATTAATGTTAATGGTTTATTGTTTTTTTACCAGATTTTTTTTTTCATAATACGATTTTCAGGGAATTACACTAAATCCAATTAGGGTAAATCTGAATCGGAACATAACAATCATATCCAGAATTTTAACATAATACATTAAATGACAGCCAAAGCACAAATTAAGCTTTTAAATGCAAATTATAGCCTTTGCAATATCATAACTTAAATTTTCTTATCATATTTCTAAACAAATTATGATTCTCATTACCATTTAACTTGTTCAAAACAAGTGTTCTTGCATCTCAACTGGTTTATGGAATTGGCAATGTCAAGGTCATGGGTTCAATTCAAGTCTACCTAAAGAATAAATGTAATTGGGTGAAATCTACCACAGATGCAAATCTATGAATTGGTGAATTGGATGTGTTTCAAATGAACTTTAAAATATTTTACATTTACCATATACATGGGTCTGACCTTTTAATGATAACTAAGCCTGCTTAATCCCGACATCCTCTGGAATATTAGCCTTTAAGACTTCCTCTCCTTTCACCTTCAATCAGGGTTAAGCTGAACTCCTGCTGTCAAGACTAATGAGTATATCACTCAAAGAATAAATTAAGACTATTTTAGGAGGATCAAACAATCGCAGTTTAGAGGTTTAGACCATAACTGCAATGGGGATCTAACCTTTGGGACAAAATGCAGACGGAATGGGTGAAATAAAAGGATAGGGTCAACCCAAAAGGAAAATTCTGTCCCTCATTTTCTCACCCTCATGTTGTTCCAAACCTTAGGGTTAGGGTTTCTTTCTTTTAATCGAACACAAAAGATATTTTGAGATAAAGAAGTCTCAGTGTATCATGCATTCAGTTGAGCAAACACAATGAACATGTTAGGCAATGATTAAAGCTTGTGATCATTACAATATAAGGATAGTATTTGACAGTTAATATGTCAATCCAAAATTGGCATTGTTTGAAGTCTTCACAAGCACTGGCATTATGTGACTGCTTGGCTAAAGAGATTTAAACAGAGATTGGACACCTATGTTATTCAAAATCATCTTTTGTGTTCTGTAGAAGAAAGAACAGTCAGGTTTTGGAACAACATGAGGGCGAGTAAATGATTTTTGGGGTAAATCTCTTTAAAGGTGATGTATATAATTTCGGTGCCAGTATGTAGATGTTTAACTAGTAGATTAAGCTTGATCATTTTGAACTCATTAAATCATAACAATAAATAAATCAATAAAATAATCATTAAATAAGTAACATTAAATAAGCGTGGAGTTACTAAATGTATTATTTTCAAATCAACTAAATTTAATTGAGCTAAGGTAACTAAATAAAATTGAGTACATTCAGCTAGATGTGTTTATTTAAATTGAGATAAAATCAATTGAGTAAATTCAATGAATAATTTTTTTCAGTGACCAAACTGAAGTGTCATTGGTCTTCCGTTGGTCAGCCAAACAAATAGTCCTGCCCCAAACTCAGGCTATTGTTTGAGCTAATGTTACACGCTCAAACTAACAGAGCAATGTTTTGATACAAATGGCTTATTTATAGTTATCTCTGCATATTAAGTTGGAACATGAGATTTAAAAAATAATAAAAAATTTGATGCACATCACCTTTATCACAGGGATGTTTAAGTGATATTGACAATCCTGTCTCTTTTGGCTATTTATAGTCTGTTGTAGAATGACACGATCAGTAGGTAATAGTGAGAAGGGAGCTATGTATTTAGTCACCGGTCACTCTTAATGGCTTCAAACCATGCAGAAAATTATTCACTGACCCTTCACACACCTCTGCGTCGGGAGCAGCTGTAAAACAACCCAGCCTTTGTCAAGGATTATAACGGGCGGAAATCTGGCCTTATTATTAAAAAGCCTGGCGATTTTCGCCCCCCCTTTTTTCTTTCTTTTCAGTCATCCAATATTCATTAAAGTGGGATTTCGGCACATTAGCAAAGGAGGAGAAAGTAGCCCCTGGAGACTGTGTTTGCGTTTTCAGTGCTGGCCCTGTAATTCTGTCAGACACTCCTGTGAAGAGGAGGAAAGGGGAGGGAGTGGCTCCACTTAACCGGGATTTATTACCTCGACCAGCTGCCCTCCTCTCTCTCTCTGTAAAAGGTAATTGCATCCAGTTGTAACAAGCTAATTGATTGCTAATTAGATAAATCAGCACTCCAAGAGCTGTCAAGCACTGACGGATGGTAACAGAAGTCATGTGCCCCGGTGTAATGGAGGCAGGGTGAGAGGACTGTCATCGCCCAACAGAAAGAGCAGCTAGGAAAGGTCGAGGGGGTGCGGACGATATCGGCGAGATGGGCAGATGAGCGCGAACCGCAGAAAGAGAGGGGGTCTTGAGCGTAGTGACAATGCAAATCAAAAAAGGCAGAGTAAACATGATTGATTCAGGCGGAGGCTGTCGGAGAGGGGGAAATTGGATTCAATGGACAGCTGGATGTCTGCAGCGACTCCCTGGCCACCAGGCAGCACCCGGCACTTTCTCATGCTAATGCATCCCGGGCTAGCATAGCACTGAATGGATGATACCAGCCTAAACAGGAACTGAGACTGGGGGGGTTGCTTGGGTTGAGAGGGTAAGAATGAACAAAGGGGGAAGGGCAGTGCTAAATAGGGACTACGGCACAGTACGATGTCTCAAGTATGTGTGCATCATATGTTCATAAATATAATCATTTAAATACATGAAAATCAAATCGCTGTAGCCAGTTCCTAAGATTTAGTTCATGAAGTACCAGCTAAGGTCAGTGGAACAAAAAACAATATTACTAATCATGTGTGGCTTCATTGATTGTGAAAAATTATTACATTTTAAAAGAACAGTTTTACCACTTAATATTTTTGTGGAAATGGTGATTCACTACCATTCAAAAGTTTGCATTAAATTAATACTTTTATTCAGCAACTGATCAAAACTGACCAAAGACATTTATAATGTGATAAAAGATTTTGGTAACACTTTACAATAAGGTTTCATTAGCTAATATTAGTTAATGTATTAACTAACATGAACTAACCATGAGCAGTACACTTGTTACTGTATTTGTTCATCTTTGTTAGCGTTAGTTAACAGAAATACAGCTGTTCATGGTTTGTTCATGTTAGTTCACAGTGCATTAACTCATGTTAAGATTTCAATAAAGTATTAGTAAATGTTGAGATTAACATTAACAAAGATAAATAAATGCTTTATAAGTGCAGTTCATTATTAGTTCATGTTAACTAATGTAGTTAACTAATGCTAACTAATGAACCTTATTGTAAAATGTTACCAAGATTTCTATTTCAAATAAATGCTGTTCTTTTAAACTTTCTATTCATCAAAGTATCCTGAAAAAATGCATCACAGCTCCAACAAAAATATTGAGCAGCAAAGCTTAAGCAGCAAATGTTTTTAACATTGATATGAGAATGATTTCCAAAGAATCATATGATACTGAAGACTGGAGTAATGGCTGCTAAAAATTAATCACATGAATAAGTTGAATTTAAAATATATTAAAATATACAACAGTTATTTAATCAATTTTGATCAATTAAATGCAGCCTATGTTAGCATAAGAGACTTAAACATAAAAAAAAACTCATTCTGAACTTTTGACCGGTATATATTACTAATAAAATGGTGAGCTATAGATCATTTATATATAAAATATATATAATTTATATATATATTTAACTATATAAGTTAAATATTAGTGCTGTCAAATAGATTAATCGCATGTAACATAAATCGCATGTAACATAAAAATTTGTGTTTATATTTATGTGTGTATTCACATATACACACACACACACATATATTATATAAGCACAAACATTGATGTTACATGCGATTAATCGCGATTAATTGATTTGACAGCACTATTAAATATAAATGGTATGTTTATAATTAAGATAATTATGAATAATTAAAATTAATAATTAATAATTAGAATTTAACACTAATAGCCTATATATAAAACCTGATCTGTAGATTAGATAAGTATATACTATGTCAATAGAATAGAATTAGAGATTATATTATATTATATTATATTTAAGAAACCTATATGACACCTACTGAAACCCATTTTGTGCTTCCCTTTGAAGTGTGAGTGGGCGTGTATATAAACATATTAACGACACTGGTCTTAATGTACACCTGCTGATTCATCTTACAATCGTTGTGTCTGCACAACTGTTGTTTTGAAGAAAAGAAAGGACTATTTGAACAGTATTATGTAAACATGCTCCTCGAGCCGCCCAGTAAGACTCAGGCCACACCTTTGTTTCCGTTTAATCTCCTTGATTATGCAGACATCACTTAGACGTTGCCATGGACACCAAACATGGTTGGCAAGCAAGGCCGAGCACCCTCTGTCTGGTTAAACGCAGCGGATGGAACGACGCCAAAGAAACACGATCACCTCATCAATTTAGCTTTCTTTGAATGTATTTTGCATTTTCCACCATGCACATTTTAAAATGGAAAATGGATGTTCAATTTCGAGAGCTTTATTTTTAACAAAATATTAATTTGCATGCTTAATTTTGGCTTAGACTTGAACTAAAACTCTATTGTCTATTTGAATATTGCAGACCCAGTGTCTTGGCTTCAACAGAAATGTTTAGCATTAACACGCAGACACACACAGATCAGGTTACCACAACAAGGCGTTGGCCCCTGAAATGGGGGCTTGAGGATGTGATCCCTACAAGTCTCCCCACTCCTAAACACACACACACCCTTTTCACCAGCTGACCCATGAGGGACATACAGGCCTATTGAGTTCCAGCTTTGCTGGCATGCGACATGCCCATTCTCTGCATGCTGCAGTAGCACAGTGGGTGGCATATCCCGGCACAGTTGCTGCACGATTTACAGCCGAGCAGGTCGGGGGGTTGATAGAATGAACCAGTTAGTATGCGCCTAAAAAAGCCGTTCTTCTTCGGTAGTCACAGATTTATCAATATGTTTTTCTGGAAACACTTGAAAAACAAATCTTCAAATCAGGTGCTAAGTAAACGTAAAACCCTTCTGGGGGTTTTTGTAGAAAAAGTACAGTACATACAGTACAGTACCATTCAGTTTAGGCTCAGTAAGATTTGTTCATGTTTTTAAAAGAAGTCTCTTATAGGCTGTATTTATTTGATAACAAAATTCAGTAAAACAGTAATGTGAAATATTGTTACAACTCTTTTCTATTTTAATATTTGCTGCTCAAAACATTTCTTATTACTATCAATTGAATGCATTTTTGCTGAATAAAAAAACTAATTTATTTCTAAAAAAAATACTGACCCCAAACTTTTGAACGGTATAGTAGATGGTTTTCTAAAGAACCAAAGAAAATTTTTTAAAAGTCATCTTATGGCATCAAGATGGAACACTTATTTTTTTTAAAGTGTATTAAAAAATGTTACTCAACGAGTTAACACCCAAAAATGAAAATTCTGTCAATTTACTCACCTTTATGTCGTTCTGAACCCGTAAGACTTTTGTTCATCTTCACAACACAATTGAAGATCTTTTAATGAAATCTGAGAGCTTTCTGTCCCTCCATTGACAGCTACACAAGTACCACTTTGACGCTTCAAAAAGTTTGTAAAACTAATCCATATGAATTGAGCGGTTTAGTCCAAATTTTCTGAAGAGACACAATTGCTTTATATGATAAACAGATTGAATTTAGGCTTTTATTCACATATAAACCTTCTTCAAATCACATCAGTTGTGGTAAACGGAAGCTCAAGCATGTTCGCTTGACGTGTGAGAATCAATGAGGTTCATTCTCGTGCTACGCAAAACGTTTGAGCTTCAGCAAGAACCAATGAGGTTTGCTCTCACACATCAAGCAGGTTTGGTTGAGCTTCTGTTTGTGTTCGCTGATCAATGTTTATATGTGAATAAAAGTCTAAATTCAATCTGTTAATTATATAAAGCGATCGAGTCTCTTCAGAAAATTTGGACTAAATCGTTCAATTCATATGGATTAGTTTTACAATCTCTTTATGAACTTTTTGAAGCGTCAAAGTGGTAGTTGCATAGACTGTCAATGGAAGGACAGAAAGCGCTCAGATTTCATCAAAAGATCTTCATTTGTGTTCTGAAGAGGAACGAAGGTCTTACGGGTTTGGAACGACATGAAGGTGAGTAAATGATGACAGAATTTTCATTTTTGGGTGAACTAACCCTTTAAAGCAAATGCAAAAACCAATAGGCTTATAGCTATTGTGTTTCAACTTAATATTCTATGGAGCGGTATGTGTCAGAATCTTGTGTCCTGTCATAGATGTGTTGATGAGAATGTGAGACTGTGCTCTGTGCTGTTTATCAATGACACAATGAGGTCCACAAGACATGATATGATGAAACGTGGAGCCACTGTGTAAATCTTGGCTTATTCACGGCTAGACCTTCATGACTGCGTGTGTGTGTTTGTGTGTGTGTGTGTGTGTGTGAGAGAGAGAGAGAGAGAGAGAGAGAGAGAGAGTCTATGCAAGTGTACACTTATGTTACTGAGTGTTTGCGTACTTGTAGGCTTCCTCTACATGCCTTTCCCATGTTTCTTAGTGAGTTGTCTTACCACCTGTGCATTCTGAAAGTAGAAATACTTCAGCACAGTGCGATGCACTGGAGTTTTAAAGCTAAACATTTGGCCTCGCTTTGCAATGATATTTATGCTTACAATCCAACATTTTGCAATACATAAAAAGACTCTAGAGTAAATGTAATAATTGGTGTACACTAAAATATTCAAATTTATTTGCTTTCTCAGTGTTTTAAGTAAGATTAAGTGATGCCCAAGTTCAAATGTGTTTAAAATTAGGCATCAATATACTGTTTATATGAAGGAATTTTCTTTATTGATTTTTCACAGGTGTTCTAACTATATTTTGAACTACGCATTGCATTGTTTTATGATTAAAGGAAAGTTCTGTAAACTAGTTGGTTTAACTAAAAAAGTAAGTAACTTGTTTGGCTTAAAATGTTGAGTTTATTGAGTTAATACAGAGATAAAGAGATTGGTTTAATCAACAGAAACTCAAAATATTATGTTATCTAAACAACATTAGTGAGTCTAAGTTGATTTGATGAAATGTTTTTTTTTTTTTTTGGATAAATCATGAAAATATATATACATCATAAAAATATTTGTATTTGTTTCCAATTTTATTTGCAGTTTACAATGACACAAAATGACAATTTAATCACCACAATAATCGGTAACCAGTGACTGATTGAATATTAGCATTAAAACTCAGACTGGTATAGTGAGGTAGGTTGAAATAACAGCACACTTTGTACTTGACATTTAATTATCATGGTTTAGAGATAAGTTGTAGATTTCTAAAGTATTTTAATTTGAAGCAGACAATTATGGGAATATTATACCAAAGTTTGAGACATATAGCACAGAGATACCAGTGGTGTCTTCAGCTCAAAGCTAGAAAGCTCTGCAGATATCAGGGGGGTAGAAGGTTCTCAGCTCCTCATTGGAGATCACTTTCACACCTCACCCTTTCATTTGTTTTGCAAAAAAACTTTTGGGGTGGAACATTGCTGTCTAGACAAGCGACATAAAAGAAGCAGCAACTGTTCATGCGTGTCTCTTCCTCACCATTGTCCCTCATCCCCTCCGCTCTCCTCCATCTCCTTTGCCCACTGTCTGCACAGTATTGTTGGAAGACAATGCACTGTCACTGCCGCTTCCTAAACTTGTTGGGATCTTGCTCTTCCCTGCGACGTGATCAGCAGGATGGCGGTCGCTACAGAGCAGCGGTGCCAATCAGAGAAAGTTCAAACATCATAGAGAGTTGAGATTCTATGCCTTCCTTCACTATATCTGGCTAGAGTCCATGCAGAGGGCATCAGAAGACTATGGTGGATGGTGATCCCTAGTATTGGAAGTTGATGGCTATGGCTGTTAAGTTATGCAGATGCTGATGTGTGGATTTTGTGTGGAAAACACAAGTAATCCAAATGCTTTAATTAACCCTAACCCTACCCCAGCAAAGTATTTGTTGTTCCCTGGAATGTTAACATGCAATACATGTTGGATTTGATTATCTTATTATTCTTTTCAAGACATTGTTTAAGCTCAGTGGAACAGAACTGAAGTCTAAGATATTCTTTAAAGTAAATGTTTAAATGAATTTGAACATTCTATCAGACAAATAACTTGTGTAAATGTTAATAAAGTACATTTTTCCGCAAATTGTAAATTATACAGGGCAACAAGGTGACATATAATATTTTTTAAAATACATGCATAATGATAATATTGATTATGATAATTAAGCATAACAATATTTTTTTAAGTATAATTTTAACAACATATGGGTCAATATTTAGAGGCCCGTTTACACCAAGGGGCAGATTTGCTTGTGCCAGCGCAAACCCTGATTTGCCATTAAAAAACTACTGTCAGGAAGACACGCAGTGAAAAATTAGCGCTGAAAAGGCATGGACAGGGTTATTTTTGCGGCTGACCGTATTGCATATGCATTTGTAGGAGTTCCCTTTCAGTCGGTCACGTTCAACGTACGTCGGAACTGACCGACGAATTGGGATCTATTTTCAGAGACCAATCTACTTTGAGTGTTATAAACGAGCCAATGAAGATTGGCATGCGGTTGACGCATTCCACGACCCGCCCCGCATCGCAGGTATAAATACGGAAGTGGAAGCACCGCATATCGCTTTCAACTTCAGAGCCGAACAGTACCTTCTGGTGTGTTCCTACGAAGAGTGTTTGTAACTGAGTCTCGTGAAGAGGATTGCTCCAGTTCCGGTGTCGGTGTGACGGTGCCCTACAGTGGTGATCGCGAGAGAAAAACAAACAGCTGTTCTCACAGCTTCCTGGGCATTTTTCCTGTGAGTGCTCTCAGCGGGTTTGCACCCTTGAACCGCTGCGAGCCGCGGTCATTTCCCCTGTGTGCCTCGGCACTGATCGGAGCGGTTTTTTCCTTTTCTAAAAGAGCAACACGGTTTGACCATGCGTCTTTTTCAAGATGTCATTCAAACCGTGTGTTTCTGGATGCCGTCGTTATCTGTCCCCAGTTGACGGACACGATCGTGTTTGGGCGTTCAGCACACTGAGGCGGCTTTCGTGGATGACTCATGTTCCCATTGCGGGAACATGACCATCGCAGTATTGCGGTCTAGACTCGAATACCTCAGACGGGGTGGAGTCCCATTGCGCATCCCCCGATCTAGTGGCCCTCCTGCTGTGAAGCAGAGGGCTGCTACTTTGGCTGATGCCTTTGGTGGAGACCTGAGGGTTACTGTGAGGGCACTCCCGCCGGTCAACAGGCTCCTTGGGCCCCTCCCCCCTCCGCTGCGCCGGTGGAGCTTCCGGAAGAGCAGCTTGGTCCTTCCCACGGGGGACCGTCTGTTACTTTCGGGGCTCCGGCTGAGGACATGGTCTCGATAGCTGCATCGGGGGACGAGCTAATGGACTCCGGAGATGAGGATTCGGCTGCGCTACCCCCTTCCGGTGTGGTAGCGTTGCCCGAGTCCGATCCGGAGCTCACGGCTATGCTTGCCCGGGCCGCCGCCAGTGTCGGGCTCGAGTGGAACCCTCCACCGTGTCCCGAACCCTCGCGGCTGGACGATTGGTATCTCGGGACGGCCCGTGCTGGTTCTCAGTGCCCTGCCCCAGTACCTTTGTTTCTGGAAGTGCATCAGGAGCTCACAAAGTCGTGGATAGCGCCTTACAACGCTAGATCGACTCGATCGATCGACTGACTCCTCCGTCCTCACTACCCTCGATGGTGGCGCAGCTAAGGGTTACGTGGAGATCCCCCCAGTCGAGCGGTCAGTAGCGATGCAACTGTGTCCGAAGACCGCTACTGACTGGCGCGGAAATCCGCGTCTCCCCTCCCGGGCGTGTAAGTTCTCGTCCGCACTAACGGGCAAGGCTTACACAGCCTGTGGAGAAGCTGCGTCATCTTTGCATGCCATGGCGCTCCTGCAGGTCTACCAGGCCAAAGCGCTCAAGGAACTGCACGAGGGTAGTTCCGACCCAGGGGTTATGCAGGAACTGCGTACCGCGACGGACCTCGCCCTCCGGGCAACGAAAGTCATCGCACGCTCCCTGGGTCGGGCGATGTCCACACTTGTGGTCCAGGAACGCCACCTGTGGCTGAACCTGGCGGATATGCTGTGAGACCGACAAGGTACGGTTCCTCAACGCCCCTGTCTGCCAGGCCGGCCTCTTCGGCGACGCCATCGAGAGCTTCGCCCAGCAGTTCTCGGTGGCCCAGAAGCAGATGGAGCAGCTAAGCCCAAGCAGCAGCCTCCACCTGGGAAGCAGGGTGCCGGGCGTAGGGGTGCTGCCCAACCCGTCCGCCGGCAAGAGCAAGAGCAAGGGCAAGCGGCCCTGAGACGGGCAGCCCAGGGAGAAGAGGAGCTGCTCCAGGGGAGGTGGTGTCCGCACCCCTCCTCCCCCCGGAGGAGGACACCACTGGTCTTTACAACATCCTGCTGCTGGCTCTCCGGAGTCCAGCGGTACCCACATTCTCAATAAAAGAGCAGTTTCCTCCCTCCCTAGGCCCCAAGAGGGCCAGGTTGGCAGTGTGCGACGCTCCCGGGCCTTGCCACTTCTTTCCTCCCCTCTCCCCTTCACCAGGGGGCAGCAGTGTGGGCACTGAGGACGCCCCCGAGCCTCCTCACCCACACTCTGCCCCACCCTGGAGTACTCAGACAACACTCCGGGCCGCCTCCGGGCCTCCCGAGTCGGGTCTGTGTACTCCACTTCGCTGCCCCACCCCGGGTACGTCTGTGGTGCCGTTGGTCCCGCTTGTTCGGTCTCTGGGAGCCTGGCTAGGTCTCCCCAGGCCGTCTCGCTGGCTCATCCGTACCATCAGACTCGGCTACGCGATTCAGTTCGCGCGCCGGCCGCCCAAGTACAGGGGCATCCTCTTCACCACTGTGCGGAGCTGCGATGCCCATGTCTTGCGGTCGGAGATCGATGTCCTGCTGGCGAAGGACGCGATCGAGCCGGTTCCTCCTGCCGATATGAGGTCGGGGTTCTACAGCCCCTACTTCATTGTACCCAAGAAAGGGGGTGGATTAAGACCAATCTTGGACCTGCGCATTCTGAATCGGGCCCTGCACAAGCTCCCGTTCAAAATGTTAACGCAGAAACGCATTTTCGAATGCATCCGTCCCCGAGATTGGTTCGCAGCGATCAACCTGAAGGACGCGTACTTTCATGTCTCCATTCTCCCTCAACACAGACCGTTCCTACGCTTTGCGTTCGAGGGGAGGGCATATCAGTACAAAGTCTTGCCCTTCGGGCTGTCCCTGTCGCCTCGCGTCTTCACAAAAGTCACGGAGGCAGCCATTGTTCCGCTCAGAGAACGCGGCATTCGGATTCTCAACTATCTCGATGACTGGCTCATATTGGCCCAGTCCCGGGATCAGTTGTGTGAACACAGGGACCTGGTGCTCCGTCACCTCAGCCTGTTGGGCCTTCGGGTCAACCGAGACAAGAGCAAACTCTGTCCCACACAGAGGATCTCTTATCTCGGTATGGAGCTGGATTCGGTCATCTGGACAGCGCACCTCACAGAGGAGTGAGTCCGGTCAGTGTTGAACTGCTTGAATACATTCAAAGGCAGGACAGCGGTCCCACTGAAATATTTTCAGAGGCTCCTGGGGCATATGGCATCTGCAGCCGCGGTAACGCCGCTCGGATTGCTTCATATGAGACCGCTTCAACGCTGGCTTCACGACCGAGTCCCGAGATGGGCGTGGCAGAGCGGCAAGTACCGGGTCTCAGTTACTCCTTACTGTCGCCAAACCTTCAACCCCTGGGCGGACCCTTCATTTCTACGGGCGGGAGTGTCCTTAGAACAGGTGTCCAGGCATGCTGTGGTCTTCACGAATGCCTCATCCACGGGCTGGGGGGCCATGTACAACGGGCACACAGTTTCGGGTCTGTGGACGGGGCCCCAACTGAGTTGGCACATCAATTGCCTAGAGTTATTGGCAGTACGTCTCGCCCTGGGTCGCCTCAAAAAGCCGCTACAGGGCAAGCATGTGCTGGTCCGTACGGACAGCACTGCGGCCGTTGCATACATCAACCGTCAGGGTGGTCTACGCTCCCGTTGCATGCTCCAACTCGCCCGCCATCTCCTCCTGTGGAGTCAGAAGCGTCTGAGGTCGCTTCGGGCCATTCACATCCCAGGTGCGCTGAACCAGACAGCCGACAAGCTCTCTCGTCAGTCGACACCTCCGGGAGAGTGGCGACTCCACCCCCGGATCGTCCAGCTGATATGAGACCTCTTCGGAGCCGCGCAGGTAGACCTGTTCGCCTCTCCGGACTCGACCCATTGCCAGTTGTACTATTCCCTGACCGGGGGCACCCTCGGCATGGATGCACTGGCGCACAGCTGGCCCCGGGACAGACGCAAATATGCGTTTCCCCCAGTGAGCCTTCTCGCACAGACACTGTGCAAGGTCAGGGAGGACGAGGAGCAGGTCTTGTTAGTTGCGCCCTACTGGCCCAACCGGACCTGGTTCTCCGAACTCACACTCCTCGCGACAGCCCCTCACTGGCCAATCCCCCTGAGGAAGGACCTGCTTTCTCAGGGGGGGGGCACTCTATGGCACCCGCGTCCAGACCTCTGGAAACTCCATGTCTGGCCACAAGCAGTGGTAGACACCATCACTTCTGCTAGAGCCCCCTCTACGAGGCGCCTCTACTGAATCCTCCTCGTCCAACCTCGATACCCTCTTGGGACCTAGCCCTGGTGCTCAGAGCACTTCAGGGTCCTCCCTTTGAGCCTTTGCAGTCTGCAGAGTTAAACATCCTGTCCATGAAGACAGTGCTCCTGACTGCATTGGCCTCAATCAAGAGGGTAGGGGACCTGCATGCATTTTCGGTCAACGAATCGTGCCTAGAATTCGGGCCGGCCAACTCTCACGTTGTCCTGAGACCCCGGCCTGGATATGTGCCCAAGGTTCCTACCACTCCCTTCCGGGATCAGGTGGTGAACCTGCAAGCGCTGCCTTCGGAGGAGGCAGACCCAGCCCTAGCTTTGCTCTGTCCCGTCCGCGCCCTCCGCGCCTACGTGGACCGAACTCAAAGCTTTAGAACCTCAGAGCAGCTCTTCGTCTGTTAAGGAGGCCAGCAGAAGGGAAAGGCTGTCTCCAAGCAGAGGTTAGCCCACTGGATAGTGGATGCTATCGTCTTGGCTTACCAGTCCCAAGACGTGCCTTGCCCGTTCGGGGTGCGAGCGCACTCCACAAGGAGTGCAGCTTCCTCCTGGGCTCTGGCCCAAGGCGCCTCGCTGACAGATATATGTAGAGCTGAGGGCTGGGCGACACCTAACACGTTCGCTAGATTCTATAGCCTCTGTGTAGAGCCGGTATCTTCCCGCATCCTCGCCCCCAGTGGCCAGTAGCGCTAAGTGCCCGTTCTAGTGTCGGCTTGCAACGCCACTCCCGCCCCCTGGGCCGGATACCAGAAACGGCTAACCCTGTCGAGCTCCTCCGTCACCCCTTCGGTGTCAGACGTTGCGGCCGTCTGACGCCAGGGATGCTGGCCCTTCCAGCGCCCTGCCTGAGCTCACTGGACCACACCTATGTTGGAGTGGGAGTCAGGGCTCTGGGCAGGGAAGGTCAGTTACTGCTGTTCCTGCAAGACCCACTCAGTGTGACTATTGGATAACGCTGGGAAAGCGTGCCCGTCTTGTGGAGATGGTACGCTGCGGAGCCACGTCCTTCAGAGGAAGAAGAGGTGGCGGAATACACATAAGGACTAACCTATCAGGGTAGTACTACATATGGCAGTCTCTAGGGTGGATCCAACCTGATCCCAGGGGGGAAAGAACACCACCAGAGACGACAGAGCGGGCTCCGTCAAGGAAAAGACACAGGGCTAGCCAAGTAGGGTAGCTGGTACCGTGGAGAATACACATATGGGGTTGCCGTTAGGGAACCGCTACATATGGACCCCAGCCTACACACACGTTCCACAAGCATACCTGTTGGTAGGGATCCCAATTCGTCGGTCAGTTCCGACGTACGTCGAACGTGACCGACTGAAAGGGAACGTCTCGGTTACGTATGTAACCCTCGTTCCCTGAAGGAGGGAACGGAGACGTACGTCCCGTCGCCAGGTGCTGTGCTTCAGCTGAAGGCCCGAGTCACTCGTCTCGGCTCCTCAGTTGAAAAGCGATATGCGGTGCTTCCACTTCCGTATTTATACCCGCGATGCGGGGCGGGTCGTGGAATGCGTCAACCGCATGCCAATCTTCATTGGCTCGTTTATTACACTGGAAGTAGATTGGTCTCTGAAAATAGATCCCAATTCGTCGGTCAGTTCCGACGTACGTCTCCGTTCCCTCCTTCAGGGAACGAGGGTTACATACGTAACCGAGACGTTTCCCTTTCAGACGCAAAATTTATGGGAGCAGAGTATTTAAATGAATCATGCAAGGTGATTTACAAAGGTTTGCACTAGTCAATTTACTGGTGTTTGTGTCATTATTTACCACCCAAAAAAAGCATGTCTTAAACCAGACGCTAATTTGCGCTACTCTTGGTAAATTGCGTTGGTCATTATGGAAATGATCCGGCTGTGTCTGTGTTCTTTAATTTGTGCGTCATCAGTAGATCACGTGCAGAACTTTCCACTCACATCGGCGCTTTTTTGGAATTGCGCTCACACAAATTTGCCCTGTTTAGTAAATCTGGCTCTAAGCGGCGTCTACACTGCCGGACGATATTGTTCTGTTTATTCTAAGTGCGCACTGCAGTTTTGTCGTCTGTCACTTTAAATGCTCGAGCTCTGTAAAGCAGGGTGGATTCTGATTGGCTGTCAACAGCTGGACAAAATTGTTCTGAACCATATTGTTTCTCTGTGCTGTTATAGTTATATTTGTGGTGTGGACTGTTCTTTTATATTTAGAACGATTTTTAGAACTATATCTTTATTGTTATTGTTATAGGTTGAAATCGCGGGGGCCCCCATGAAAACTGGGGCCCCAAGAATCATCACCACCTTTCTCCCCTCTAGCGACGGCCCTGGTCTTTGGTGTGAACGGGATTAAAAACTATGCTTTTTCCAGTCAAGATATTCTTTAAAGTACATTTAAACATTTGAACATGGATGAATTTGAACGTTCTATCAGACAAATAACTTGTGTCAACGTTAAAGTGCATTGTTCTGCAAATGTTTAATTATACAGAGCAACAGGGTGACAAATTAAGAGGTTTTTTTTTTTTTTTTTAAACCTTTTTGGCAAAGGTTTAAAAAAAAATAATTAAAAAAAGTGAGATTTAAACATTATATTGAAGTGTTCACTTCCTGAAAGGATGATGTCATTATGATAATGTATGGAATACATCACTTTAACAATAATACATAGTAATCTTTGCAGTAATACATTGACAACTAAAATCGAAAAATATAAAGAGAAAATTTAGACAAAAATGCTAATTATTTTACAAAGTTTGTTTCCATCAAAATTGACAAATTTACTAATACACCTAGAAAAAGTTGAAAGGCCTTTATTATGTATTTTTTCTGTTATGTAAAAAATGCATCAGCTATTCATTTTAGTCATATTTAACCCATACTGTATGGGCACAAATTCTATTTTTTTTAGAATGACTCATTTAATAACACTAAGTATGTCAATAAAGGTCTGTTTCAGAGGATTAGTCTGTTTGTCTTGTCTTAGCATACAGTACAGGACATTTATTTATTTTTCTCTCTTTTATGCCCTCAGCAGCCCCTCCGAGGTCTCCGTGGACCAAATCATTTGATCTGAGGCTTTGGCTTCAAATAATTTGGAGTGAATGGAAGGGCCCTCTCCCTTTCACTGCCACTTATCACCAGTCTAATGACTACATCTCTTCTGCATGCTGCAGTGCGACTTACCCGAGTAATTTATTCTGGGTCGCCTAAAGCCTTCATCACAATGAGGCGCCTCACAAAACAAACGCAGACAAAGCCAATGTTAATTTTCTTATTATCAGCCCCTTAATTATTTGTTGTGTGTGATAAGTGCTTTCAGCGCATGTGATATCAGCAATAACCTTCTGGCTGCGGCGTCAAGGGGCCTTGTTGAGTTTTCCCCTCGTCGCATTCTCCTCCATTATTAAGACAATGAGGAGTGAACACAAATACCCTTCATTGCGCTGCCTTCTTCTCGAAACAGAGGAATAAATATTATAGATTAATTAATCCGTGCTGATTATAATTTAATTATGTTGCCTCCAGAGGCCAAAGCACGCTTTCTTCCTTCAAATTTGTAATGTGCCAGGCTGAACATTTATAAGCGCGCGCTCACTCACGGGCACTTGGGACCTTTGTTTATGAGAGCATTTTGGTTGCATAAATTTATTCTGTGGATGTATTACAAGCTTTGCGTTTGTCGCCTGCAGTCACAGTCCACAGTTCAGACTGACATATAAAATTAGTGAGCGTCTGATAAATTTGGGAACATTTCCAATTAGCTCCAGGATCTTCATTTCCTTAGATGATGTTTATGAAGAGAAAATGTTACAGTGTTGCTGTCACTTAGAATTGTTATTGCTATTAAACATTCCTCTTTAGAATACTTGATTCTGATTCGGTCGATTAACAGTTATTATGCAATAGAGTGCAACAGTGCCAGTCCACTTTTTCAGTGGCGCTGGTTCCGGAAGTATTTTTTCCCATTCATTTCTCCCATAGGGATTTTTTAAAAAGTCTTCATTAAAGAGTTATAAGTCATGAACCAAGCCAAAGCAGCTACGAGGTGAATCATAACATTGCAAACTTTGATTTCAAGCAAAAAAATATTTGAAAATCAGACAAAAATACAGAGGTACAGGATTGTGTATTTAATGGCTTTAGTGAGGGAAAGAACTACAATCCCATGAAGCATTGCGAACAGCATAATGGAATTAAAAATGATGGACAAATATAAAACTACTAAAATTAAAAAGTATAAACAATATATTTTAAGTTTATTGCAATAAAATATGTACATACATTCAAACCAAAAATTATTCAGACACCAGATTAATTTTTTACTAGTGGGTGCAGGACACTATAGTTCATTTATGTAAGTGAGGATAGCAAAATAAAGTAAACTGTGACATATTATACACAAAAATTCTTCATACAGTGGACTACCAGTAAAATTGATAAAAAAAAATAAAAAAAATTGAGACACTTTGACCTGACCATGTTTTGCTTAAGTGTTTTTTTCTTTAATTGCTAAAGCGACTTTTTACACCACAGACTGAACAAAATGAAGCATTGCTTGGTCATTGGTTGACCTAAATTGGTGTTATCTAATTGTGTACTTAAATTTGACAGTGGTCAGATAACTTCTATCAAAGTTATCTGACATTATCAAGATGAATTTGTTCTGACACAGTTTAACTCTGAGTTCTTGTCATATTTTAGTACAGTTTTCTAAACTATAGCGAATAAACTGTGATAATGTGAGAAAATGTTGAAGTTGTCTGAATAAATTTTGGTTTGACTCTATATACAAATATTTAAGTATTTTGAGAGTGTGGGGAGACCAACTCCATTATGTAATTTGTGGCGCTTTATGGGAGTAGGCGGAGCTAAAGAGCTCTTTTGGCAGGTTTTGATTGTAGTGACTCTGTGATTGGTGGGATTTTCTATACAGCATCATGGATAATGTAGTTTTCACCACAAATTCTGCTATTAAACACGATTATTTTAAATAATGAGTTGAAATAATGTAGGCTGACAGCTTCAGCAGAAGAAAATAGCATTGATTACCCTGTAGCTCACTTTAAAGGTTCATAAGTTATCATTAAAAATTATTATCATTAATACATTTTTATTTCCAGAACCTGACTGCAACAGTTATTATGCAAACAGTTATTATGCAAACAGTTATTATGGAATTTCAAACCATTTCTGACATGTTGTGCTATAGTTTCACGTCTCTTATATCAATCAATGAAAAATCATGTACGTCGGTTTGAATTGTGTATGTAAAAATATAGTGGTAATTAAATTGTGCTAACCCTCATCATCACCACAATTTCAATTTTAACATTTTAATTTAAAATTTTAATTTAAACACAGAGAACTTTAAATAAAAAGCTAATAAAATTGGAAGCAAATGCAGATTAAATGCATAGACACTTCTGGAGATCTGCTATTTAAGTTTTAGGGTTTCTTCTTATATACACTGACCTAAAGGATTATTAGGAACACCTGTTCAATTTCTCATTAATGCAATTATCTAATCAACCAATCACATGGCAGTTGCTTCAATGCATTTAGGGGTGTGGTCCTGGTCAAGACAATCTCCTGACCTCCAAACTGAACGTCAGAATGGGAAAGAAAGGTGATTTAAGCAATTTTGAGCGTGGCATGGTTGTTGGTGCCAGACGGGCCAGTCTGAGTATTTCACAATCTGCTCAGTTACTGGGATTTTCACGCACAACCATTTCTAGAGTTTACAAAGAATGGTGTGAAAAGGGAAAAACATCCAGTATGCGGCAGTCCTGTGGGCGAAAATGCCTTGTTGATGCTAGAGGTCAGAGGAGAATGGGCCGACTGATTCAAGCTGATAGAAGAGCAACTTTGACTGAAATAACCACTTGTTACAACCGAGGTATGCAGCAAAGCATTTGTGAAGCCACAACACGCACAACCTTGAGGCGGATGGGCTACAACAGCAGAAGACCCCACCGGGTACCACTCATCTCCACTACAAATAGGAAAAAGAGGCTACAATTTGCACGAGCTCACCAAAATTGGACAGTTGAAGACTGGAAAAATGTTGCCTGGTCTGATGAGTCTCGATTTCCGTTGAGACATTCAGATGGTAGAGTCAGAATTTGGCGTAAACAGAATGAGAACATGGATCCATCATGCCTTGTTACCACTGTGCAGGCTGGTGGTGGTGGTGTAATGGTGTGGGGCACACCATTACACCACCTTTTCTTGGCACACTTTAGGCCCCTTAGTGCCAATTGGGCATCGTTTAAATGCCACGGCCTACCTGAGCATTGTTTCTGACCATGTCCATCCCTTTATGACCACCATGTACCCATCCTCTGATGGCTACTTCCAGCAGGATAATGCACCATGTCACAAAGCTCGAATCATTTCAAATTGGTTTCTTGAACATGACAATGAGTTCACTGTACTAAAATGGCCCCCACAGTCACCAGATCTCAACCCAATAGAGCATCTTTGGGATGTGGTGGAACGGGAGCTTCGTGCCCTGGATGTGCATCCCACAAATCTCCATCAACTGCAAGATGCTATCCTATCAATATGGGCCAACATTTCTAAAGAATGCTTTCAGCACCTTGTTGAATCAATGCCACGTAGAATTAAGGCAGTTCTGAAGGCGAAAGGGGGTCAAACACAGTATTAGTATGGTGTTCCTAATAATCCTTTAGGTGAGTGTATATATATATATATATATATATTTTAGTTCATTTTATACTGTTCAAAAGTCTGGAGTCAGTAAGATTTCGTCTCTTATGCTCATCAAGGCTGCATTTATTTGATCAAAAATATAGTAACAACAGAAATATTGTGAAATATTATTAGAATCTTAAATAACTGTTTAAAATGAAATGTATTCTTTAGTGTTATGATCCTTCAGAAAGCATTCTAATATGCTGATTTGGTGCTCAAGAAACATTTCTTATTATCAATGTTGAAAACAATTTTTATTTTATTTTTTTTGAAAAAGTGATATTTTATTTTTCAGAATTCTTTGCTGAATAGAAAGTTTTTGAAATAGAACTTAACAATAAAACTTACTTAACCTAAACTTTTGAACGGTAGTGTGTATATTTATTCTGCTGTGCATCACTGTCTCAATCGCCTTAAAAGGGTATAGTTTGCAATAATGATTGACTTAATTACCTAAGTATAAGTTTTACATGAAGAACTGTCATTAAAAGCCTCTTTAAAATAACAAGTTTATTCCAAACCCAACCACGCCAACTGGTAGCTTGTTGACCTTTGCGTAAAGCATGACTAATTGTGCAACCTGTCTATGTTTACTGATCTCTGGAATGAACAGTCCTACACCTGTAAGTATGACGGAGCAGGTGGCTGAGAGTGCCAGGAAAGTGTATGCAAATAACCACATCTTCAAGACCCTCTATTTTTGCGAGTGAGAGTGTGCATATGTGTGTCTAATTTAAGCCAGCTCTCAGCTGCCCATCTGCTGGTGTCCACTGGTGTGGGCCTGCTTCAGAAGCTAAACACACATTCCTCCTGTGGCCTTGTGCTAGACTTGTAACTCTACCCTCTGGTACAGGTGCAACGTGCAAGGTGTCTGTCTCTCTCCCTCTCCTCCATACATCATCATCACCGGCCCAGCATTCCACAGATTCCTCCTTCCCTTCGCATGCTGGACTATAGCTGGTGTGTGTCCACTGGCTGGGACTAAAGGTCTGATTGCTTTTCCTACCTCCCACATGCTGAACAGGTGCCTCGTCCCTTGGGACTGTTAAAGCTCCAACTGTGAGAGCTTGAGTCATGTGCTGGCTAGTGAACTTTGACCTTGCGTGGCACCTGCCCAGACTGGGGTGGAAAACAGTGGACCATCACCCTGTGTCATCGCAGATGAACTCTGAGAGAAGTTCTCCCTCTGCATTTATTCTTCAGTTTGAGGAATTTGGTTAAGTTTGGCCAATATGGCTGTTTTAACGGTTGACGGCGATACTGAAAGCAAGAGAACAGCCAATATAACGCAATTTGCAAATCACTAAACAGACAGACAGACAAATAATCAGTGCTGTCAAATCAAGTAATCTATACATAAAAGTTTGTTTATATAATATGTGTACATATATATATATATATATATATATATATATATAAATACAGTATCTATATATACACACACACACACATATTTTATATAAACAAACTTTTTATGTATAGATTACTTGATTTGACAGCACTATTATATATAATATATAATTATATATATATATATATATATATATATATATATATAATATTTATATATAGCGATTTTTATTATTACAAATATGTGTGTATAAAATATTGTTTAAATAAAAAATAATAAAATAATTGAAATAAAATGTAAAATTAAATATTTTAAAATAAATATTAATATTGTTATTATTTTAATTGTTTTAATTATTTTCTTTATTAATATTTATATATATATATATATATATATACATATACATACACACACACACACACATTTTAGTGTCCATCAATTCTAAACATTTGTCTTGGATAAAGGCGCATGCTAAATGAATAAATGTAAATGTATTTTACACAATATTTATTTAAAATTAATTAATAATATTTGAATAAAAAATTTGCATTATTTATAAACAAGCTCTAAATTAGACATAGGCTACATTACATGTTTTATTTATCTACTGATGCTGAAAATCTCTCTTAATCACTAAACGAAGGGTTGAATTTAGGCCTTGGTGTTTTTGAGTTCTCTATTCATTTTGTTGTATACTTGCAAACTTTAAAAGCTCCAATATGGGTAAATATTGCAATCGACTCAGTTTGATTTATGATCTAATATTCAGACCATGCAGGCCAAATACATAGTCTGTCCTGAAGTAAATGCCAGATTGTAATTTCAGTTTGAGCAACCAACGCATTTATGGGAATTGTTTGTATACCCCCTGCTGGAATTTACGATTGAATGCTTTTCATTTTATCTTCATGTTGCCAAATTCTAAAACATCTTAATCGAATATGTCATTCATAAGTAATCCACGCAAACCCCAAAGATAAAATGCCACAAATTATGACGATGGCTTGCATCGGATTTAAAGATCACAGACTTGGCCTCACCTCAGTTGAACTGTAGTTGATTTAGACATGATTATAAAAGTGGAGTTGAGTTACAGTGTGCTCTTTTCATTCTGTTTGTCTGGAGATCCTCCAGTAGTGCCCTCTTATGATGTTTAAATTTGCTGGCAAATGCGTCTGTTTCGAGTTGAAAGAAAACCAAACCATTACCACATGCAAAGACTGCGGAGGATAAAACAGACACACAAACCCAAAGCAGCGATGCTGTGTGTTTATTTCAGTGCAGCCACTGTTTTCTATGCTTACAACCGAGGAAAGGTACAATAGAGAGGTATTAAACAGACACTCAGTCTCCTGATGTGTCATTGAGAAGAACCTGACTGATCCCTATCACATGTGGCAATATTGGGCGGGAACGTCCGTGAAACCACAAAAACGAGGAGATAAATAAAGCATGGCCGCGACTTGCCTCTCAGATGGAGCTCGACTGCTCGGATCGTGAAAGAATGTGGAAGTCCACATCTCTCAGCCACCACAATTGGCACTTCTGTCACTTCTGTGGTTTCGCCTCACCCTCTCTTGCCTCGTTTGAGGCGGCGATGATGCGAGGTGGAATGCTAGTGCGAGGACGGCACTTAAACAACGTGCAAACAACTTAGGACTGGTGTCTGAGAGAGAGAGAGAGAGAGAGAGAGAGAGAGAGAGAGAGAGAGAGAGAGAGAGAGACAGACAGACAGACAGACAGCAGAAAAGTGAAACCAGAGATGGGAAATATGTATTTGCTCTGGTTACACATTAGGTGACATGTTAGCTAATGGAAAATGGAAAAATGTCCTTTTCCATTATGCTCTAGTCTGCCTGGATACACTGTAAACCCAAATAAATTGGCAAAACTTAAAAAAATTGAGGTAATCAGTTACATAAATTTTTTTAAGTTAAGAAATTTTAAGTTTAAGTAAGCAGAACTTTTATTATGTAGCCTATACATACATTTGAATTGCTTGAAACTTGAAATATTTGAGTAAGCTAATTCATACATTTAACTTAACATTATCATGTAATCTCAATTTAAATATTTTTAGTAGTGGAAACTTGGCTAGCTTAAACTAGCTAATTCAATTAATGCTACTTTGCTAACTGGTGACACAATGCTTTGATAGCATTAGCATAACATACAGTGCATCTGGAAAGTATTCACAGCGCTTCACTTTTTCCACATTTTGTTATGTTACAGCCTTATTCCAAAATGGATTAAATTCATTATTTTCCTCAAAATTCTACAAACAATACCCCATAATGACAACGTGAAAGAAGTTTGTTTGAAATCTTTGCAAATTTATTAAAAAAAAAAAAAATCACATGTACGTAAGTATTTACAGCCTGTAACCAATTACAGCCTCAAGTCTTTTCAAGTATGATGCTACAACCTATTTTGGGGCAGTTTATCCCATTCTTCTTTGCAGGACCTCTCACGCTCCATCAGGTTGGAATGGGGATCGTCGGTACACAGCCATTTTCAGATCTCTCCAGAGATGTTCAGTCAGGTTCAAGTCTGGGCTCTGGCTGGGCCACTCATGGACATTCACAGAGTTGTCCCGTAGCCACTCCTTTGTTATCTTGGCTGTGTGCTTAGGGTCGTTGTCCTATTGGGAGATGAACCTTCGCCCCAGTCTGAGGTCCAGAGCGCTCTGGAGCAGGTTTTCATCAAGGATGTCTCTGTACATTGCTGCATTCATCTTTCCCTCGATCCTGACCAGTCTCCCAGTTCTTGCCGCTGAAAAACATCCCCATAGCATGATGCTGCCACCACCATGATTCACTGTAGGGATGGTATTGGCCAGGTGATGAGCGGTGCCTGGTTTCCTCCAGACATGACGCTTGCCATTCAGACCAAAGAGTTCAATCTTTGTTTCATCAGACCAGAGAATTTTGTTTCTCATGGTCTGAGAGTCCTTCAGGTGCCTTTTGGCAAACTCCAGGGGGGCTGTCATGTGCCTTTTACTGAGGAGTGGCTTCCATCTGGCTACTCTACCATACAGGCCTGATTGGTGGTGTGCTGCAGAGATGGTTGTCCTTCTGGAAGGTTCTCCTCTCTCCACAGAGAAATGCTGGAGCTCTGTCAGAGTGACCATTGGGTTCTTGGTCACCTCCCTGACTAAGGCCCTTCTCCCCTGATCGCTCAGTTTGGCCGGGCAGCCAGTTCTAGGAAGAGTCCTGGTGGTTCCAAACTTCTTCCATTTATGGATGATGGAGGCCACTGTGCACATTGGCACCTTCAATGCTGCAGAAATGTTTATGTACCCTTCCCCAGATCTGTGCCTCGATACAATCCTGTCTCGGAGGTCTACAGACAATTTCTTGTACTTCATGTCTTGGTTTGTGCTCTGACATGCACTGTTAGCTGTGGGACCTTATATAGACAGGTGTGTGCCTTTCCAAACCATGTCCAATCAACTGAATGTACCACAGGTGGACTCCAATCAAGTTGTAGAAACATCTCAAGGATGATCAGTGGAAACAGGATGCACCCGAGCTCAATTTTGAGTGTCGTGGCAAAGGCTGTGAAAACTCATGTGATTTTTTATTTTTTTTTTATTTTTAATAAATTTGCAAAGATTTCAAACAAACCTCTTTCACATTGTCATTACGGGGTAATGTTTGTAGGAATTTTGAGGAAAATAATGAATTTAATCCATTTTGGAATAAGGCTGTAAAATAACAAAATGTGGAAAAAGTGAAGCGCTGTAAATACTTTCCGGATGCACTGCAGCACTTTCTGAATGAGGACAGCAATATAAAACATTTAACATATATCTGTTCTAGTTCATGCTCCACTCGTCACCATGATGGTGAAAAATAAAATAAAAAATAAATAATGAAACTCTTCTAAACTAGTATAACAAAACATTAAACACTACTAAATCTCCCAATTAACATTAATCTTGCACCAAAAACGTTATATAACACTTATTTTAGCATTTACTCTCCCTTTTGAGTGTCATGGCAAAGCATGCTGGGAAATATAAATCCCAGCGCAGTTTGAGATAAATTTAAGTTTGTCTAAATTAAAAGAATTTCAAAAAACTCAAAACAATGAAACAATTAAGATGACTTAAAATGTGTCAGTTTTGTGACCTCAAAAGAAAAAGAAAGTTCTTAATACTCATAAAAGTTAATTTTATTAAACTCATTTGTTTAATTTGAGTTGGCTCTACTCAAACCAATTAATTACTTTGAGCGTTATGGTTTACAGTGTACAGTAAGCATAACTGTTAAAGGGTGTCAGAAGTTTTCATTTTTAACATATAAAAGGTGCCTTCTCAAGAAACAGTGCCATTTGTACCTGAAATTTTCGAGACAAAGTATTTAATACTTGCATTTTTATCATTTCATTAGGAAAGTTTGGAAACTTTTATGGCTGTAACTACATGATGCTGAGGGGAGGATGCAGCCATTTTCCATTAGTGGTCAACTAGTATGGGTTTTTTCAATGAACAATTATTAAACTATTACACTCAATCATAAATATGTGCAATAATTACAGACTTGAAAAGCACCAATCGTTGTTTTTTTGATTGTTACTAATGCGCTACAATATTTCATACGCTGGTATTCATACGCTACCATTCAAAAGTTGAGGGTTGGTAAGATTTTTTTTATTATCTTAAAGTATTTTATGCTCACCAAGGCTGCATTAATTTGTTCAAAAAATAATATTGGTAAATCAACAGTAATATTGTTAAATCAATTTAAAGTAACTAAAATTAAAATGTAATTTATTCCTGTGATGGCAAAGCTGATTTTTCTGCATCATTACTCCAGTCTTCAGTGTCACATGATCCTTCAGAAATCATTCTAAAATGCTGATTTGATGACCAAGAAACATTTCTGATTACTATCAATGTTGAAAACAGTTGTGCTGCTTAATATGTTTGTGGAAACTGTGATACATTTTATTTTTCAGTATTCTTTGATGAATATAAAGTTCAAAAGAAAAGCATTTATTTGAAATAGAAATCCTTTGTTAAATTTTAAATGCAAATTTTTTAAAGTCCCCCTGTAGTCAATCATTTTAATTTTATCTTTGATCACCAAAATGACACATATAAAAATTTTTTTTTCCTGTGAAAAAAACGTCTTCATGCCTTAAAGGGCACCTATTATGCCGCTTTTTACAAGATGTAATATAAGTCTCAGGTGTCCCAGAGTGTGTCTGTGAAGTTTCAGATCAAAATTCCTAACAGATCATTTAATATACCATTTTGAAAATGCCAATTTTGGGGTTTGAGAAAAATGAGCTGTTTTGTGTGTGTCTCTGAAAACTGAAACATGATACATCTGTTTGGCTTTGATTATCATCACTATCGCGGACACGCTCACGTGACATTGCAGTTCTTCATCATCATGAAATATTATCATCTGCATGCGTTTTAAAGCCATATCACTCTCAACCTTACAGTCTATGCTCTCAACTTGAGCACACACACCCGACGCATGCGCACAGAGAGCTAGATGTCGGTGCGTCCGTGAGTAGGCTATTAAACTAGACTAGTTCTCTTTCATGTGTTATTGCGATTAAACTGTCAAATGCACACAAGGTTATGTCAGAAACACACAAAGTTAACATGAAAACAGTTGGTTATGTCTGTGCACGTATGCAGCAAGTACAGAAATCCCGTGTTTATATTAGATCTGTGTACTAAAGTAAAAGCAGTGTAATATACAGTACCTACTGCTATATATATGCTGTTAATATGAATCAAACAACAAACAGAAAATCACTCACTGCTCTTTACTGAATGAACTTTAGTAGCTTTATTAAGAACACATTTCTTACTTGAATGCTGCTGTTAAATTATCTGGCAAGGAAATAAACATGGCGGACTTTGTACAGCTCTCTGAGGGCGGGGTCTATGCTAATACAGCAGTGTCCATCAACACTCGTGGGCGGGGCCTGTGAAATGTGATGTCACTTTGCCAGGAATTTGCAAACGCTTGTTCTGAGACTGCTTATGATTTATGGGGATTTAAAAAAAAGGAGTGGGTGGATTTTATAGGGTATACCATTATAGGGTGGTTGTGTACACACACTGCCAACACACATTTATGTTCAAACACCATGTAAAAGTGAATTTTGCATAATAGGTGCCCTTTAAAATAGCTTGAATGTACATTAATATAATTCTGACTTTATATCTCACAATTCTGACTTTATATCATGCAATTCTGATTTTATAACTCACAATTGCGAGTTTATATCTTGCAATTCTAAATAAAAAATCTGAATTGCGAGATGTAAACTCACAATTGTGAGATAAAAAGTTGCAATTATCTTTTAAAATGTTTTATTCTGTGGCAGAAACAAGCTTCCATAGCATATAGTTCGATATGAAAAACTAATATTTTAAATTAAACTTATTTCTTTTGCATTACACACTAAAAATAATTGATTCTAACAAATATATTTTCCACTTATAGCAGCAGCAAGTCATGTAGACTCAAATGGCACCGTTTCCTGAGAATGGGCCAAAATCAAAATTGCTGGAGCTTTTCTTATTGATCAAAGGATTAAAAATCATTAGCTTACAAACAGCCAAAAATATGCATGATATGAGCAGACCAAAAATGATTCACAGGAGTTTGATTTGGTCAGCTGTAGGGAATACACACAACGAGGACAAAACAACTGATAGAAAATTCTGCTCGGATGACTTAAATGCTCTGCCTGTTTTTAAATACACACTAGCCCAGATATGCTAATGACGCCTCTTTTCTTGATTTCTGCAGCTTCTACAAATAACTCCAGGCTGCTACAACAGCAAGGTTTATGATGCAACTAAAAGTAGGGAGCTCAAACCATCAACAATAATCATTCATTAGGTTTCATTTCTTTCAGCAAAGTGCCATTAAAGTCATATATATACTGTGTGCAATATAATATATTTATGCACATAGTGCATTGAAGCCGTAAAAATCGCATATGTCCAAACACACAGAAGGGACCAAAGAATTAACAAATGGTATGAGGACATCTACTCTAGGCTCGGCTGCCCTAAACTGCAGCTACGTGTCCCCCAGACATGTCACTGTAAAATGTGATGTGCAGTTAACAGTGTCACACTGTAAAATCTGAAATAGACTGCGACAGAGTGATGCATGTCTCGCTCTCTCACTGGAATGGAAAGTCAAAGTGTGCATCACACCATGTACAAAATAAACATAATTTATTATTATGGGGGACCAGTGCTAGTTGTCACACATTTTACTTTAGTGAATATTTTCTCAGGGAACATTTATTTTTGAAAGTCATTTTCTGTATAGACCATAGCCTGTTAACTCTCAGGGCCCTATCACACACCCGGTGCAATGCGGCGCCAGGTGCGACGCAAGTGTTATTTGCTAGTTTCAGTCCGACACAGTTATCATTTTCAAGCCCAGCGCCATGTTGTTTAAATAGCAAGTGCACTTGCGCCCATCTGTTCGCCCGTGGGCGTGCTGGTCTGAAAACGAGGTGTGTTCAGGTGCATTGTTGGTGCGTTGCTATTTTGAGGCAACTGAAAACGACTGTGCCATTAACCAACAAAAAACTGGTCTAAAGTCAATAGCGCAGTATTTCCACAACGCATGTACACTCTGCTTATTACACACACAGGGATGCACAGCAGCACACAAACTTTTTTAAATATGAAAAATTAATGGATTAAAATGTAAAAGATCCTTATTGTGTACATAAATATAAAAATGCCTACATGTCATAATGGATAGTCATTGCATGTATCAGAATTAGCGTACCTGTTTGCAGTAATGACGAGCAAGCAGGTGTCATTGGACGAGCAGATCCATTTCGTCGCTAGAGAAGCGTTCAGTTTTTCTGCTTGCAAATTCCGCCATAGCGAATCCGCCATGGCGCAAGCGCAACTGGCTTTTAAAGGGATTGGGAGATGAGACTCTGATTGGTTTATTGCAGGTTACGCCCAAACACACCCATGACTGATTAAGATAATAGGCACAACACTTTTAGACCATGCGCCGACCATTTTTCCCGTTGTTAAACTAGTGCGCTTTAGACCATGCGCTCAGATCGTTAAAATAGGGCCCTCAGTGTCAGTGTTACTGTTAACCGGTAGTGGGACACTTGGCGTGGCTTTCCCTAAAACATATTTTAGTAATGATCATAAATTATGTATAATTCGAAAGCTTAAACACTCAAAATTCATGAAATTGGACATTGCGTTACCATGGAAACAGTACCTTAAAACCTTTTAGGGGCCGTTTACACAAAACTGTTTTCAACTAAAAATGGAAAACTTTGGCCGTTCATTTATACGACAATGTTGTTTCGGGGCCTGAAAACGCAAACTTTTAAAAACAGGTTTCAAGGTGCAAGTTTTTTGGGTCCCACTTTATATTAGATGGCCTTAACTATGTACTTGCATCAAAAAATAAGTACAATGTACTTACTGTGTTCATATTGTATTGCAAAACACTTTTGCTGATATTGAGGTGGGATACGGGTAAAGATAGGGACAGGTGTGGTGGTATGGGTAAGTTTAAGGGTAGGGTTAGGTGTAAGGGAAGGGTCAGCAATGTAATTATAAATGTAACAACAGAAATTAATTACAGATGTAATTACATGCAGCTAATTTTTAAAATGTAAGTACAATGTAAAAACATGTATGTACACAATAAGTGCATAGTATCAAATTATTAATTTAAATGTTAGTACATAGTAGTTAAGGCCACCTAATATAAAGTGGGTCCCTTTTTTGAAAACGATACCGTTATTTTCTCCATGTAAAACGTGAATTTGTGAAAATGGTGATGTCATGCGCATGCGTATCACATGTTCAGTCTATAGGTGCCGAGTGTTTCTTTACAAATTGACCACCAACTACTGGCCTGGCAGCATAATTCAGCGCTTTTGGTCGTTTTTGTGGATCCGTGTGAACAGGATCGTTTTGACAACGTTGTCACCTTTACGCGAAAAATGCAAAGGAAAAACGTTTCCGTTTTTAGTACATCGTTGTAGTGTAAAAATTCCCTTAGAGGACTACATTTTTGTGATCAACTTGAAATTTAGAAAACAACTTGGTTAGACATATGGCTTTGATTTACTTGCAATTTTAGAGTCCAAATTATTTTGTAAAATATATATTTTATATAAAATAAGAATGTTTAGTGCAGTAAATTTGCTTTATAATAAACTTAAACTTCTTCATTTTTAAAGCTGCTTTCACTTCTGCAATAATCCGCTAAATGTCTTCTTCTTCTTAAAAGAAGAAGACATTAGACTTAGGTTTGTATTACAAAGCATTCATGAATTACAACTACAGGGCATGTTGTCACACTTAATGGGAACCGGCTAATTGAGAGCTTGCTATGTATTCTATTACAGGCTAAATTTCAGGTTAAAATTTTAGAACAAAATTAAACAGTAACATCCAAAAATATTAAACCTTTGTTTTGGATGGCAGAAATTGTAAATAATACATTGTTTAAAATTACAGCAAATAAAACACATGATACTTGTCACAACCTGATGTTTTCATAGAAATGCATAGTATAATAAATTTATTTAAAGGGTTAGTTCGCCCAAAAATGAAAATTCTGACATTAATTATTCACCCTCATGTTGTTCCAAACCAGTAAGACTTTCGTTCATCTTCAGAACACAAATGAAGATATCTTTAATGAAATCTGAGCGCTTTCTGTCCCTCCATTGACAGTCTACGAAACTACCACTACGAAACTTCAAGCCCAAGACATCATAAAAGTAATCCATGTCACTCTAGTGGTTTAACCTCAATTTTATGAAGCGACACAAGTGCTTTGTTTGCACAAAAAAAAAAACTTTTTTTTGACCGGAAGCTCTCAGATTTCATCAAAAATATCTTAATTTGTGTTCCAAAGATGAACGAAAGTCTTATGGGTTTGGAACGACATGAGGGCGAGATTTTCATTTTTGGGTGAACTAATTGCAAAAAACTCACTAAACAAGATGAAACATTAATTGTTTACTGTCATCAGAGACAGTTAACATGCAAATGTGCTGTTAAATTATTGAAATATTAACCTAACATTTCAAGGACTACTTCTAGTAAATATTTTAGGTCAAAGAGGTTCAGCTGACAGGAAAGGTTGGGAATCCCTGCACCAGACAACTCAGTATATAGTGTATAGTACAAGTATAAACTATATAGTACACTATTTGCAACACTGCTTAAGTCAGTCCTGACCCAGTCATGTCTTTCAGCAGATCATTACACGAGTGTTTCTCCAGTCTGCCTCCATAATTAAGTGAATCATCCATTAGCTCTGCAGTCCTGGAGAGCCTCCCCGGACCGCAGTTAATTCCAGGGGAAAAAAGAGTGGCGTATAAAATGAGGTTTGCCCTCGACGTGCCAGTGATGAGGTGTTGGTCTGACAGGTGTGTCGTGATCAGGACAAAGTTTTGCCTTTGCACTCACTTCGCTCAGCCCACATAGTAAACACACTCATTAGCCAACGGCCCGTCCCATGAGAGATAGCATGTTTGACATTATTAATTGGCTTTTCTGTAGAAGGAGTCAAGCAGATGAAAAGGTTTATCATGCTGAAATAATTAATTTTTGCCCCAGAATTTGCTGACAGTTCACTTATTCTGAACGAGAGAAAGAGAATGAATAGAGAGAGAAAGAGAGAGAGAGAGAGAGAGAGAGAGAGAGAGAGAGAAAGAGAGAGAGAGAGAGAGAGAGAGAGAGAGAGAGAGAGAGAGTCTCTCTCGATTATTTTAGGCTTCATTTTCCCCCCACTCTCTTTCACTCCATCCCATTTCTGCTCCTCTTATTTCTTCTCGGATGGGAGGAGACATATTAGCCTGCAAAGATTTGAATTTGTAACAGAAAAATAATTAAATGAAATGTAATTAGCTCTAACCTGTATAAAGGAAGGGGTTCGTTTTATCTCTCTCCTTTTCAGAGGGCAAAGATTAGCCACATGTTTTGAGACCGCTGTTGCATACAATTAATTTACAATTAATTCAAATTAAAGTGGAAATTATGTACTACGATAATGGCAAAATCATGACATAATACCTTTAATCTCCTCAGCTATCTTTGCCCTCCACGGCCTCATAATTACTTTAATTAATGTCATAGAATATTATACATAATGAAGTGCACCTGAACTCTGCCAATGTCAATATCTGACCTGATGAAAGAAGATTCAGCACAATACTCTTATTAAATACTGAATGCTTAATATGTCCAATGTCCGTTTCGGCTTCAGCATACATTAGACTTCCAAATTACAATCTCTTTATGGACAAGTTTTTGCACTCATAGTCTGTCACCTTTCTATCAAAGGAATTTGACAATAGGAACAAATAGAAAAACTCCTTAATCAAATCCCAATCTAAGTGAAATCACATTTGTAGAATTTGTTTTAAAAATTACCATCCCTCATTGTATAGAAAGTTCTATTGAGACTGACTCGACTGTTAGACTGACTGACTGACAGACAGATAGACAGACAGATAGATAGATAGATAGATAGATAGATAGATAGATAGATAGATAGATAGACATGTAGATAGATAGATAGATAGACAGATACAGACAGACAGACAGATTGACTGATAGACAGACAGACGGACAGACAGAAAGGTAGATAGACAGACAAACAGATAGGTAGGCAGGTAGACGGACAACCAGACAGACAGACAGATAGATAGACAGACATGTAGGTAGATAGATATACAGACAGACAGACAGATAGGTAGATAGACAGACAGACAGACAGATAGATAGAAAGAAAGAAAGATAGACTAAGCTAGATAGACAGACAAACAAACAGGTGGGTGGGTATGTAGGTAGGTAGACAGACGGACAGACATACAGATAGACGGACAGACAGACAGATTGACTGATAGACAGACGGACATAGAGACAGACAGATAAACAGACAGATAGGTAGATAGACAGACAGATAGGTAGATAGATAGACAGACATGTAGGTAGATATACAGACAGACAGACAGATAGATAGACAGACAGAAAGAAAGATAGACTCAGCTCTTATTTTTGCCATATATGCCATATAAATCTTTACTGCCTTCAATGCTATTTTATACTAGTTTGAAATTGAGACCCTTAACAGAAGAACTATATTTTATATATATCAGCTTGAAATTTAGTTCTCATATGTTTAGGAAAAGTCACAGAGTTTTATTTAAATGGCAAAGTATGTTTTTTGAGCTATGAAAAGGGCCTTGAGGTCTCTCAGAACCCAAACAGAACATGAAAACACTATTTTAACACTTTCACAACTGAGATGTGTGAATAGGACAAGCAAGATCAAATACAGTAAAAGAGCACTTGCTAGTGGCTTATCTGTGCACAACAACATGCAAACTAGTCAACAGCCAGACTGTTGACAGACAGAGTCGACCCACAGTTACCCGCTGCTGGCTTATTCTCCCTGTGCATTTGACTTTTTTCCCCCTTATAAAGCCTTGCATATGCCACTGACTTATTAGCATTGGCAGCTGTATTGAATCTGGTAAGGTGAAGACAGGATTTTCTGCCCTTCAAGTAGCACGTCAACCATGTTAAGACATGTAAACATGTCATTAATACCAACGATATGATTGCAATGCTGCTTCCTTTAATCCCAAACCACAAGCACTCAGATCATTAAGCTGCTGAAAGGAAACTCGTATTGAGTGAATGGCAAACATGTAAATTAAACTATTAATTAGATGATACATTACAAAATATTTCTTCAACAGTTTCAACAAGTGCATCCTATTTTTATAACATACATGGCAGATGGAATCATCACTGTAATATGACACTATGGCACATGATTGAGTAGAAAACATGTTGAAGGACAGCATGTGTAGAAAGTGTAGATAAACGCGGTGAGGTCTACAGCCAGTACGCATTAATCCATTAGGAGTCAGTCTGTAGAGTATGTGCCCCATTGTGCCCTACTGCTGCTTGGCCAATCTGTCTGGCCTTTGCGCTCGGTTTTCAGGTCGTAACCCGACATGGCGCCGGCTTTATTAGGTCACGGCGTGGCACCAGCCTGGCATCGCCCGCACACGCAGGGTTGTCCTGGCAACCATCTGCCCTTTGTCACCACGGCACCCACTGGGCATGCCTTGACACGCCAAACCTCCAAAACTGACAAGGTGACAAATATTCAGACTCGAGGATGTAGCGATTGAAGCATGCAGATAAGAAAAACATTAGCTCCTTCTCTTTTTTGGCTTTGGATTGTGTGCCATGATTTTGCTGTCTCATGATGAAAATTGTTTCATTTAAAAGTGTATAAACTGTAGTAGCTATTATACCATTCACAGTGGCTGAATTCCAATACTAATTTGGTGGTGCACGGTAGAAAAATAACTATTTATCAATGGACATATTCACCATGAAATGAAATTTGGCTTTATTTTAAATAAATATTGTTTTAATTTTACCTTTTTTTTTTTTTTTTTTTTTTTTTTCAAAAAAAGAGTCTTATATATGTTCACCAAGGCTGCATTTATTTGATCAAAATACACAAAAAGCTGCAAGACTGTGAAATATTATTATTAATCAAAAGAACAGCATATTTGAAATAGATTTTTTTTTTTGCGTGTGTGTGTGTGTGTAAAATGTAAAGTCTTTCCTTGCTGAAAAAAGTATTAATTTCTTAAAAAAAAAATCTGACCCCAGACTTTTGATCAGTAGAGTACAAGTTTAGGTCTTATTGTACACAACTCATAAGTGCACATGACAAAACTTAACAAAATAACTTTCCTTATGCATTAACTTTTCCTAACGTATGTTGTCATGAATCCTTCTTACTTTTTCATGACACAGATTCAATTCAATTCAATTTCAATTCAATAGATAAAATCATATGACGAAAATAAAAGTCCTGCAGTATTTTTTTCTCATTGTTTCACTCTCAAATATGTTAGAATACTGTAGTAAAATGGTTGCAAAAAGTAGTGATTTAGTATTATTATTTGTTTTGTTTACTATATCTGCAAAATAAAACAATATTAGATTAATATTCATCTTTTTTGTTCATAGACAAAACTGTATTTAGCATAACTGTTGATTAGAAGACAAAACAAACAACCATGGAAACCATTATATGACTGTTGCATCTTCAGAACACAAAAACAATACATAAAAATGAACATTGAGCAGGAAAGTGTTCAGACAGAATTCATTAGAACAATTCATCCATTTAACTAACAACATGTCAAGGAGCACTTGCACATCCTGACATTCTGGGAAACTGTCCACCAGTTTTCTGGTCAACAAGGTCATCGGACTAGATGACGGGAAACTATGACATGACAACCACTTCAGCTCGCTCCAACTTTAATAGCTTAGATGATTGTGGTTCAATGTTAGATTTGCTCTTTGATTTCAAAACTTAATTAAAAGGTACACTATGTAACTTTTGGCCCTCTAGCGGTTAAAAAAACAAAACTGCATTCATTTTGCGGAAGAACATTGTTTTGGTTGTGCTTTGGCTCTGCGTGACTGTGTGGATTAATATGACCCCATAGATAATAGGTGTGTTCGACTTGTAGCGGCGCTGCGCAGACCGATCGGTGTATGACATCAAAGTATTTGAGTATTCGAAAGCATACGGAGCAGTCTGCTCTCTAATTGCTCTCATGGTACTTTGGCCCTGTTTACACCTGGTATTAAGATGCGTTTTGGTCGATCGGATCACAAGTAGACGAGGGAGACACATACCCGTCTCTTTTGTCCACTTTCAACTACTTCTGTCCTGATTTATTTGAGGGGAGGGTTTATGGGCAGGTAAATGTATGTTGTTGTTTTTTTTCAGATCTTTCGATCTAATGGACAAAATAAGCTTGTGCAATTTACATACACTATATTGCCAAAAGTATTGGGACACCCCTCCAAATCATTGAATTCAGGTGTTCCAATCCCTTCCATGGCCATAGGTAAATCAAGCACCTAGGCATGCAGACTGCTTCTACAAACATTTGTGAAAGAATGGGCCACTCTCAGGAGCTCAGTGAATTCAAGCGTGGTACTGTGATAGGTTGCCACCTGTGCAATAAGTCCATTCATAAAATTTCCTCACTACTAAATATTCCACGGTCAACTGTTAGTGGTTTTATAACAAAGTGGAAGCAATTGGGAACAACAGTAACTCACCCACGAAGTGGTAGGCCACGTTAAATCACAGAGCGGGGTCAGCGCATGCTGAGGCGCACAGTGCGCAGAAGTCGCCAACTTTCCGCAGAGTCAATAGCTACAGACTTCCAACCTTCGTGTGGTCTTCAGATTAGCTCAAGAACAGTGCGTAGAGAGCTTCATGGAATGGGTTTCCATGGCAGAGCAGCTGCATCCAAGCCTTACATCACCAAGTGCAATGCAAAGCGTCGGATGCAGCGGTGTAAAGCACGCCGCCCCTGGACTTTAGAGCAGTGGAGACGTGTTCTCTGGAGTGACCAATCACGCTTCTCTGTCTGGCAATCCGATGGACGAGTCTGGGTTTGGCGGTTGCCAGGAGAACAGTACTTGCCTGACTGCCAAGTGTAAAGTTTGGTGGAGGGAGGATTATGGTGTGGGGTTGTTTTTTAGGGGTTGGGCTTGGCCCCTTAGTTCCAGTGAAAGGAACTCTTAATTTTTCAGCATACCAAGACATTTTGGACAATTTCATGCTCCCAACTTTGTGGGAACAGTTTGGGGATGGCCCCTTCTTGTTCCAACATGACTGCGCACCAGTGCACAAAGCAAGGTCCATAAAGACAACATTTCAAATGCCTCAGTCACCATCTCTGAAAAGCAAAGCCAATGTTGATTCTTGTTTTATTACTATTACGAGCTCTGTTGCATTCTCTTTTTGCCTCTGACTCTCCTCTCTTCTGCGTTGTTTTTAAACGAGTAATTCCCCAGAGGTTCATGATTTTCACAAGTTAATTGTGACAACTAACCTATGCCACTTTCACACCATATACGCGTCAAAGTAGTCAGAACAACTTTTCTCTATTTACGGATATGACGAGACATGCACAGTTGAGTGACGCATATATGCAATTTCCCAAAAAAGAAAAAAAAAAAAAAACAGGTCTAAAACAGGTCTAAAATATAAACACTATTAACATATATATAACACAAATATAAACATATATATACAGCTCTGGAAAAAATTAAGAGACCACTTAACATTGAGAAATCAACGTTAAGTGGTCTCTTAATTTTTTCCAGAGCTGTATATATATATATATATATATATATATATATATATATAAATAAAACACACGTATAGGCTTACCATTGTGAATCAGGGTAAGACAAAAACATGTTTTGCAAGAAGGATTGATGTATTAACATTTAAATTTAGTTAATTTTGAAAAAAAAAGTTACATGGTGTACCTTTAAAGAACAAATATACACATATAGATATGAACATGTTAACCTAACTTCTAGTTAACAACTTCTTGTTTGTAAATAGTAGAACATATATACTCACTAATATAGGCTTATAATACTAAACAATACAAAGCCAAAAATTAGCTAAAAATGCTAAATAACTAGTTAACTATAATATACGTATTGATAGTATTGAGTGAAGTCTCCTGAGCAATATTTTCTCTAGGTGTGCATGTGTGTATTTAAAAAACACTCATTAGACATACCATATAAGAAATATTTGTATTACTTCTAAAAAATATGCAAATTTAGTTTGAGGAATATAATCCACTACCACGAGTACATCTCCAAACTGCTCACAACACTTGACTTATCATCTTACTTAAAAAGCAAAACCCAAATCCTAGTTGTCATGACACTGCTCTCTGGACTCAGAGAACGACAGATTAGAACCCTCTATCATTCCCCCATCTGTCTATCACTTTCTCATGCCTCCTCTATCATTTCCTCATCTCTCTCTCCCTTTCCCTGGCTACCGGTGACAGCTTGAAAGGTGTAGACGATCAGAGCATTGGCAGTTCGCTTCCCCACGCTTTGGCACAATGAAACATTACTCTCAGATACATCTTCCATGTTCAACACTCGGTCCCAGGGCAGCCTTATCGGCTCTGTCCAGAAAACCTCGAGTCAAGCCATGTTATGTTGAGCAGCTCCATGTCTAATGTCTTTTTTAAAATTCAAACACTCCTTTTGTCCAATGTCTTACACAGCCTTTATTACAGATGCCTACATGCAACAAAACGTAATGGTGTGAATACGACCTTGTCTTTTTCTCTGTGACCCTGATGGACAAAATTAAAACATTACCATATCAATATATGACATTTCAAAACCAATACTGTTTAGGGATTATGATAAATGAAAGCAAACTCTTTTTAAACTCAATAAATCCTACTACATGTGATATGCCTTAGTTTGCTAACTCATTTGCTCAATCAAATCACTCACTAGTTCACTCACTCACTCACTCACTCACACCCGACAGCTGTGGTATTTAGTCATTCTTTTTTTAGTTCTTAAGACATGAAGATGTCAGCCAGAGGAATTTTCAATATTTCATTATCGATTAAGAAAAGAGCACTCTCAGCTTCCGGCAAAAACACCAACCTATGGATTGCATTTACAAGTGGGGTTAGTTGTCACGTGAGTTATTTCTCAGAAAAAAGGTTTTTAATGAAACGTCGAATTGCATAAAAGATTTTTTTGTGTGTTTATTTCAAATACCCCAATTTACCTTATATTATCCGATATTATGATATAATATCATATTTTATAGATGTTGGATAAACAAGTGAAGACAATAAGATCATACTGGCATACTTTCCGTCAACAGTAAATTATATAATGATAGATTTTAATTGAAAGGTGAAAACGTTTTTCAGAAAAATAGCATTTTTCATGAAATTCAGTTTGGGTCAACATGTTGTTGTGATGAATAATTTTGTGCTTCATAACTGCTTTATTGCCTAAATGTGGCTGAGAATATGCCATTTAATGGCAGATCCCCATTGTGGGACTTTTTTTGTAATCTAAACTTTAAAGGGACAGTGCACCCAAAAATGAAAATTCTGTCACCCTCATGTCGTTCCAAACCCGTAAGACTCTCGTTCATCTTTGGAACACAAATGAAGATATTTTTAATGAAATATGAGAGATTTATGTCCCTCTATTGAAAGTCCATGTTACTACAACTTTGATGCTTCAAAAAGTTCATAAAGAGATCATAAAACTAATCCATATGAATTGAGCGGTTTAGTCCAAATTTTCTGAAGAGACTCCATCATTTCAACCGTACATACTTGACATGTGAAAGCAAACCTCATTGGTTATTGCGGAAGCTCAAACGTGATGTGTAACACGAGAATGAACCTCATTGGTTCTTGCGGAAGCTCAAACGTGATGCGTAACACGAGAATTAACCTCATTGGTTCTTGCTGAAGCTCAAACGTGATGCGTAACATGAGAATGAACCTCATTGGTTCTCACAGGTCAAGCGAACGTGCTTGAGCTTCCGTTTACCAGATCAGATGTGTGAGTTGATGAATGTTTATATGTGAATAAAAATCTGTTCATCATATAAAGTGATTGTGTCCCTTCAGAAAATTTGGACTAAACCGCTCAATTCATATGGATTAGTTTTAGTTTTGTAGCTGTCAATGGAGGGACAGAAATCTCTCAGATTTCATTAAAATATCTTAATTTGTGTTCTGAAGATGAACAAAAGACTTACGGGTTTAGAACGACATGAGGGTGAGTAATTAATGAATTTTTGGGTGAACTAACCCTTTTAGGGCTTGTGTCTAGAAACTAAGCCCAGTGTCCCCATAATATTTTTTTGCTCATTGGACTTTCATAAGCCTGCAAGTTAACACACTATGGAACAGAAAGCTTAAATCACCGTACAAGTAAACTCGCATACAGTCCAGACGCTGTAAACAAGAATAAAAGTACACAGATGCCAAACAAGAACCGAAAAATGACTGTTTGAATTGTACTGCTCTATTGCTTTGTGATCTATCTTAATGTCTAGAACATGATATTATATAAGCCGACTTAGCTATTTAATACCACTATGAAAAAAACACTTATAGATGTACAGATTTTAAAGCCAGGTAGAATTGAAAAGATGCAAGAAGGGGGTTAAAAAATAGAAAAAGAGAAAAAAAAAGAGCAGTCGCCCACAGGAAGAAATTCATTTCCTGTGGAATACACCGCAAAGAGTATCAGTACGAAAAACCTGGCAAGCCGATAAGAAAGATTCCCTCGTTACATTGATAACCATTTGTTCATTTCCTGACAACAACAAAAAAAATTATAAATCTCTGAAAATGAAACGGGGGCCAGTTTTTCCGCTTCTTTTCTTCCTTCTCTCCTTCACACTGGGTTCATTCCATCCGCAATATGGCAGAGGAATGATAATCGGAGCATCAGTTATCGCTGGGGTATTTGTTCCTTGTGGGAAGAGGCGCGGCGACAGAAGGGGGAGCACGGTTTGACTCCCTCACTTTTGTGTCAGGGCCCTGCACTCTGGACAAGGGTGGATTTGCATTTTAATAGATGCAATTTATAGAGTTCGCCGTCGCATTCGGCACAGCACAAGTGGCATCATTAAGTTAGCTAAGCCGGATTACTCCTGATAGGGGGGGTCAGATAACAGCAGAAGCGAGCCAGCTCCAAGAGAGAGGAGTCATGTATGAGACGCCAGCAAGTGTGTGTCTGTGTTTGTGTGTGAATGCGAGCATGTATTTCAAAAGCCTTATTAGACACATCAAAATATCATTAAAGTGATTCAGGCTGATTTCTTAACTAAAGCTATAGGGGAGACCGGGGCATGTTGTCACGCTGTCTACTCCAATGAAGGGTGTCTGTATAGATGCGTATCCTAAAGTCAGAACTATAAAAAAGCTATTGAACATTTCCGCTGCTGTTCAGGAAAAAGGATCCCACGTTGACTTTTTGTGACAACATGCAACAATAGCCGGATAAAATGATATTAAACCGTCTATTTTAGGCTTTTCAACAAAGAATAAAACAATTATTTAAAAAAAAACAATAAAAAAAAAATGTAAAATGTAACAATATCAAACCACTGTTTTAGACAAAACACACATATATTTACATATTTATGCATTTAAAATATAGATAAAACATTTAAAACACGTGACAAATAAAATTATCATTCATCATTGAATTCATGTCACTGTAATATATATATATATATATACACACACACACACAGTGTAAAAAGTGATCAGTTGACTTAACTTAAAAAAAATGAGGAAAGCCGAATTATTAAGTAATAAACTTCATGCGTAATTGAAAAAATTAAGTTATGTGAACTTGACAATTCCACATAACTTATTTTTTTTCAATTACGCATTTTACGCAAGTTTATTTACTTAACAATTTTAAGGCAATTATGTATGTATGTATGTATGTATATATGCATGTGTATATATATATATGTATGTATGTATATATATATATATACACACACACACACATACATACATACATCAATATTTATTTAAATAATTACAAAAAGACTACTTTAATACATTTACAATATTTCAAACATGTGACTACATTTTTTAAAAACTAACATTTATTAAAAAGCTCTAATAAAAATGTCATACTTGACTCTGACTGTATGCATGTCATTGTAATTTTATTAATTTTATTTTTGTTTTGTTTGTCAGAGTAATTGTTTTTTAAAAATGTTATTTAATAGAGTTGAAATAGATGTTTGAAACCTACATACAAAACCACTACTAAAAAAACACATTTGTGTAATTGAACTTTAGACTCAAAACCTTACAGTTACTTAGATATAACCTTTGTGACAACTTTGCTGTGTGACAACTAACATTGTTCTCCCCTATTCTTTTCCCTTTAGATTTATATTTGCATTATTTCCACATGCTGATTATCTTCACTCATGTACTTTAGGAGTATAAAGTGTTTGCAAGTCTTGTAAGGAGAAAAGAGAGGTTAACAGAGGAGACAGCTGCCTGGTCCTGAATTTACCACTGCATTGTGGGTAAAGAGGTGCAGCCTGTCAGTCGAAGAGCAACGGACTGTGGAGGACACACCTCAACAGCCGCGTAAATAAGAGATTATGCATCGGGCAATAAAACTGCAAAGTGCGTCGGGTTCTGTTTGTGCGCCTGTGTTTGTGTGTCAGGGTGAGAGTGTGTATATGTGTATTTGTGCAACTGTGCATGTATGGTATTATTAGAAATGCAATATTCATGGCTGAGTTTGCACTTTCATAGAGGAGCCTCATAATAGTTTGGGTTACGACTATGAAACGGCATGTGAGAATTCCGGATGCTTTATTAAACAACTGCTTTTTGTTAGTGGTGAGACTAGGCGCAGTTTGACTTTGAGTGTTTAACAGCCTTAAACTATTCAGGAATTAAAGCAAGTTATTTTGGAATCATCAAAATAAATTCCACTATTATATATTTAGATAACATTGTTACAATACAAAATCATTTTGGCATTTCAGCCCTGGTATAATTCCTAATTTGAGAGTGTTGGTTGAAAAGTAAAAAACTATACCTGAAAGTAAAACAGGTTCAATTACTAAACTTAATGCACTAAACACAGAGATTAAAATCAATAATGTTTTTTCAATATCCAACTAACCTTGTACCTGGATATAATAAATCGGAGCGTGCGTTTAACCCCCATATTTTGGCATATTAAAACCTTTCCCCATTCCCCATTATGCTGATATGCGGGCCGTACCCTGACTTCCACCTAATTGTGTGTATTTTAAAAAGCCATTTTCTGTTAGACTGCACAAATCCATTATATCTGTGACTTTCGCCGCAATAATGCGATTGAATTAATGCACCAAAACAGATTCTGTGGCCTGCAGAGAGAGACAATGACAGATGCCCTTATTGCGAGCACACTACCTCTCTTCCCCGTTATCAATACTATTAGCGCTAGTGTTAATAAGGGTGAAGTATTAAAAGCCCTTGTGTGTGTCAGTCAGAGAGGAGATGTGGAGAGGGCCTCATAGCTGCTGATAAACCCTGACACCTCACAGCAGGGTTAAAGCCACAGACAAAGCATGTACAGAGAGACGGGACAGAGGGGGCCCTTATCAATGTGTTAAAGGGTCCACATTCCCTCTACTTTTGCTTACAAATAGAGGGTTGCAGTATTCATTTTTTTTACATGATTTTCGAACTGGCCAATTTACACATTTAAAAAAAAAAAAAAGTGACCTCACAACTATTTACTATTTACCATCAAATATTATAAACAATCTATCCTGCAATTAAAAGGTCATTATTTTTGCTAAATCTTTTCAAATCTAAATCAGAGTAGAATGTTATGTGTTTTGTTTAAGTATAATAAGATACAAAAACTAGTCACTCTGCAACAATATGGTATAATTGAAAAAAAGCAAGATAACTAATAAATCACAGCTCTATATGCAAAGCCACTATGTACACTGATTTAAATAATGAAATTGTCTCCTTACACTGATTGAACAAAAATAATGCATCTCACGAGCAAGTTATTGAAATCTGTGACATTAATTTCCATTTTCATTTCCATTTCCAGGTCATTATTTATTTACTTTTTTATTGATTCAGTTGTGCTATGAATAGTATTTGATTTCATCTTCACATGCACATTTTTGATGATTCTATATTTTGTAAATAAAATAAACAAATATGAAAAGAAAAATACTGAAAAAAGTATTTTAAAGCAGAGGCATCTCATATATATATATATACAGTCAAAAAAAAAATTCAGACACCTTCAACATTTTCTCACATTATCACAGTTTATTTGCTAATGCTTCATTTTGTTCAGTCTGTGGTGTAAAAGGTCGCATTAGCAATTAAAGAAAAAACACTTAAGCAAACCATGGTCAGGTCAAAGTGTCTGAATAATTTTGGTCCCAATTTTTTTTTTAATCAATTTTACTGGTAGTCCACTGTATGAAGAATTTTTGGGTATAATGTCACAGTTTACTTTATTTTGCTATCCTCACTTACATAAATGAACTATAGTGTCCTGCACCCACTAGTAAAAAATTATATCTGGTGTCTGAATAATTTTTGGTTTGACTGTATATGTATAACAATGTATATATGTAAACAAAATAGAAATCTCAAATTACTGCTCAAATAGCTGCAATCACATCACTTTGCATTCTGAACGTGGTTAAGAGTTTCTGGTCCTGGAAACTTTAGGATGCCTAAACTTTTCTCCCCAAGAAGCCAAATTTTTAGTAAGTCAGCAGAGTCATTTTAATGCGTGCATATGTTCTGCAGAGGCAAGGGAATTCATTTATGATTGTACTGAATATCAAACAACATGTTTATTCTAATAGCCAATACTGACTAATAACATTTGTCATTATGCCTATATGAATATTTAATGAAATTAATATATCTGTGACAGCATATTTCATTTTGCCTATATTACAAATGCGTAAACACATGGACTGCTGCTGAATGTGTGTGTGTGTGTGTGTGTGTTATACCCACCCCTCTCACAGGACCCTTATCTCCAGGCTAGTGATCACAGAGTTTATCTTTTTAATTATGTGGCAGGTCTCTTCTAAAGACAGACGGGATGTGTGTGTGTGTGTATGTGTGTGTGCGCTTGTGCGTGTTTCTGTTCTCAGCAGTAGAGTCCCAGTCGCTTCTCATTCAACATCAAAATCAGCCTATTCCCTTTGCACCCCTGGCCCCTTCACCTTTCTATCAGGACCTCAGTGTTAGGGGATTCGAGGTCCCCGTTCGGTCTGCACTGGGAGACAGAAAAGCAGATAAGATTCCTTTTTTTCCCTCCATCAAGCAGAGTTTACATAATTATTCTCTTTTAAAAAAAAGCTGAATTCACCCAAATATATAACAATTCACATTAAGTGTGTAACGTCAATATCTCCTTTAAAAGTTGTGTAAGCATACACTATCAGTCAAAAGTTTAGAATAATTACGATTTATTTAATGTTTTTGAAAGATGTCTCTTATGCTCACCAAGGCTCCATTTATTTGTTCAAAAATACAGTAAAAACAGTAATATTGTGAAATATTATTACAATTTAAAAGAACTGTTTTCTATTTGAATAGATTTTAATATATCATTTATTCCTGTGATGGCAAAGCTAATATTTTTGTGGAAACCGTAATACACTACCTGTGTATTACGACCTCAAAACTGTGGGGTATTTAAGATTAAAAAGTAAATAAATAAATAAAGAAATTAATACTTTTATTCAGCAAGGATTCATCAAAAGTGACATTCATAATGTTACAAAAGATAAAACACAAAAATATGAAGCAGCAAAAACTGTTTTCAACTGTGATAACAAAAAGAACAATTATCAGTATCACCAATAATACCTAATTAATAGAATGAATATTGAAGGATCATGTATAATAATTTTTCACAATAGTACTGGTTTTACTGTATTTTTGGTCAAATAAATGTCACCTTAGTGATCATAAAGAGACTGCTTTCAAAAACAATAATTGTGTTGTAACACAAATCTGAAAACTTAGCTGTCACATTTGTATTTTCTTCACATCAGACTCTGTTCTCAATTAGACTGGAAACAACATGAGGTAGTGAGTTTCTGTGTAGCGTTTACTGTGAGAAGCTATAAGGAGCATTATTATCAATCATCCTGATATAATATGTCAAGACTACCTTTAAAATCTTTGCCGTTCAAGGAGGGGTGCTCAGCCGTGGTTTCTGCCCTGACATCCGCTCAATATATTGTCTAAGGTCAGCCTGTACATACTGCATCGTGGAATGCTAAGACTGTGGATTTCGAAGCCTCTCTCGATTTAGCATTCGGGCTGGAGTTTTAACCTCTTCTGTAAGAGTAATGTCAGTTGTATGCTGCACTTAAGTCACGGGGATCCAGACGGTACTCAGACACATGGTCCCTCTGTAATCTCCAACATCTTTCACAAACAGAGGATGCATGTATATGTCAAGGCAGGCATCACTACAGAGACATGTTAGCCTGGTTATAAATGTACTTGTTTGCCACATGCGGTCAAAATGTGTCAGGGTTAAAATATTTGTGTGTATAAAGTTTTTTTAACTTCATAATTCCCCAGTACAAACATTTCTGGTTTAAAAAATAATATCACAAATAACGTATAAATAAATGTCAACTGATTATTTAATTATACTGTACCTTTAATAAGAAATAAATTCTCACAAAACATAAATACTTTAAGACCTCTAAAACAGTTTTTTTTTAACCAGGAAGCCGGGGCCCACTAGGGGGCCACAGGATGACATAAATATTATTTAAATTAATATATTATTCATTATCAGTTCTTATTAATATTATTGTTAATATATTAATCATGTTAACATTAATTACTATTTAATATTAATATTTATTTATATATATTTATAATATTTATTTTAAGATATTTCAAGACATAAATTGAAATCATATTTAAATCATATTTCTATTTAATTAAATAACAGTTCTTGAAATTTGTTGACTAACAAAATAATTAATTCACCTATATATATATATATATATATATATATAAATCAACATTAATATATAAATTGGATCTAACATGTGTGTGTGTGTGTGTATATGTATATATATATATATACAGAATATACTATGTGTGTGTGTGTATATATATATATATATATATATATATATGTGTGTGTCTGTATGTGTAATATATATATATATTAACAATGTCCTTTAAGGTTTAGAAACATAATGCGTGAATAATTACATTATTTAAAAAAACTACAATAAATCACCCTGACTTGCTATGTGATCTCATATTAAATAAAATACACAAGCAAAATACATATTTAAACTAAATGTATCAAAAACACATATTCAAAGCAACCATTTCAACCTAGCAGGCAGCAGCGACTTATCTGAATAAATCCATTTTGTAGTCTCTCTAGGAGCTGTCAGCTGACCCTGTGTTACAGGTTAAGGGTTAAACGGCTGAAAATGGTGATGACTAAAGCCGTAGGCGGTGGCTTACGGGAGATAACCTCCTTGTGATGCCTCCTACCCTCGTATTAACCCTAACATGAGGGGCGCCACCCACATCACACCAAAACAGCCCTGGTGCCGATGTAAAGGAAACACTCCATCATTGAGCTTCATCTGAATAATCAAGCTTCTACAAAAAGTCAAACTACAAATATGAAATCTGTTAAATGTGCAATTAACTTGACCCTGCAACCATGATTGATTGCTATAGGAAGATAATGTCAATACAGCCAAAGGTGTAATTTATATACTTTTCTGATCAGATCTTAATGCATCACTGTTATTCTGTTGTGCTTAAACACTATAAAACAATAAAAAGTTCAACTGTGGACTGACTATATTCTGAATTTATAATATTAATTGGTAATACTTTATTTTACAATGTCCTTGTTACATGTGTTACATGTACTTACCATATAATAACAGTAAATTATGCAACTAAGCCTAAACCAAACCCTAATCCTACCCTAACCCTATAGTAATTAATATTACTCAGTACTTAAATATATAATTACACTGTAACAAGGACGCCTTAAAATAAAGTGTAACCTGTAAATTTTACAGTCCTGTTCCTGATGTACATACTACTACTTATAGTAATTACAATAACTGGGTACTAACTGTTCTAACTCTGAACCTAACCTTAACCCATGTAGTTACCTTATATTTTCTTAGACTCTAAGTACCTGGTGCATGTATTGTAAAATCTGCAACCTAAAATAGAATTGAATATAGTTTTATTGGTTCCTTTAAAGAAATGTTTGGTTACCCCTTTTGGTTACACTTTATTTTAAGGTGAGATAGTTACATTGTACTTACTCAAATAAGTACTGAGCAATATTAATTAACTACATGTACTAACTATAGAGTTACGGTTATGGTTAGGGTTTGGTTGAGGGTTAGTTGCATGTAATTATGTATAATTTAATGTTATTACTATAGTAAGTACATGTAGTAATGTTTAACTATGTCACCTTAAAATAAACTGTTACCCCCCTTTTTAAGGTGTCCTTGTTACAGTGTAACTGTACATTTAAGAACTGAGTAATAACAACACGTATGCACTTACGGTTACAGTTTATTTTAATGTGTCATTGTTACAGTGTAATCATATATTTAAGTACTGAGTAATATTAATTAACAACATATACTTACTATAGGGTTAGGATAGGATTAGGTTTTGGGTAAGGGTTAGTTTCATGTAATTATGCTTAATTTACTGTTATTACTATGGTAAGTACATATAACATATGTAACAAAGACACTGTAAAATAAAGTGTTACCGTACTTACTATATGATTATTGTTTGGTTTAGGGTTAGTTGCATGTAGTTATCCATAATTTACTGTTATTACTACAGTAAGTAAATGTAACATATGTAACAAGGACTGTAAAATTGTTACAGAATGTTTTCTTGAACTACAACTATGGTAGAAATCACAAGCATCTTAAAGGGATAGTTCACCCAAAAATGAAAATTACCCCATGATTTACTCACCCTCAAGCCATCATAGGTGTATATGATATTCTTCTTTCAGACGAATACAATTGGAGTTATATTAAAAAATGTCCTGGCTCTTCCGAGCTTTATAATGGCAGTGAATGGGTAGTTCTGTTTTGAAGTCCATAAAAGTGCATCTATCCATTGTAAAAAAAGTAATCCACACGGCTCCGGGGGGTTAATAAAGGCCTTCTGAAGCAAAGTGGTGTTTTGTTTTGCTCGTCTGCGCTTCCGTGTTCGTCAATACGCATGCGTCAGGTCAGGGGTTACTCTTTCGCCGTAAATCGATGCGTACGGCCGTCTGCTGGAAGCTAGTTATTTTAGTTTATAAAGTTTTAAATACGGATATTTTTCTCACACAAACGCATGGCTTCGCTTCAGAAGGCCTTTATTAACCCCCTGGAGCCGTGTGGATTACTTTTATAATGGATAGATGCACTTTTATGGACTTCAAAACAGAAACAGCCATTCACTGCCATTATAATGCTTGGAAGAGCCAGGACATTTTTTAATATAACTCTGATTGTATTCGTCTGAAAGAAGAATGTCATATACACCTATGATGGCTGGAGGGTGAGTAAATCATAGGCTAATTTTCGTTTTTGGGTGAACTATCCCTTTAAAGCACCTTGACCAGCATCAGTCAATTCAATATATTACACACAATACAATCCCTTATATACACAATCTATTGTGAACACACACATTTTCCTTCTAATCATTAAGAAATTGGCCAACATTGACCCTACTGTTAAAGATCTAAACTTTTCATCAATAAGTAAAGCTATGGGATTATAATAAACAATATTTGGGCTTATTCGACAACAACTTTTGCATTCTTGCATTTTTTGTCATTTATATGCAGGGTGTTATTTGGCATCCACCTCTTTTGGGGCTCAAGAGGATGAATCAGGTAATGAATCTTCTGAAGTCGTAACGTCCATGACAAATCTTAAAGTTAATGCTTAGGGAGCAGAGCCACACCACATAATATATAAAATACAGATAAAAGTATAAGTACTGATATTAATTGAAGTCATCTTAGAGCTTGTACACAACCACTGGCATATTATCTTTACAATGAGAATAAATATAAATGCCTGAAAGCCAATCCCTGGCTAAACGGAATCTCTAGACAGATGCAATACAGTAATACCTCAGAAAGTGAACCATACCAAAAGGTTACATTTGGCCCACGGTCTGAGCGCTTTAATGATGTTTGAGAAAGTCTGGTAGTGGAGTGGTTCACATTATCTATCCAGGACCTGTGTTTTTGATCTAACTCCCTCACTAGACCTCCATGACTGCAGCATCATAGAGGTTATATGGATGTCAACACTGCAAATCATGCTATAATGACTATCCCACATGCTTCGCTTGCACTAAATGCTGAATCCATCCATTGTCTTTTAACTGTCCGTTTCCATCTCCCTAACCCCATTAGGATGGATGTGGTCCACATATGATAGAGTTTGGTCACAGCTGTCCTGCTCTGCAATAGTAACCAAAAATATACAACGAAATACACAGAATCCCACCATGAGTGTGGAGAAAAGATTAGGGGATTTTCCGAAAATAAAATATACTATATTTGTTCACATGTGCAATGTTGACATCGCCATAAATAACTGTATAGGTCTGAGCAAACAATAATGAAACCTAACAACGACTTTGCAGATAGCTATTTTGGGTCACACTTTATATTAGGTGTCTTTAACTATGTACTATTTTTAATGTACTTACTGTGTTCAAACACTTGCTGCTATTGAGGTGGGATACGGGTATGGGATAAGGTTTAGTAGGTTAAAGGGTTGGTTAAGGTGTAAGGGAAGGGTAAACACTCAACCGTGTGTAATTACATAAATTTATTACAGCTGGAATTGCACGCAGGTACTTTTTAAATACAAGTACCATGTAAAAGCAAGTATGTAAACAACAAGTGAGTTGTATGAATGATGAATTTAAATGGTAGCACTTTAGGTAACACTTTATTTTACAGTGTCCTTGTTACATATGTAGAAATACCAGTAAATTATGCATAATTACATGCAACTAACCCTAAACTGAACCCTAACCCTACCCTAACCCTACAGTAATTAATGTTACTTAGTACTTAAATATATAATTACACTGTAACAATGACACCTTAAAATAAACTGTAACCGCACTTTATTCTACAGTCCTGTTCCCCAAGTACATACTATGCACTTATTATAGTAATTACAATAACTGGGAAACAACTAGGTAACCTATACCCCTAAACCTAACCTTAACCCATGTAGTTACCTAATACTCCCCAGTACTTTCTTAGGTAAGTCCACTGTAAGTACTGTAAAATAAAGTGCAACCATTTAAGTTGTACAATGTAGTTAAAGACACTTTGATTCTCATTGGTGTGATATTTTGCAGTTAATGTGGACATGATTATTTTTAATTTAACATTACATTTTTTCTTCCACAAATAAATGTTTTGGCTTCATATATTTAAATCTAAATATCTAGTGAGCATTGAGTGTGTTCTTGTATTTATGTAGCATCTGTGTGTGTGATATCCCAGTGATTCTGAAGGCTGTGGGCCTCCCGGTGCACCCATGCTACAGCGATCAGCTTTCTCAAGTGTGACTGCAAGCATTGTTCTGCCAAACAAAGTCCTCACACTGATGTGTAGAACCCGCTTAGCAGACAGAACCTTTTTTTTCTTTTTTACTTTATGCTATTAAGCTGCAAAACACAGATATCAAGATTTATGTTAAGCAACCCACATACAAGTGTAGAATTTACTTGAGAACCTGAATCAACATTTAATGACACAATATATATATATATATATATATATATATATATATTAAGAATGAAATTCACATTACTTCTGTTTATTTTGTATTTTGATTTAAGTGATCAGTGTCTTAATATTACAAATATTTTCTAATATTCTATTCAAGAACTGATTTAACACAATATTTAATGCTGGTATTTTCCTCTTTCACATTTTCTGTCTTTTTTTTTTTTTTTTTTTTTGTGGTGCATAATCAGCTAAATTGTAATATGTAATGAGATTGCCATGAACTAGAGCTGAAAACCACTGTTGGGGGAGATCCTAACATGACTCTTGTATTGTTCTGTAAGACAACATGACTCATGATCAAATCGTTGACTGACAGGTCCATGGCATTAGTACGGTTTCACAATGGAAATAGGACAGCAATAGGAAGTCCATCTTTCCTCAGTTACCACCGCTTATTAATGAGGTATTCTGAGCGCTCTTTTTATATGCCATTTTTTATAGCTAGTAGATTCATTTCTAAATTAAATGACAAACAGATTATTTAACATAACAATAAGGGGGTTGAGAGGAGTGCGTTTACATTTCCGTGATAGTGTTTATTCTCATTTACGTTAATGCATTTTAAGGAAAGATTATTAAATGCATTTTTTAATTTATTTTTATATAAATGAAAATATAAAAAAATATAAAGCATCTTTTACACAATCAAATTTGTTTACAAAATGATGTACGTTTAATAAATACTAACCCTAAAGGTATTTTTGTCATGCAGTACATACAGCATGCTACAATATAGATAAGTTAACTAGTTACAGCTTAGTTTGGAAGAAAAAAAACGCTTAATATTACAGGTTAAAAAATGCGCATCTTAAACTCACCATTCCATGCATGACACGAGGCCAAAGAAAGAAAATTAAAAAGAGTAGAAAATCCAAACACGGTTAAGCGTGAAAAAGTGAAGACATTTGTAAAATTCTTTGAAGAGGGCGGTGTGTGCCTGAGGCAAGGCCACACAAACATATCTCTTCTGCTTGATCAGTCTATCTGAAATATAATTAGACCTTAACATGGCCGAGATGGTGTAAACTGAGGTTTGGTAAAACCCTTTTTGACATCTTAAAAAATAGCCTTTAGCTGACAAATATTTGAGTTTTACACGTATCCTCCTTTGAAAGTTGTGACATTTAAATTTGTATTAACTTAGCTGTTTATTATTATTATTATTTTTTTTTTTTTAAATATATTAGCTATATATTTTAAGAGCCTTAAGAAAATATGACAGCCTGCCTGAAGAAATACATTTGTCACTTTTCAAGATACGCTAGGGAAAATACTTACAACACTGCAATATAATTTTATTAAATTATAGAAAAATGTTAAAATAGGCTAAAACAAACTTTAATAGCCTATCCATATATTAACGTGAATTAATAATTCAAAAATGTTAGTAACTCATCAGCAAAGAATTAAATGCAGCGTATTTTAAACCATAATTTGAACCTCTAATGCTTTGAAAATAAAACTAATAAAAAATGTTTTAATTTTTTTTAAATCTTTCCATTTTCGTATTAAAAAAATCCATCCATAAGTACAAAATATTTATTTTTCAATTTATCAATTTCATATTAATTTCACAAAGAGTCTATCTTTTTGCGTCAAGTGAGAATATAAGCATCCTTATAAAACCTATTAAAAATTAGCAAAGCGATTTTTCAACTCAAATGCATGTGTTTTTCCTCAGAGACACACGGTCTAACTACTCTCTGCTGAATGCAGCAGACTAGTTACGTGTCACCTTATAGTCCTCATGAAGATGCACGGGTGAATCTGCACAAGTGCATGAAAAATTAACAACGAAGGTACGACTTTCTGTAAATAAGTGACTGTGCGCCACCTCCTGGGGATTTAGAGAAAAGTAGAAAGCTAAATCTCATTGTCCAAATCATATAGCGTTCATTTAGAACCCGTGGCAGAAGAGTGGTGATGCAGTTCCAGAAAGCTTGCTGTCTTTCTACACACTGTAAAAATGAAAAGATAGGCTAATTGAAGCAACATTTGGGATTCCTAAGATTGCCATACAGTGGCGGAAAAGCTTTGGAAAACCTCCAAGTTCAAATAGGCATTTGTGGACTGAAAAAACAACAACAATGCTGAGTAGGCCTATAAAACGTTTCCCTGCAAGAACACATAAGGAACTTAGGTTCTGTTTTGTAACTGAGAATAGTCCTTTCATAAAGGTTGCCTAGCAGTTTGACAGTCTAAGGAACCCCAAATGGTGCCTCAAATAGGCTACCTTTTCATTTTACCGTGTAAAGTCCCTTGGAGCACCACGGCACACGTATCCTGGTTCAACATAAAATAAGTAGGCCTACAATTCATCGTTAAATGCATTTCATTTTCTAACACCTGCTTATGGACATTTTTCGGACAAAAAAATAACATTATACTAGAAGGGCTTTTCCCTTGCTGACCTAACGCCATCACATCTCATGGATAAAGACTGTAATTAGCGCGCTTTGATGGTGCGGGCTAGTAAATGTGGCATGTTCATTACCACGCCACTACCGCAGCCACTATGCATTTATCTCTTCTAGTAGGTCTTTCTCACCGCGGAGGCTCGTCGTGCAGGGTTAAGACGAGAGAGAGGGGCTAAAGACGATTCCAGTTACCTTGACACCCTAATAGACTGCCTTTCCCCAACCAGTGCAATCGAGCAAACCAGTGGAGCAAAAATCATTAGGTAAGCAACATAATCACAATCAGATCTCCTGCTTCCATTGGTGTACTTTTGCCCTCTCTCAAGGATACTCTATGTTTTTATACAATACTTTTTGGGCTTTTGCGTCACTCTTCTCGGAATCTTGTCACTTTCCTCCTCGTATATTACATTCTCCAGTTAAAAGAGATGCTGACTTCACCGCTGTTTAATCTGCGCGAGGTAAATGACCTCTCGGATGAGCTCGGGTCGCTATCTGCGGCTATAGAAGTATGTTATCACCGTTATTAGAGCACGTTAAACAGTGGCTGAGAGTGTAGAGACACCGGGCGAAATTGGAAGCTTATTGTGATTGATGGGTTCCTATTAGGCGCTCGCTGTTATCGCGGCGGATGGAGGGGAACGGGGCACTGAGTTGTAACACAACAGATTACCTGAGCCTGTAGTCTCCCGAAGGATGTTTAAATAAAACATAGTCGCTCCTTTTCTCTCTCCTTTTTCTCTCCACACCTTCATCTTCACTCACGGGCCACTCCACCTACCCAACGTCATGTGCAATTTGCCCGAGCCTCTCCACTCAATAAACTGACATCGCGCTCATATTTCCCCGACGATAAAGGAGTGCCGTCGCGAGACTACGGGGAGGGAATCGTATTTTGGTTCGCGCGTTTCCACAGACTTTTTTTCTTCCCTTTCTTCCCTTTTTTGGCGCACTGTGCCAACATGATTGATTGTGACTCGCAAACCGGGTGTCCAGCTCTGCCCAACAAATGACTTTGGCCCCTACCAGTAGACCTTGACCAGACAGAAATCAATATTTCACCATTAAAATCTATCAAAGAAGAGTTAAGGCTGCAGCTGTCCAAGGCGCCCTTTTGAACATTAAATCCGACACTTGTAGTACACGGGTAATCAATATATAGTGGTTCACAGATCATTTGTGGTCACCTTTTTGGTCGTGATGGATACTTGGAGAAGTCGTGATTCATTTTGTCACCCCATTAAAGCGAACTGTGACAAGTCGTTCCTTCATTTCATCTGGAAGAGATTCCTATTCCTCAAACTATGAGGGAAAGTATAGCTATATGGGGGAAAGCAGCAAAGGGGGGTTGTGGTGGTAAATGAAGAGCACCAGCCTCCAGGTTCCCATTTCAGTTGGAATCTATAGAGATTTTGTGTCCGGTGGAGTGTGAAAATCCCTTTGAGATAGAACAAACACTCTTGGAGACCAAACCACACGGCCGATACATACAGAATAGATGGCAGTTTACAAGCCATTACAGATTAGGTTTAACCATGGTCAAATAGAATTTCAGATATAAATGGTGCAACTGTGAATATAATCAGGCTGCGATATTAAGTGCATACTTATTTAGTTGCCTTAGCAGACAAAGTCAATTTACAAAACTTCAAATATCAGTTATCAATATATTCTTGATTATTGTTTTGTATGTGTGTGTGTAGCCTTGGTCCACTGCAAGCTTTATTTGGTTTGTTGTAATTGTTTTCAGGTGATCCTATACAGCAAAATAAAAAAGGATGAGGTCTGTTTATCATTGAGGGAGGGGCATCTTTTCCAGTCAACCTCAAGAGCAGACTGCTGCCTGCATGGCATGATTACTTGTATTCGTACTCAATGTCCTGCTAACTGTACTGCTTTTCTAAAACCCATCCAGTGGCTGAAGCAATCGCTTTCTCAACCCATATGCTACGGCGTACCTGCTGCGGCGAAGATTATTAGTTACAAGCAACTGTCATTAAAAATGGATTTATTCATCCTCTGCAGGGAGCAGGTCTGCCCTCCTGATGACGAGTATCCCCTAACAGTATGGTGGGCTTTCTCACAACGCAACCCTGTACACTTATTAAAAACTAATGCCAAAATTGATGTTACGTTTGCATCATAATCATGATATGGGACTAGTGCCTTTTAGATGTGTCTTAGACACGTTTGTTCTATGCATTACATTGTCTTAAAATGGCTTATGAAGAATTGCTTTCACACTTCCAGTGAGTATTTCAAGGTTGCAACATTTCTAATGTTTCTGTCCAGGACAATTTTAACAAAGATTGACTTTTTGTGAAAATACAGGGCATGTTGTCACATTATATGGGCTAAATTGTCACAATAGGGATCTGCCATTAAAAAGCCTATAAAATATTTAATGGCTTTTCAAAAAGCAAAAAATAAAAACACTTTCATCATTAAATAGCAAGAATAAAATAACATATGGAAATATCAATATTGCTATTGTTTTGGTAGCACTTAATTGTACAGTCCTGTACATATGATGTACTTATAACAGTAATTACAATAACTGGGTAATAACTAGGTACTAACCCTGAGCCTACTCCTAAATTTAACCTTAAAATTGTTACCTTATTACAAAATTCACCGTAAATTTACAGTAAAATACTGGCAGCTGTGGTTCCAGCCATTTACCGTAATTTTACGGTTTCAACACTGTTTTTCCATTTTACAGCTATGCTGTAATTTCACAGTAAAATACTGGCAGCTGTGGTTCCAGCTGTTTAACATAATTCAACAGTACCAATACTGTTGTTCATTTTACAGCTTTACTGTAATTTCACAGTAAAGTACTGGCAGCTGTGGTTCCAGCCATTTACTGTAATTCTACCATTTCAATACCGTTTAACATTGTACTTGCAGCAAAGGTTACAGCAATATTTCTACAATATAAAAAAATACTACATTACATAATACATAAACATCTCTAGTATAAGTAGTATATAATACATACAGACATGTCAAAACTATTTTTCAGTAGATGGAGAGAAAATAAAGAAGAAATAGATTATGGTACATCATTTGCTATTTATTAAAACACTGGCAAAAAAAGACATTGACAAATTGGCTGAAACTGACCCAAACTGAATCTCTTAATACAAACAGCCAAGTTAAGAAAAATGAAAATAGCACATGCTTTAACAGACACCAATTCTTTAAAGAATTTGTTCAAAAATAAATTTTCATTAATTTACCCTGATGCTATCCCAGATGTGCACAACTGCCTTTCTTCAGCAGAACACAAACATTTTTAGAAAGAAATTTGAGATCTGTAGATGCATATAATGAAAATGAAAGGCTGAAATCATTTGGAAAGTCCAAAAGTAATGCATGCACAACCTGATGAATTAAGACCTTATGTAGCAAAACAACAGGTGTATAAAAGCTGTGTATAAAGACAATAGCTGTGTAATGCAAGTATGTTGGCATGCTAATGTGAGAAGTAGAAAATGTTGCTTTGATTGTAATAGAAGAATGAATGTCACATGAAAGTTCAGACATTTCCAACAGTATCAGAGCCTTGGTCCGAAGCACTAGTTTAAAGTGGAGAATGTTTTACTTATTGATTTGTTTCTTACATTAATCACAATGGTGAAACCCATTTTCTTGCATTGTACGCATCCTACAGCGCTTGAATTTCCTCCAGATTAAAAATGTGCATTTGTGATCTGATGAATAAAGTCATATACACCTTGGATGGCATCATGGTAAGTAAATAATGAGAATCTTTATTTTTGAAACTATACTGCACTATATTTTTAAACAGTATGATAACATTTTAGGAAAAAACTATGTCAAAGAGAAAAGTGTAAGTTGCAACGTCCAATGAGAAGAAATAGTGTGTGAATAAACCTTAAGAAGAGACCAAAAAAAAAAAAAAAAAGACAACGCGTTACAAAAACTTTGGATAGATCTGGCATGAGGTCTGATGAAACTGGTCAACACGCCCAGGTCTGAAAAGAAAACATTAAGAAAATGTTAGTGACTACATAGCACATGGCAAAAGAAAGTTATCAGTTTAGCCGTGTGTAAAAGGAAGTGATTGTGTGATTTCCAGTTAGCCAGAGAGGAGTGAATAATTAAGTGATTGAGTCTGTGTCTGTAAGCTATGGGTGTATTCTGTATGCTACTAGAAACATGCATGTGAATGTATGTGCCTCACAAATGCACAGATAGTACTGCATGTGTGTGCACAAAGTTTGCAAGAATACATGACTCTGATCTTACTAAATCGGAAATTAATGTAAATCAATTTAAGGGTTCATATAAAAGAAAACCAAACCACTTTCACAATATTACCTGTTCTACAGCTGTTCCGGGCAGGTCCAAGTAGTTCCAGGCATCTCGAGGATTTGACCGCATTACAGTTCCTTATCACTTCGCCAAATGATTTCAGTTATCTCAAAGGTCCTTAGAACCTAGAAAAGCAAAAGAACCAAAAACCCACAAAGAAATTGATCAAGCAAATAAATATAACAAACAGGATAAAAATGACAAACTATTTTCATGTTGTATTACCCATGGAACGCATACTCTCTTTCTCCCGCTCTTTGTCCCATACAAACACACACACTTACGTTCTGACACACATTCGCACATAGACGTGAAAATACATGGAAACATTATCAATAAAATAGTTTCATAATTACACACAAGATAGTTTTAAGCCTGCCAAATGTCTTAAAATACAACATCTGAACAATGTATTGAGTGTGGTGACCGAGGAGGAATAACTGACGACGGGCTGTGGTCAAGTATTCCTAAACCTAGCAAACCTAGTGTTATCTATCATGAAGGGGGCGATTTTACTAGTTGGGTGCAACATAATAAACTAACAACAAAGAAATAAACTTACCTTGGACAGTTTCCTTCTGTGGCAAAGTAAACGCAGGCGGTAAGAGTTTTGAAGAGATTTTGTTGGCATTGACCGCTTTCAGCAGAAACCTAGGGCTCGTGTTGAAGATGCCCTGCGTGCTGCTTTTTACAGCGCGAGGCCGTTTTTCTCAAGAACAAACAGGTTTACTGTTAAATGCTGTAAATTTACTGCAAGTGCTTAATTTACGGACCATTAGCTGTAAATTTACATAATTGAACTGTTTATTGAAAAAACAGTATTTTACTGTTGGAAATTGGCTGTAATTTTACAGCAGTGGGTAAGTACACAGTAAGTACACATACTGTAAAATAAAGTTCAACCATTGTTTTTGTCAAAAACAGAAACACTCTCTCACTGGCATGATGACCAATCCTGCATTGACTTTGTAGCTGCCGCCATTTGTCAAAAAAAAAAAACTCCATCAAATATGAGTACACTTAATGTCCACTATGCACAGTCGTAACATTATTATTTACCTTACAAACACTGACCCAGAACACCCATAAAAATCCTTCAGTACAGTACTTGTATTATCATTTTCAGCTCCCTGATATAAATGAATTCCTGCTTTAACACATTATGGTTCAAAATGCTTGTTGTGAGATTCATCGCTGCCAAGATGAGGAGATCTTGAAGTGACAATGAATATTTAGTCAGGAAGAGGCAAAACGGAGATGGTACTCCTGTCACATAGAAGAGGAGGAGAAGAAGAGGCCGAAACGATAAGTGATTATGGTCAGGCGCTCCATTCATCATCTGCTGCTGTGTGCAGTTTCCAGGGTCTTCACCGTTATCAGCAATACATAGACCAAATGTCAGTGCCCCTGAATAAATCTCCCTCTCAGTGTCTACCTTGGACCGATTATAAGACCTTGTTCTTGCTTGATCATCAACCTCTCTTATGGGCTGCTGTATGGAAAATAAACCTAAACCGTATACACACATATGGGGGGAAAAATACCTTTATGCAACTGCCTTTAAAGGTAGGGTAGGCAATTTTCAGAGTGGCTAGCAATAGCAAGTTAGCTTTGAAAGCATGAGATCCCACTCTCCCTTCAGAGCGTCTCCAAAGCCACACCTCCTCCAAAAGTCTGCAAAGCGTCACGAGACGAGAGATTAACCTACCTCATGTCTCAAAGCACATAACATTACAATAATAATGAACATAACCAACTTAGAGCACTGACCTGTACCACCTGACTGCTGCAGATTCATTTCGGCGTTGATAGTGTTGCCATTGCAACGCATAAATTCAAGTCACGAACCGCTCCGAGTATAACATCATGGGTTTCCAACTCACCCAAATTACAGTAGTTATGGTGTGAATGCAGCATAAGCTCTTTGTTTTGGTTAAGGAGGAACTGAAAAAGGTGGCTGCTGTTTGATTGTGGAGCTCGGTGACTAACATTTGTCTAACTCATAGATGAAATGCGCTTGACGTGTAAGGTCTGCGTGAGCAGGGTGCGTAGAGGTATGAAAATACATATGTTGACAGGCAGGTAGGACATCGTATCATTGCATTCGGACTGAATACAATGATTGGACGAACATTTTATGGTCCTACGCCTTCCACAGACAATACATATAAATACATTTAGACCACTTAACTTAGTGATTGCTATCAGGATGTCAAGAGACTTTCAACCAGTAACCAGAAACACAAGTCTATATTTTCACTTATTTAGAGGAAATTTAAGCTATCCTGGCCAGTGCTGTAGTAAAGAATAAAGAAAAATGATGCAACACATTTAGGCTTGTTCAAGGTTACTGGGTTTACATGTGTTTTCTGCAGCCCAGTAGATAAACTATTGAGCTAATGCCAACTAGGTCCTGACTTTGTTGCTCCTCACAGTGCTTTGTGCTCATTTCACATGTGGATGATACAGTTTGCAAGCCCATCCATTGCTATAAAGCAGCTTAGTGTCCTGTCACTCTGTATCAGCACTGGTGTGATGATACAGGTGGTAGCATGATGTATTTCTTAACCTCTCAAATTGCCTTCAGAAAGAAAATAGGCCATAGTGATAGTAAGAAACACATGCACTGATATGACTGATATATCAGGGCTAATGGGTAAACAATACAGAAGAGATTGACTAGCCTATAAAGTATGATAATGATTTAAATAGTTTAGAGGACAAAATATCCTTATAAATGTCAGTAAGAAGCGAGTGTTTAACAAATACGTTTTAATGGCGACAATGCACTATTCGGCGCCATATTGAATTTTTCAAGGATAAAAACAAGCCAGATGAGCATTGTAATTTTCAAAACCTTTTCCTTTTACAGAGTAGTATTTTGTATTTTTATATAAAAGATGTTTTTTCAATTTTCCCGAATGTCAATTGAATGATAGACACCCTATATAGTAACCAATTGAACGTGGGCCGCCTTCTCCCTCACCGCTTCGTTTTCATTTGCGAAAAATTAAATATGGCGTCTTGTCGAATAAGGTCCATAACAATGAGTTCGTATTGCAGCTGTGTTTAAAAGCTCGGGTATTTTAGTCACTGCAGATTCAGAATAGGGTTCTGCTTGCCTGCGCATCCACTATCTGTTAATTGAGGCGAGGGAGAGAGCAGTTACTAGACCTGTCAGTGTTAATCAAGCCTCATCTCTTAACACAAGCCACGCTTTGCAACGAGCTGAAGATTAATATTCAGACCGAAACAGATGATAAATCATTTGTACATAATTAGCGCTAGGCAAGGTTATAGCTGACACGAATTTTTATCTTAATTACGGGGGAAATTTGTTCCATTAATTTAATTTGTCGCGCACGGACGCGCCCGCGCCTAACAAAGTTAATCTTACACCTGTCAGTGCGCTGCTGAGGTAGGCTGTGTCTCCAAAGCTAGTGAGCGAATTCGCTGTCTACTGCATCCTAAACAGCATTCACCATCATGGAACTTCATAAGCGTCTGATTTGAGATAACGATAATGGTAAAATCTTTTCGAATTCGAATCTTTTTAATGAATCAGGTGAAACGGCTCACAAACCGGTCTGAGCGATTCATTCATTCATTAGGCTATTGTACTCAATCGGTCGAGGTTCTCGGGTCAACAACTCACTGAACCGAGAACCGACTCGTAATGAGCCGAGAACCGAGTGAACTGATAGTAAACACAGGGCTGGAGAGTAGCAAAATATTATAAGAAAACATAGGCTACTGAAAAATGACGACTGTACCTAACGATTTTAAACATGTTTTATTTTTATGTTTTGTTTTAACAATAACCAAAAATATCAACAAGAACACGACACGGAGTTGTTTTTCGATCGAGATCGCCTATCTTAATGGATTATTCTTCAGTGAAAATGCTAATTATATTTAGGTCCTAAAGGAATTATTTAGTTAATCATGACTGAGAAAAAACTGAACGAGGACATATAGAATTAGCTGCAGCAACAAACACCCATATTAATAGGCTACATATAATAATTTATACATTTTAAAACACTCAGTAGGCTATCTTCTACATAAGGCTTAGAAAGTTTCAGCATGTAACGCAGAAATGTCAAAGATGTCACATGGTGACTTAATTAGCCTACAATGACGTAAAAGTAGTTGAACAGTGTCTTTGAAATGAAATGTTCGAAAGAACCGATTCGCGGAAATGAGTTGTTGACTTACCATGACTACCTGCAGGGCTTTTGTGTTGTCTTGTCAGCAAAGACCTGTATATTGGTAGGAAATTTCAACTAACTCGTTGAAAACCAACGCATCGACATTCACTAAACTCCTAAACTAGATCAGTGGATCCTAATGGATTCTCGCATTCAGACCAATGTAGCGATTCAATTAGCAATATAATAATTGAATCGAGACTCTTAAAAGTATTTCCCTCGCTTGAATAACCCTTAAATTCCTCTCAATCTTTGTTTAAGTCTGTTCATAATGTTTGATATAATGTTCGATATTTCAATTAAAAACAAATGATGCACTTAGTAACTTGACATTTAAACAGTCAAAATCCCCTAAGGTGAAACGTAAACAGGCCTACCTCAGAAGGCTTATCCGCAAATGTGGAACGTGGGTCGACCAAACTGTGGGACAATACTGCCCTCTGCAGGACTTACATTTGTAGTTCACTCACATTCGTCTGCACTGTGGACTACAATTGTAACCCCATAAACAGACACAGTGTTTAAACGACTTAGGCTATGACTTTATAGTTGTATCAGATTTTGAAGCTATAGCTGTTTTGCGAAAACAGATGTTCTAGTCTTAAGTTTTCAACAGTAAGTAGAACTGATTCATGTACTGTTTTGTCCAACACACCTGCAGTGTTTTGGCACCCTCTCCTGGTCAATGTTGCAGTCAGCGTTTTCTGTCGAATTAAGATACTCGAGTGTAATTTGACTTCTCAACGTTCAATTTAATAGCAAGGTATATTACCATATAAATCTTCCAAATACAAGTTCAATTGAGAAAAAAATGCATTTATGAAATATTGCAATACAGATTTAGTACAAACATGAAATAATGGAAAAAAATAAACACCTTTTTTCTGTATTCAAAAACTTGTGCAGAGTTATGTCCACTCAAATATAAACAAAGCAGCTTATATTATAAATTCCATGTAGTATATTAACACTTTATCATTTTGAAAATGATATATGCTGTTATATATATAGCCTGTGCAGTTTGTGAGTTAGTGAACTTAAAGTTACCATTGTGAGTACTGCTAACATGGGAAACTGAGAATTTAAAGATACTTGAACACAGAAAAAGAGAGTTGCACCATGAAACGAAGCTCTTGAAATTGATTTTGTTAAGTGCAATTGTTGAGCATATATATATATATATATATATATATGTGTGTGTGTGTGTGTGTGTGTGTGTGTGTGTTTGTGTGTGTTCAACAAGGAAACCAAAGTATTTGAGCCAAATTAGTGTTTATCAATTTGAAAGATAGAACCTTTGTACCTGTAGATTTTATCAATTACAAAAATGTGAAATTTATGTCTCAAATCTTTTTATCAACCGTAAAGGATAAGATATTTGTAAAAAGACTCAATTGTGCCTTTTAGTGAGGCCACTGAATGTTTTTTATTGTTTTCTTGAGCAAATTAACCATCTTAAAAAAACACTTTTCCCGTTTCACGTCTGCCATTATGTGAATATTATATTCTTTGTACAGTTTTAGCCAGATTATGCGCACAAATACCTTCCTCTTCAATATTCCTTGACAAAAGGAATTGATTAGATTGGCTAAGGGGTAAATACAGAGAGAGGTATCAAACTGTTGTTTTGAATGAGAAAGAGTGCAGTATTGTACAGGGCTGAGATAGAGAGCTGTAGTCGCTGAGAGGTCCTACAGTGTGCTTGTTCTCCAGTCTCGGAAAGGAGGACTCGCTGTCCTCCTCATATTTCGTTTAGGTAGAGGGTCACACTTGCAGCCTCTTTCTCAGCAGGAAGAGGCACTGATCTTCTCTGATACTTCAAGATCTGATTTGGCGACAAGAAACCGGAGCCGTCCTCCCCCCAGACGAATCAAATCCACAGCACTGTCAGAGACAGACATAGGTCGGGATTCAAATTTCAGGGTTAACAGAAACACATTTTCATTGCAAAGGATCATGCCTGGTGAAAATGTCATGGTATATTCGATTGCTGATGGTGTAGCCTATATAGAGTCCTAACCTCTGATAGTCTGCTCCTATGAGACTGGTCCCATTCACTGCCAGGATTCTGTCACCAATGCAAAGTCGCCCATCTGCAGCAGCCGGTCCATCTGGAATCAGCGTCCTGATGTAGATTCCAGGAGAGTTCAGAGGGGTGTGCTGTATATACAGAGAATGAGAAAACCGAGAACTATTTTTTTTTGGTTGTGTTTTTAAAACAGAAAATATGGAATCATAGTGAAATGACCAGGCTAGTTTTAATTAAAGCTCATAATATGAATCAGAATTTTGTATTATTTTCTGTCTTTTCACCACTTTTAGCTTGCAGGCTAACGTATCATCCAAAACATAATCAAACATATGTCCAAAAATTTGATCAACAAAAATGTAAGTCTTTTAGTTAGGCTCGTTTGGTTGTTTTATAGTAATAATACGGGTTTAATATACAAGTTCTGTTCCAAAACCTAAGCTGCCTGTCTGTCTAGAAATAATTTCTCTTAAAGTCCCCATGAAATCAAAATTACAGTTCTTTGGCTTTTAGCATGAATATGTTAGTCTTACTGTTATCTATAAGCTAGAGTGCTCCAAAACAGTGACAAAATTTGCATTTAGTAGATATAAGCATTCAAAACTTACAGTCTCTCACTTCCGCCAATATGGATCAATGATTTTCATGACATCGCTGCACTTCAGCTTCTCATCAGATTTTCTGTCCAATCAAATGCTCTCTAGAATCTACAGCGTCCCACCCCCAAATAAACGCTGAACCCACGGCTAAAATCGGTCACTTGTTCACACATTTACCGTTTTCTACATGGTGAATGGCACATAGTGCACTATATAGGGGATAGGGAACGATTCAGACAGTGTAAATATGCTTTCCATTGGGGCGAATGAAGTCTGGTTTCACGTTAGTGTCACGTGAACCGCCGTAGCGCCCACAGTCTGCTCCAGTCCAGAGACACGATAGCACAGAGCGGATCATATGACCCAAAAACGTATCAGACCCATTTGAATTCTACACAGAATGCTTTATTTTAAAGCGATATGGAGATTAGAGGAAAAACGGATAGAGATTAGGAGGAAACTGCGGCTTTACCGAGTACAACAGTCCTGGCTGAGCTGTGATATAAACAAAACGCTATTGGCTATTTTAAAAAAGAGGAGCTGTTTCTATATGTCCCGCCCTGTCTTCCTGTTTCAGTGGAAATTAGGTCAACACATTGAATAATGCTGCCTTTCAAGGCACTTCAGTGGGCCTAACTTGTCAATTATATTGGATGATTTTTAACGAGCTTGTCTCAATATATTCTGGGATTACAATGAAGGATGTATGCAAAACTGCCTTACATTTGGGATAAATCAGGATTTAAGGCAGCGTTTCTGAACGCTTCAAGTAGTGAGCGTTCTTACGTTGCTTCTTACATGTTTCCTGACACTTTCAAAGCGAAATGGCCTGTGTGAGGCGCTAAAGGACGTTCAGTTTTATCCAAAACAGATGAACGTGAATCTAGCAATGTTTTATTACGTTGGTTGTTGTATGTGTCGCAGCAGTTCGGAAATGAAATGGCCCTAAAAGGTTAAATGGTTAGTTCAACCATTTAATGCATTAAATGCATCCATGACATGCGTCCATGATATGCATTACATATCAATATTTTCATAAATAAAGTGTTAAATTATGTTTTTTGAGCAAACAAAGCACTGATGTATTTACTACCATTCTGGGCCTTGAATGTGTAAGTTGCGTTGGAGAGACAAAAAGCTCTCGGATTTCATTAAAAAATTCCGGACGGATTCATTTGTGTTCTGAAGATGAACGAAGGTCTTACAGATGTGGAAAGACACGAGGGTGAGTAATTAATGACAGAATTTTCATTTTGGGGTGAACTAACCCTTTAATAATCTATCACATTTGAAAATAAAATACTATACTAAACCCCACCCTGAACCTAACCAATACAGTTAAAGTGATAGTTCAGCCAAAAATGTTTTGTCATCATTTACTCACCCTCATGTTGTTCTAAACCTGTATGAGTTTCTTTGTGCTGTTGAACTCAAAAGAAGATATTTTGAAGAATGTTGGACCAGCAGCTGTTTGGTTACCAACATTCTTCAAAATATCTTGCGTTCAACAGAACAAAAAAACTCATACAAGTTTAAAACAACATGAGGGTGAGTAAATGATGACAAAATGACAAAACATTTTTGGCTGAACTATCCTTTTAACAAAAGCAAATGTGAGCTAAAAATGCATGCTGCTGCAACCACGTCATTTTCAAACTTTTTATCGTGACTTGTCATTCACAGGACTCGTACCTGAGCGCTGAGCACCACAAGTGCAGTGCTGTACCAGGTGAGCTGCCGAGCGGGTTTACTTTATCAGAAAAGTAATACATATGGAGCCATTATGTGATACAGACATCAAAACGTATAAATTTACAAATCATGCAATATGGTAAAAGTGTTTTGAGATCATATTGTAAAAGGAACCAGGCGAAAACAAGGCTTTATTAATCTAAAATCTGCTCCTGTAATGATAATTTGTGTGAAAAGAAATGAAAGTCGTGGCTGTTTTACATTTCAGCTGGAAACTGCAGTGAATTGTAAGTATAGGTACTTTTAACTTTTTTTTTTTAGAGCTTTGCAAAATGTAGGTAGAGGCACTTTTCCAATGAGCCAATGTTGCAACACACTGTCTAGGTTTTGAAACAAATGAATAGTGTTATGGTTATGGCCATAAAACATTGATCACCAGAGTTAAAAGTCAGAGTAATACTGCACAGACTCACAAGTCCATCGATAAGTCCCATTCCCAGGCCGTACGGTCCTTTATCCAGGTCCACTACAAAGACGGAACAGATATCATCAGAGTTTGGGCCCAGATGAGAGACAGGGACAGGGAAAGGAAAACCACAACCACTCAAAGGGCCTGGAGTGGGGCAGGGACAAACAAACAAACACACACAAGACTCAGTGCTCATTTGACACACACACATCTACACACACAGACTCCGAAGTCGGGCCAATAAACAAAATCAATGTTCACAATGGGCAAATGCATCTGCTGCACATGCAAACAAAGTTATTAAATGATGCAAAGAGTAAACACACGCAATACTGACAGAACTATACACACAGAGCTCTGTGCATATGTTTATATGAAATAAACATGTATTCACACATAAACTCATTCAAGTGAAATAAAAGCGATGTACACAAATCAGACATGATTACATGTCCGTTGTCGAATAACCAAAACTAATGTGCAAACACTAACAGGCTCATTCCTACTACACAGTACATTATGTCCTCATGCTCCAATTGGATCTCACTCCTTGCGATATATAATTTTTTTTATAATCTAATTTAATATATATTATATATAATTTAATATTGATTCAAACTAAACAAAACCTGTTTACTTTATTTAGTTTTATATTTCTGCTGAGAAAGCAGCACATCATGCATTAGACTGTTTATAAAATATAAAAATATTTTTATATCATATTTGTTTACTCTGATATATTACACACACATATATATATATATAAAACAATTTAATATTGATTCAAACGAAACGAAACCCTTTTCTTAGAAATATTAACATGCATTAGCCTGTTTATAATAAATAATAATGAATAAATAAATAAAGTTAGTATTAGTAATAGATTTAATTAATTCTGTGGTGTTTTGTGGTATTAGTTGGTTTGTCTCATTTTAAGAAATTCCATTCAGTTAAATAGAAAAAGAAAGCGCTGCATAACAGGAATGACCCAAAAGACAATATCTAGCAGAAAGAACACACACATCCACGACCCAAAAGGCGTTTTTGACTTGCCTTCAATGCCATTGCTGATGAAGCCATTGATTTTCTTGTGCTCTGGAGTAGAACGCATGCAACCATTGGACTTTGTGTGAGAGTGTGTATGTGTGTGCTCTTGTGAAGCATGCTCAGGGTAGTGGACTGGATTGGACTGCGTGTTGGAGTGTATATACGTGTGTTCCGGATAGAGGGGCGTGTTAGGTGGAGTCAGTATACAGGAAGAGTCTGTCGCTTGGGTTTGGTTGGCGTAACGGACGCTGGTCCCGTTTCTGTGGTGAATGCTGGGTGGTGGCTTGTCTCGTGGTCGTTCCTCGGCTCCCGCTCCCTCTCCTCTCCCTCCGAGACCCGCGGAGGAGCCCCGCACCTCCCCCTCTCCCTCCCCACGTGCTGGATGTGAATTGGAGTGAGGCTGAGGAGGCTGAGTAGGCTCACGCTGGAGAACAGAATTATCATCATTTATTAATATCAATATTTTATAACAGAGTAAAGCAGAAGAACAACCCTTAGAAAACATCAAGGTCATCTCAAGGTCAAGTTATTCCTCTAAAGTCACCATGAAATCAAAATTGATTCTTATTTTTATGGAATATTGCAGTGTTTATGATAAATTATTTTTTAATTCATGTGCCCTTTTAATCTTTAATCACAAAACTTTTCTCTTCTCTGATGACCTATCACTCACATGAGATCGACCAATAGCAAACCACAACCATCCAATCAATTCCCCATGGACAAAATCAAGCCCCACCCTACATTTTTTTTTTATCAAGAATAGAGAAGAAAAGACTATCGCAACTTCTGTTTCATGCTGACTTTTAATTATGTACATGCTAGTTGTTGACTTTTGCCATATTTATAGATGGAATGCTATGATGAGATGAAGAATATTATTTTAAAAATGTATGTATTTTTATATATATATATATTACCTGAACAGTGCTTTGGAGAAAGTGACTTCCTTACGGAGCCCCTAAAGGGACATGGTGGGGGAAAAATTATGAGAGAGAGGAAAAAATATTTGTCAATGCTTTTGTGTTCTCTCGCAAATGTTTTGTGTTCCCAGAGAAAATTTGCATTCCCTCACAAACAGCTCAAAACGTATTGCGAGCGAATACAAAGTTTCTCGGGGAACGCAAAACATTTGCGAGAGAACGCAAAAGCATTGACTTATTATTTTTTTTTCTCTTCTCCCATTTTTTTTCCCACCGCCATGTCCCTTTAGGGGATCCGTACTTCATATTTTAATTACAGAGTGAGAATTATTGAATTGTTCTATTTCTATATAGTCCTGAGCTCAAGTGGTAAAAATGGCACTAGGTTGGCTGCTTTGTATAAAAGTTTCAGCTAAAATGTAGTCACTCCATATAAATTAATAGGATTAACTGCCCTCTGCTGGAAACAAAAATACATTGGAGGAATTTTATTAACTCTTTGTAATAGGGATGTGCATTGGTGATTTCAACTGCTTGAATTATTTAATATGGCAATTAAACTGAAGGCAAAAACAAATAAACAATGAAATAAACCTTGGATAATCCTTAAAGTGTTTTTTTGTAGACTGACTCACACATAGCCTGTAATTTAGCCAGCAGATCGTAATTACACAGCTAATCTTGTAATCAGATTAAGAATAAATCTCATGTCTAGAATTTAAATCTTAGTGTTGTAAGCTACAGTCATTAAGCTACACTCACCTAAAGGATTATTAGGAACACCTGTTCAATTTCTCATTAATGCAATTATCTAATCAACCAATCACATGGCAGTTGCTTCAATGCATTTAGGGGTGTGGTCCTGGTCAAGACAATCTCCTGAACTCCAAACTGAATGTCAGAATGGGAAAGAAAGGTGATTTAAGCAATTTTGAGCGTGGCATGGTTGTTGGTGCCAGACGGGCCGGTCTGAGTATTTCACAATCTGCTCAGTTACTGGGATTTTCACGCACAACCATTTCTAGAGTTTACAAAGAATGGTGTGAAAAGGGAAAAACATCCAGTATGCGGCAGTCCTGTGGGCGAAAATGCCTTGTTGATGCTAGAGGTCAGAGGAGAATGGGCCGACTGATTCAAGCTGATAGAAGAGCAACTTTGACTGAAATAACCACTCGTTACAACCGAGGTATGCAGCAAAGCATTTGTGAAGCCACAACACGCACAACCTTGAGGCGGATGGGCTACAACAGCAGAAGACCCCACCGGGTACCACTCATCTCCACTACAAATAGGAAAAAGAGGCTACAATTTGCACGAGCTCACCAAAATTGGACAGTTGAAGACTGGAAAAATGTTGCCTGGTATGATGAGTCTCGATTTCTGTTGAGACATTCAGATGGTAGAGTCAGAATTTGGCGTAAACAGAATGAGAACATGGATCCATCATGCCTTGTTACCACTGTGCAGGCTGGTGGTGGTGGTGTAATGGTGTGGGGGATGTTTTCTTGGCACACTTTAGGCCCCTTAGTGCCAATTGGGCATCGTTTAAATGCCACGGCCTACCTGAGCATTGTTTCTGACCATGTCCATCCCTTTATGACCACCATGTACCCATCCTCTGATGGCTACTTCCAGCAGGAGAATGCACCATGTCACAAAGCTCGAATCATTTCAAATTGGTTTCTTGAACATGACAATGAGTTCACTGTACTAAAATGGCCCCCACAGTCACCAGATCTCAACCCAATAGAGCATCTTTGGGATGTGGTGGAACGGGAGCTTCGTGCCCTGGATGTGCATCCCACAAATCTCCATGAACTGCAAGATGCTATCCTATCAATATGGGCCAACATTTCTAAAGAATGCTTTCAGCACCTTGTTGAATCAATGCCACGTAGAATTAAGGCAGTTCTGAAGGCGAAAGGGGGTCAAACACAGTATTAGTATGGTGTTCCTAATAATCCTTTAGGTGAGTGTAGTTCACATTTTTAAGAATGACTTTGATCGGCTGAAGCTGTATATATACACACCGATCAGGCATAACATTATTCCTAATATTGTGTTGGTCCCCCTTTTGCTGCCAAAAGCAGTCCTGACCCGTCGAGACATGGACTCCACTAGACACCTGAATGTGTGTTGTGGTATCTGGCACCAAGATGTTAGCAGCAGATCCTTTAAGTCCTGTAAGTTGCGAGGTGGGGCCTCCGTGGATCGGACTTGTTTGTTATATATACTGTTTAAAGTGACATTAAAGACGTCTATATTGTTACAAAAGATATAGATAAAAATTTGCCATCACAGGAATAAATTGTATATTTAAATATATTTCACCTGGGCTTCCTGCCGGTCTGCGCAGCCATTAGAAGGATGGGTCTTGGTGCGAAGACCCCACAGGAAGTGACGAACGTAAAGTAGCTGGCGGTATATACTGTCCTCCACACAATCACTCTCCAGGTCCACTTTGAATCCAGCACTCGGCAGCACAATAGGAGGGTGGTTTTCAAAACTCTCCAGTAGATCAACTATTGTAAAGACGCACAGTCACAATGTACACTAGCATACACAAGGTCTCTGGAAATAAAATCGAGAGTAGTCCCACTCATATACCAACCTGTTCTGTAGATATAGGCCTCATCTTCACTGCTGGGTTGCCAGATTGGTAGAGGACCGAGCTCAGCCATGAGCTGGTACTGTGTGAGGATTCTGTGTAGCTGGACAGGCTTCAGGGATGGGTGTTCGACACACAAAGATTTCCAACTCATCTACAGACAAAAACACACACAAGAGCATGGGAATTGGTGTTGGTAATGCTACTTTGAAACTGTAGCTGGTCAAGCTACTATGAGCTTCTAATAATTTCAAGTAGTTAAACTACAGTCAAGCTACCTGCTAAAAAAAAAAAGATAGCTAACACTGCAAGCTATGATAAAAATGACTATATATTAAAGGTGCAGTGTGTGAATTTTAGCGGCATCTAGGGGTGAGGTTGTGAATAGCAATCACCCACTGCTCACCCCTCCCTTTCGAAGCACATAGAGAAGCTACAGGGGCCGACACAGGACAAAAATGTCGTCGTCGGAGAGAGCAGAGAGTGACTAGCACTCTGTAGAGCAGTTTGTCCGTTTAGGGCTACTGTAGAAACATGACGACACAAAATGGCGACTTCACTGTAAGGGGACCCGCGGTGTATGGAGATAGAAATTGCTCATTCTAAGGTAATAAAAACATAACGGTACATTATGTAAGGTCTTTATACACCACTGAAAACATAGTTATGTATATTATATTGCATTTCTGTCAATAGATCCTCATAAATACTACACACTGAACCTTTAATTTATTATTTATTCAATTGTTTTTATTTATATCTCTTTACTTATATAACCAGATAAAATCAAAACATGATACTCTAAATATGACGAATGCCCATTTTTATATTATATATAAAAATGTTTTTGATTATACAGTCAAACCAAAATTTATTCAGACACCTTCAACATTTTCTCACATTATCACAGTTTATTCGTTACAGTTAAAATATGACAAGAACTCAGAGTTAAACTGCATGTGTCAGAACAAATTAATCTTGATAATGTCAGATAACTTTGATAGAAAGGTATGTAATAACTTAAGCAAAACATGGTCAGGTCAAAGTGTCTCAATAATTTTGGTCCCAAATTGTTTATCAATTTTACTGTTAGTCCACTGTATGAAGAATTTTTGGGTAATATGTCACAGTTTACTTTATTTTGCTATCCTCACTTAGATAAATGAACTATCACAACTTTTCTTGCGTATTTTCTTGCAACCAAATTCTAAATGCAAATAAATAAATAAATAAATATGCAGGAACTTCCAGAAAGACGGCCAAGTGATTTTTTTCTTCTTTTTTTAACATGAACACTGAAATTGACAGATTAAAAATGATCTGAAAGAACCAGATCAAGGAGAGAATTGGGGAGAACAAGTATTTGATACACTGCCGATTTTGCAGGTTTGCCCACTTACAAAGCATGTAGAAGTCTGTAATTTTTATCATAGGTACTCTTCAACTGTGAGAGACGGAATCTAAAACAAAAATCCAGAAAATCACATTGTATGATTTTTAAGTAATTAATTTGCATTTTATTGCATGACATAAGTATTTGATACATCAGAAAAGCAGAACTTAATATTTGGTACAGAAACCTCTGTTTGCAATTACAGAGATCATACGTTTCCTGTAGTTCTTGGCCAGGTGTGCACACACTGCAGCAGGGATTTTGGCCCACTCCTCCATACAGACCTTCTCCAGATCCTTCAGGTTTCGGGGCTGTCGCTGGGCAATACGGACTTTCAGCTCCCTCCAAAGATTTTTTTATTGGGTTCAGGTCTGGAGACTGGCTAGGCCACTCCAGGACCTTGAGATGCTACTTACGGAGCCACTCCTTAGTTGCCCTGGCTTGTCATGCTGGAAGACCCAGCCACGACCCATCTTCAATGCTCTTACTGAGGGAAGGAGGTTGTTGGCCAAGATCTCGCGATGCATGGCCCCATCCATCCTCCCCTCAATACGGTGCAGTCGTCCTGTCCTCTTTGCAGAAAAGCATCCCCAAAGAATGATGTTTCCACCTCCATGCTTCACGGTTGGGATGGTGTTATTGGGGTTGTACTCATCCTTCTTCTTCCTCCAAACACGGCGAGTGGAGTTTAGACCAAAAAGCTCTATTTTTGTCTCATTAGACCACATGACCTTCTCCCATTCCTCCTCTGGATCATGCAGATGGTCATTGGCAAACTTCAGATGGGCCTGGACATGCGCTGGCTTGAGCAGGGGGACCTTGCGTGAGCTGCAGGATTTTAATCCATGACGGCGTAGTGTGTTACTAATGGTTTTCTTTGAGACTGTGGTCCCAGCTCTCTTCAGGTCATTGACCAGGTCCTGCCGTGTAGTTCTGGGCTGATCCCTCACCTTCCTCATGATCATTGATGCCCCGCGAGGTGAGATCTTGCATGGTGCCCCAGACCGAGGGAGATTGACCGTCATCTTGAACTTCTTCCATTTTCTAATAATTGCGCCAACAGTTGTTGCCTTCTCACCAAACTGCTCTGGTCTTGGCCATTGTGGAGAGGTTGGAGTCTGTTTGATTGAGTGTGTGGACAGGTGTCTTTTATACAGGTAACGAGTTCAAACAGGTGCAGTTAATACAGGTAATGAGTGGAGAACAGGAGGGCTTCTTAAAGAAAAACTATCAGGTCTGTGAGAGCCGGAATTCTTACTGGTTGGTAGGTGATCAAATACTTATGTCATGCAATAAAATGCAAATTAATTATTTAAAAATCATACAATGTGATTTTCTGGATTTTTGTTTTAGATTCCGTCTCTCACAGTTGAAGTGTACCTATGATAAAAATTACAGACTTCTACATGCTTTGTAAGTGGGCAAACCTGCAAAATCGGCAGTGTATCAAATACTTGTTCTCCCCACTGTATCATTTTTATATCATCTGAGTTTCATTTTTAGTCTATTTTTGTTTGCATAATAATTAGCATGTGCAATAACACAGATCATTGAAGTTTTATTATTTATTATCATTTATTATGAATGATTTATCCGTGAACATCATTAATTTTGTATAAATTCATGTGCCCCTCTAATTTTTAACCAGAATAACTTCCCCTCCATCTCTTCTCTGACTTGTTTTTCAGCGTGAGGGCAGGCCAACCTGTCACTCACGTGAGATCACGTCAATAGCATACCACAACCGTCCAATCAATTCCCAGTAGACAAAATCAAGTCCCACCCTACATTTTTTTTTATTGTTTGAGAAGCCACTTCACTCGGATATACGTCACAATAGAGAAGAAACTTTTCTTGCTGACTCATGCGTTTCATGCTGACTTTAATATGTACATAAACGACAAAACCTGTGTAAACAACATCCTAACACGCTTAGCTTCCCTGCGTTACCTGTGAGAGCTGTTGAGGGGGTGTGGCCAGGATGCTCACAGCACTACAAAACTTAGCAAAGAATTTCTGTGCAAGATGATTCTGCCCCACCCCTTTAGCCCAGTCCAGTAGTATCTTCACACTAGCCTGGATCTGCAGGACCCGAGAACGCTGAAACCAGCCACGTGCGGGGCCTAAGAACATACGATCACAACAAACCCTTTTTCAGAATCATGATATAGTAATACTGGTAGTAGGACTACAATTAATTATTGTACATAATTAAAATGAAGAGTTCACTGCAGTACTGCAAGTCAAAATCACTCTTCACACTGAGTGAGTTTAAGTGGGTGTTTGTGTGTAAGACCAGCTCTGATCCTCTGTCTGTTATGACATAAAGAGGATTATGGGTGTCTGGAGAAATAATCTTCACCTGACCATGAGTAATGCACACATGTGCACACAGAAATGACATGACTCACGCTGCCCTTTAAAAAAAGAAAACTGGTGATAGTTTGGCAACATGCAATACAAACCAAAATGATTTTAAAAAGCAACTATGGTCATGAAATATATCAAATTTAAATATGCACTATACCGTCCAAAAGTTTGGGGCCAGTAAGACTTTTTTGTAAGAAATGAATACACTTATGCAGCAGGGATTGATCAAAAGTACCAGAAAAAACATTTATGATGTTAAGAAAGATTTCCATTTCAAATAAATGCTTTTCATTTAAACGTTCTATTCATCAAAAAGCACAACTGTTTTCAACATTGATAATAATAAGAAATATTTCTTGAGCAGCAAATCAGCATATTAGAATCATTTCTGAAACATCATGTGACACTGAAGACTGGAGTAATGATGCTGGATTGAGCACAGGAATAAATTACATTTTAAAATATATTAATATAGAAACCAGTTCTTTTAAATTGCCATAAAATTTCACAATATTATTGTTTTTACTCTATTTTTGATCCAATAAATGCAGCCTTGGTGAACATAACAGACTTTTAAAAAAAAAACATCTGAAACCCCAAACTTCTGAAAGGTACTTACATTTCTTTCTGAGTGAATATGCTGCTTTTTAAAGCTATTTTGAAAATCTTCCCTAATACATAAATCAGTAATGAATTAACATTGAATAAACTTCAAATTAGGCAAGTTTTTTCACTGAACAATGACTTAAAAGCTACAGTATCTTACAGCTTTAGTGGACTTGGAATTTATAGTGCACAAGTTGTCATTCTACTCGCGTTGCATTAGAAGAGCAGCCTGGACGTTCTGCCAAATATTTCTTGTCATGTACCATGAAAAAATATAATTTGGAACAACATGAAGTAAATATTTATTCCCTAAGAATGGATGGAGAAAGTCCATGGCTCAGAGTATAGTCAACACTAGAGGGCAGAAAAAATACTTTGCTCTAATTCATCAGTCTCCATTCTGATATCTTGTTTCATTCTTTGTATATCTCTCATCCCTTCTTTCATCTGCTTGCAATTGCTGACACACTACCTGTGTCCTGTTGTTGCCATAGCAGCAGTGGCTGCTTAATGAAAATAAATCACATGGTATTTGTGTGTGTCTCTTGCATAAGTGAGTGAGTGAGTGAGTGAGTGAGTGTGTGTGTGTGTGTGTGTGTGTGTGCGTGCGCTAAACAAACCTTTATCGATGAGTTGATTGAAGAGTGAGACATTGGTGAAGAAGAAAAGGTAGGCGAACATTTGACTCTGAATCTCTGAATGAACCTGGTACTGTTGCAGCAGGTCTGATGTAGTCTGAAACACACTCACCACCCTGCGAACCGCCTCTGGCATCACACACACAGCACACACACACACTCCAACAGCCCGCCGGCACTGCTCTGATGAAGACTCCGTCCCAAACGGGTTACAGTCCAACAGGCCTGGCAACACAACGTACAAAGTCTGAAAGGTAAACAGGCATTTGTTAAGACATGGATAACCAGACACCTACAAATACACATTATTAGGGCAATTTAATAAATTAATTTAGTGTTATAAATTATTTTTAAAATGTTGCTGATGTGTAGCCATCAGTCATTTTCCTGAGGCTCTAGAGTCATTAGTCATAGTCACATGGCACTTATGGCTCAGCCGATTGGCTCAAAAATGCAAAATGAAGCACCTGAGATGTCACAAAACTACATGATATCTTGTATGAAAAGAATCACTGACAATAGGTTGGGATAGGTACGATTTTTTAATGTTTTGAAAGAAGTCTCTTATGCTCACCAAGGCTGCATTTATTTGATCAAAAACACTATTTTTTTCTATTTTAATATATTTTAAAATGTAATTTATTCTTGTGATGGCAAAGCTGAATTTTCAGCATCATTACTCCAGTCTTCAGTGTCACATGATCCTTCAGAAATAATTCTAATATACTGATTTGAAGAAACATTTCTTATTATCAATATGGAAAACTGTTGTGCTGCCTAATATTTTTGTGGCAGCTGTGAACATATTTTTTTAGGATTCTTTGATGAATAAAAAGTTCAAAACAACAGCATGTATTTGAAACAGAAGGAGGTAGAAGAGAAGACAACCTACAAGACATACAAGCAGCCACACACATTAAATAATTCATTCCCAGCAGCCCTGGTAACATCTTACAAAGGTGGCGCCACACATATAACGTAATACTACCCTTTACCTTAGTGATGTAGTAGACACACTGCTGAAAGGTGTACATGATCACTTCCTCCAGTATGGTCATAGCCTCTTCATTTGCTGATATTGTTGCTGAGAGGAGAGATTCTTTAGATCCTGCTGCAATAAGAAACAGGGAAAAAAAAACAATTAGACCAAATGCATTCTATTCTTTTATGCATTTTTTTATGCACGTTTTAGCGTTTGATGAGGAAAATGTCAAATGCCGACGGAAAACGTGTCAGTTACAGTGAAGAAGAGACTGATTCATTCTTACCATTATAGTCCATTCAGGAGAAATGTAATAGTAGGCAATGCATGAGGACACGCAATGCTAGAGCTTTTAAATAAACAGGTCGTGCGCTGTGCTCGTCAAATCAATGACACTGACACCGCAAATATGCAAATAAGAACATTCCCCCAGGCTTTAAGAATGTAAAGTGTGAAACAGCAGTTTATTAAAACACAGGATTAAAGGCAGGGTAGGCGATTTGTTCCAGAAACATTTTTTGTTATGCTGGTGGAAAGTCTCTTCACATCCTGATAGAAATCACTAAGTTAATTCAGTTCACATTTATTTGTATAGTGCTTTTCACAATATCGTTTCAAAGCAGCTTTACAGAAAATGCATGCGTCTACAGTACAATTTAGAGTGATCTGTTATCAGAGGTGACTGTGTATTTCAGAAATGTTCATATACAAATCACGCAGTTAGCTAACAATGTATTAATTTAAACTATGTATTAATTTAATGCAGAAACAATGAGCTCATTGAAGTAAAGAATACATGTTCTTAACAAATGATTAGGGTATATTGAAAAATGCAAGTGGTCTGAAGTTAAGTGGTCTAAATGTATTTATATGTATATCGTCTGTGGAAGGCGTAGGACCATAAAATGTTCGTCCAGTCCATAATGGAAACCCGTGATGTTATGCTTGGTTCGTGACCCGAATTTATGCATTTCAATGGAAACACTATCAACGCTGAAATTAAGTGCAGTCAGTGCTCTTTAAGTTGTTGATGTTCATTTTTATTGTAATGTTATGTGCTTTGAGACATGAGGTAGTTTAACATCAACCCTCATGATGCTTTTGTTTGCTCTCTGCTGTTCATGTGTTTTATAGGAGGAGTGGCTTTGGATACACTCTGAAGGGAGGGTGGGATTTTATGCATTCAATGCTAGCTCGCTATTGCTAGCCTCTCCGAAAATTGCCAACCCTACCTTTAATTGTTAATCCTGGGTAAAGTATGAGCAGTGTGAAATGTGAAGCACAAGAAAACCCAGGATTCTGTTTAGAATGACCCAGGGTTAAAGGGATAGTTCACCCAAAAATGAAAATTATCCCATAATTTACTCACCCTCAAGCCATCCCAGGTGTATATGACATTCTTCTTTCAGATGAATACAATCTGAGTTATATTAAAAAATGTCCTGGCTAATCCAAGCATTATAATGGCAGCCCAAAATTTGAAGCCCAAAAAAGTGTATCCATCCATTATAAAAGTAATCCACATGGCTCCAGGGGGTTAATAAAGGCCTTCTGAAGTGAATCGATGGGTTTGTGTAAGAAAAATATCCATATTTAAAACTTTATAAAGTAAAATATCTAGCTTCCGGCAGACCGCCTTCCGTATTCAACTTATGAAGAAAGTGTAACGCCTCACGCAGTTCAAAACGCTTATGCTACGTCCAACTTCATCGTCGCGCCAGTTGCGCTTTTTTTGAATACAGAAGGCGGTCCGCCGGAAGCTAGATATTCTACTTTATAACATGTTAAATATGGATATTTTTCTTACAAAAACCCATCGATTTGCTTCAGAAGGCCTTTATTAACCCCCCGAAGCCGTGTGGATTACTTTTATAATGGATGGACACATTTTTTTTGAGCTTCAAACTCATGAGCCCCCTTCACTGCCATTATAAAGCTTGGAAGATCCAGGACATTTTTTAATATAACTCCGATTGTATTCGTCTGAAAGAAGAATGTCATATACACCTATGATGGCTTGAGGGTGAGTTAATCATGGGGTAATTTTTATTTTTGGGTGAACTATTTCAAGTGGGAAAAGCCTAAAGCATTTCATACCTTTATCGTCCATTAGCTCAATAGTCTGCATGTATGCAGGGGACTTCTGCTGGATAAAATACAGTATCTCAATGGCATTGGACATCCAGAAGAAAATGAACTGGAGATCAGGTACTAGGTCTGAGATGCTGAGCAGAGACAGGGAGGCAGGATCTTGACTGTATAACCATACAAAAAACACACACATTCAATGGTTTGACTCAGTGGCAATGCTTTCAGAATTGGTGACAGCCTTGTGACCTTAGAGTGTCACACATTCAAAGTGCACGCATGTGCGTATTACAAGGCGGAACATGATACTCACTGCTGAGCTTGCTTCTGTGCCAACTCCTTTGTCTTCTCCTGCGAGACACAGACACAGACGGCAATTAATGTCATCAAAATTTGAATAGCTGCATGTAGGAGGTATAATACCTTGGAATCGTTTTCTTTTTCAACCTTTCCTTACTTGCTCTTTTCTTTGGCTGGTTAATATTGGGGCTGACGGTTGACCTTCTAAAATTGGATTTTAATAATTAATGAGTTCAAAGACAGTCATTAAATGCATGGTTTCATTGGGGCTAGATTAAAGGGACATTCACAAATTTCTGTAGTGTTTAAATCAACAAAGGCATATGCATTTGTCAACAAAGACAAAAGGGCATGTGAGGTACTGACTCACAGCAGAAAATCAATCAATGGGTCATCTGGGACTGATCCTTTTTATACAAATGCTTTTGCTATGCATTTTGTAAAAGAAATACACTTGCACTTGGACATTGTGAACATGCAGAAAGCTCTTTCATTTCTGATGTGCAAAATTGTAAATTGAACACTGGAAAGTCATTTTTCCAAAGGAGACAAGACTTGCTGTGCTTGCCTTTCCATCATTTTCTTCTCCAATAGTGAAACACAATCAGTCTCAGTGACATGACATCAACTACAGCATAAAAGGGAGCCAGAGGAATTGTGGGAAATGTAGTTTGTTGGATGACAGGCAGTTGAGTGGGCCAAATATACATAAATCAGGGTATCTGCTGCACAAAATTAAATTATTATTATTTTTTTTTAAAATACTACAAGTAAAGTTAGACATCAGTATTACAGTATTATTCAGTTTAATTTCAGTTTAAAGAATTAGAGTTTTTAAAGATGAATTTTAAGTGAGCATTAGATGATGGCAATGGTAATCTAAATGTAAAAAATAGTGGAAATATGCATGCACAATTAAATATGCAATATAGACTGATAAATATCCAATACTGACAGATATTGATAAATTAAATATCCAATATGGTACCAATATATTGCACATCCCAACTTTGTAGGGAAATAAACCTAAAATGCATTAACTTTTATTTGTCTTTGCACAATAAATTGGGATAATAGTATTTGAACATGGAAAAAAATAGCATATTTCAGCTTTAAACACATCTAAACTGTTGACTTGAGTACTAACCCATGCGATGGTCTGAATCCTCTTGGAGATTTTCAGCAATAGTTTACCGAAGCTGCCAGGTGGAAATGTATTAGCTGAGTGCTTGATGCATAAACAAAGCAAATATGCTGGTGTCAGCTTGTGGTCATCCCCGCTCGGCTCAATAAGTGTCAGCACCCGGTTCACCAGCGCATCCTCGTGGGCCCGGTCAAATTCCAACGTGAGCTTTCGCTTCTGTGCACCTCGCGCTGGAGCCTTAGAGCTGCGCCGAGATGCCACTGGTTCATGTAAAACGGCCCCACACATACGACATGCCTCTCCTTTCTCAGGCACACCCCCCGACTCATTATCACAAAGTCGTGCCAGCGCCCGAAGTCGAGTGAGAGTTTGGGCAGGAAGAGGTTTCGCACTCAGTGGGTCTTTGTACAGGAAGATGTAATGAGCACCAAAGGACAGCAAATCCCCATGACGTAATGGAGTGGGCCGCTCAATACGCATGAAGTTAACCAGAACATTGCCATGGGCGACAGGTTCTAGAAGTAACCGCTGATCCGAGGAAGAACGTCGTTGCACAGCACGACGTATTCGGCAGTGAAGTGGAAGCACATCCGGAGACGACAGGCAGATATTTGGTCGTGCTGATGCTGTTTCCTGACCAACTGTGTGTTGTTCTCGATTCAACAGATAAACCAGGCAATCCTGACAAACAAAAGCAAATCAAACAATAAACATAACTCCAGAAGGGCGTAATAAAAAAACCTTCAAATAATAAAAAAAATGGCTTAAGAAAGTTAAAACACATTCCTATATGACACATCAAATAAAAGTTGACCAATTTATTTATTATTATATTATGTTTTCACTTATGTTTTCATGATTTTCATTTCATTTTTTCATTAATTATTCCATGTTATATGTACCATTCAAAAGTTTGGGTAAGATTTTTTAATGTTTTTGAAAGATGTGTCTTCTGCTCATCAAGGCTGTAGGTATTGATCAAAAATACAGTAAAAACTGTAATATTGACAAATATTATTACAATTTAAAATCTAACTGAATATAATGTACAAACCCGATTCCAAAAAAGTTGGGACACTGTACAAATTGTGAATAAAAAAGGAATGCAATAATTTACAAATCTCATAAACTTATATTTTATTCACAATAGAATATAGATAACATATCAAATGTTGAAAGTGAGACATTTTGAAATGTCATGCCAAATATTGGCTCATTTTGGATTTCATGAGAGCTACACATTCCAAAAAAGTTGGGACAGGTAGCAATAAGAGGCCGGAAAAGTTAAATGAACATATAAGGAACAGCTGGAGGACCAATTTGCAACTTATTAGGTCAATTGGCAACATGATTGAAAAAAAGAGCCTCTCAGAGTGGCAGTGTCTCTCAGAAGTCAAGATGGGCAGAGGATCACCAATTCCCCCAATGCTGCGGCGAAAAATAGTGGAGCAATATCAGAAAGGAGTTTCTCAGAGAAAAATTGCAAAGAGTTTGAAGTTATTATCATCTACAGTGCATAATATCATCCAAAGATTCAGAGAATCTGGAACAATCTCTGTGTAAGGGTCAAGGCCGGAAAACCATACTGGATGCCCGTGATCTTCGGGCCCTTAGACGGCACTGCATCACATACAGGAATGCTACTGTAATGGAAATCACAACATGGGCTCAGGAATACTTCCAGAAAACATTGTCGGTGAACACAATCCACCGTGCCGTTTGCCGTTGCCGGCTAAAACTCTATAGGTCAAAAAAGAAGCCATATCTAAACATGATCCAGAAGCGCAGGCGTTTTCTCTGGGCCAAGGCTCATTTAAAATGGACTGTGGCAAAGTGGAAAACTGTTCTGTGGTCAGACGAATCAAAATTTGAAGTTCTTTTTGGAAAACTGGGACGCCATGTCATCCGGACTAAAGAGGACAAGGACAACCCAAGTTGTCATCAGCGCTCAGTTCAGAAGCCTGCATCTCTGATGGTATGGGGTTGCATGAGTGCGTGTGGCATGGGCAGCTTACACATCTGGAAAGGCACCATCAATGCTGAAAGGTATATCCAAGTTCTAGAACAACATATGCTCCCATCCAGACGTCGTCTCTTTCAGGGAAGACCTTGCATTTTCCAACATGACAATGCCATACCACATACTGCATCAATTACAACATCATGGCTGCGTAGAAGGATCCGGGTACTGAAATGGCCAGCCTGCAGTCCAGATCTTTCACCCATAGAAAACATTTGGCGCATCATAAAGAGGAAGATGCGACAAAGAAGACCTAAGACAGTTGAGCAACTAGAAGCCTGTATTAGACAAGAATGGGACAACATTCCTGTTCCTAAACTTGAGCAACTTGTCTCCTCAGTCCCCAGACGTTTGCAGACTGTTATAAAAAGAAGAGGGGATGCCACACAGTGGTAAACATGGCCTTGTCCCAACTTTTTTGAGATGTGTTGATGCCATGAAATTAAAAATCAACTTATTTTTCCCTTAAAATGATACATTTTCTCAGTGTAAACATTTGATATGTCATCTATGTTTATTTCTGAATAAAATATTGAAATTTGAAACTTCCATTTATAATATTATAAATGTCTTTACTGTCACTTTTGATCTGTTTAATGCATCCTTGCTTAATAGAAGTATTCATTTCTTTTAAAAAAAAATTACTGACCCCAAACTTTGATATTTTGCTTACCTGTTGGTTGTACCCTTGAAGGAGCAGCAAGTGCGGCGATTGGTAGAGAGAGTGTTTAACTCCGCCACCATCTCGTTCTTTACGGATCTCAGCGTCTCGTGCCGAGCGTGTTCTGATTGGCCCTGGGAGGGTGGAGTAGTACCGTTTAGGTTCCTCACCAGGCAGTCCCACCAAGTTAAGGCTGGTTTCACTGAGGCTGCGGCAAAATGAGGAGCCGTGCTGGAGTGTCATTGTTCCTTTAGCACGGTTTCTTTGCAGCTTCCTTGCTTGAGCATTGATATCTGTCGTAGAGAGAAAACCACTTAGGTAATTGTCACTCATTGTCCTTAACCACAAACTAACCTTATGTGGTTTAAATGAACATAAGTTTAAACTAAAATAGCTTCAAAAATGATATTAACTACAAATATCATAAAATACGTTTAATAATTTGTGCTGTCAGAGGGTTGCAGTGATCTTAAATCATGATGATACATCCAAAATGAAAACACACAAGTAGACTTTATTTCAAGCATTAAAAGACAATACTCAAAATTTGAAGTGGATATGGAGGTGAAATGCAAAGCATGTCTATTTTGGGTTTTATGCCATGCTTAGTAACCTCAATTTAAGTTCAAACAATGCAACTTGAAATATAGTGAATAAGTCATATTGACAAATTTTATGGTACTTTTGGTGTTTTTTTTGTAAATTTTTCAAGCTGAACGGCCCGCATCCCCATTCACTGTATGGAAAAGAACAGAGTAAACATAATGCAAAAACATCTTAATTTGTGATTCAAGGAAGAAAAGAGCAAAGTATAGAGGCATGATAAAATAAGGGTAATATTCTTGTGGGATGAGGGATACAGGGGTAGTACATGGGCATAGGAAGTCAACACTTGACTGGTGCATGGAGGAATACAGTAAATTATGGGTCTGCACAATAATGGTACTGTATATGGAGGTGGGGCTGGTGGTTGACACCATACCTGAGGACAGTCCCCACCTTTTACAATAGTTGTACAGGGCTGTATCAAACGCCAGCCCCGGGGGGAGCTCCGATGGCATCTACCATGCCCGCTTCTAGTCAAGGTTGAAGATAGCACAGGTGAGTTTGTGTGAGTCCCTGGGCATGGGTAAACACCACAACAAATATAAATCACCAACAACACCATGAAAATACACACATAATTCTATTTATTCACTCACTCAAGTAAGCTGTTCAAGCAAATTATGCCATTGTCCACCATCTAAATGTTCCTGTGATGCATAGCAGCATAGATAATAGATAAATATAGATAATATTTAAAGTGCCCCATTTTTTTTTCTTCGGATATTACCTTTCATGCAGTGTGTAATCTAGCTATTTGTGAATGTAAAAGGTCTGCAAAGTTTCCAAGATCAAAGTGCACGACAAATGGAGTTATTGTCTCCCAAAAGAAAGAACTGCCTGAAAAGAGTTGTCAGTAACTGTCTTACTTCCTGCACGAACATACGTAAGTTTGTAGCAAATTTGCATAATGCCAACCTATGGTCTTCATTGGCTATCGGCGAACAATGTCTAATTTGACCCACCTTCAAACACTGCAGTTGTAGCTGAGACTGAAAGAGTTTGGTTAGTGTTGTCGACATGCACATCCAAAAGATGAGGACTTGGGCTCGAATTGATACGGTAAAACCGACAGCATCATTACTGTTTGTATTACTGTGTATCAAGTGCTGAGGAAGCCTCCGATTCTGACACGCTGTAAACAGCAGACCAATCACAACAGACTGGGCCGTCTGATCAATCAGAGCAGAGTACACTGTACAATTTTTAAGTACAATCAACTTTTAGGTTTAAGTTTAAGAAGTTTAAGTCATTTCAACTTAAATTACATTAAAATTACTTTAAAAATTTGTTGAATCTTGTATAACTTATAAAAAAAAGTTGAAAATTGCTTAACCTATTTTGATGAGTCAAAGCAATGTAAAAACATATGTTGCCATAACTTATTGATCATATACAATGTGTAGGCTCTCTCGGCTCTCTCGGGTTTATGAAGACTAAATGCTCTTTCAAACTGTTTCACAGACAGGATGTATACTATTTTTTTACTTTAGATGCATGTAAAACAATTGTTGGAGACCTCTAAAAACAAAATAACCCTAGCATATAACCCTAACCCTAGCATAAAAGGGGCACTTTAACTAGCATTTCATGTGGTTTTGGTTGTATAATCGATTCTACATTGATTTTTACAGGTTATTCGAGAAAATGTTGATATAGGAACAAAATGAGAAGAGTTAAATTGAAATATAGCTCTACAATATTGTGACATAGTGCTACTGCAGACATAACTGTAAATTCTAAACCTGTTATAAAACGTGCATATGTTGGTAAATACCTAGACACTATCCATAAAGCCCCCAAGTAGCATCTGTCACTGGGAAATATGTGTGTGTGCAGATGGTGGTGCTGACTTGCAAATGTAATCCCCCAACCCTTCTAAACCCTTGATGTATATGCCTCCACCTTCTTAACCATCACTGCCCTTTTGATTGACTGTGAAAAGCACTAGACACATGAATTTTTGAGAACAGTCCCAATGTGAGGATAAGCAGTGCCTCTTCTCATGAAGAAACAGCAGGACGCTAAGCCAAGTTTAAGAAGACCACTTTGAACAAGCTTAAGGACTAAGATCCTCTGATAAGCCTGCAACATTTTCATTAATTAAAATGCAATCACATGTAGACAAGAACTATAACAATTGTGCATTATAACATTGAGAAATTATGCACTAAGTAGCAATCTCACAGAAATATTCCCAAGATTCCATAATGCATTACTTGAGAACATGATTTTTCCAATAAGGCATATTAACCGCTTCTAGTTGCACAATCCAGACTAGTTTTAAAGCTAAATGAGTGTAGGGTAGCAGTTTATAAGCACATGTCTATTTAGCAATCTAAATTAGGACATTTTTATTTAAATACAATTATAAATTAGGGCTGCACGATATTGGACAAAACGTACAAATATTTTGTTTTTCTGCAATATATATTGCGATATAAAAACAATTTCACCTGATGATTTGAATAACTCTATTTGAAAATAATGAATTATTCTAGAATAATTGGGGTGATTTTGTAGGGGAGTGAATCTTAATAGAAAATAATAAACAAATTACAAGCATAGATAAATACAATAGAAGAAAGATAGAACTGAAATAAGCTGTGCTTTATGTTTTCCAGGTAAATCTAACAGTTGGATAATCAAATGTAAAATAACAAATGAATAATCAAATGTAAAATAACAGTCTTCACTGTATAAACGAAATATAACTAATATAATTAATACAATTTATCTTTGTTAAAGCTACAAAAGTTATTCTCTCTTTCTCTTTTGTTGTTTGATCACCATTGGTGTCACAAATAGCTGCGGGTATATTAGGCTGCTGTCCCTTTAAGACGAATGCACAAACCTAATATAAATTGACACTCATCCTTTTTCTTCTCAAACATAACCGACTGTGTTTACAAGGAAAAATTTTGGACTTAATTTTGCGTGCACGTGTCCGTTTAAGATCAAAAGAAAGAGAAAGAGAACTGAATTCAGCGTTCACGTGTTGTCTGCGTGGCTCTGTGTGTGTGCGCAAAGAAAACAGCGCACGAAACCTCTTGCACTTGATACCTGACTCGATTTAAAAACAAATGATATGCAAATGAAAAACATTCACTTCATGATGGTTAAACTTTGCAATTAATCCGCAAATCACATGCGTTCTGAACCGGGGTGCAGCTGGCCCGTACGGATCAAATACGATCCCTATACTTGACATTGCACATCCTGCGATGTGACTATCGCGGATGTGCACATTGCGATATCGATGCTAAAACGATATTTCATGCAGCCCTATTATAAATAGTAGTAAATAATACATTTTGCATTTTAGAATAAAAAAGTTTTTTTTTTTCAATTGAGAACATCCCCAAAGGAAGGTCTTGTCAAATTTAGCAGACTTCTGTGGATAATTTTTCCCCCAAAGTATAGCTACACTTATAGAATCCAATACACACATGCATTCTCTCTATCCCACCAGGAAGAAAAGCAGTTCAACCTGAGGATAAATTATCCTGAGTAATGTGCCGGCTGATATTGATTTAACTTCCACCCTGTGTTTTGGCTCAATGGGCCACCTTGTTGAATTTGTAATTTAGTACAACAGCATCCAGGCACAAACAGAAAGAGAGAGAGACACTGAGGGAGAGATGTTATGACTAGTCTGCAATAAAAGAGCACAAATAAAATAGTGAAACTGAGACCTCAGTTCAACAACTGGAGGCCGGCCATACTATGGCAGACCCAGTCGTGCATTTATCTCTGGCACCTGCTCTGACAGCTGCGTGTCGGCATGAGCATACCTGAGTGGCCCTGAACGACAGAGAACAATTAAGATCTAGTGGCAGTTATCACAACATCTATACCACCGTGTTGATAGCAGTGATGTGTTCAGCACAACTTTTATCTTTAGCTAGCACTTAAAAAGAGTTATGTGATAGCTGATTCGCTTCTGTTTCACAGATGTGGGCAAACAAATGTTTAAAAACATGATTAGAATTCAAAAATTTTATTTTAATCTTAACAACTGCTGCATCCAAAATCACATACTGTATAGTAAGTACTACAATTGGTTTCAAACGGTTATAAAAGTACACTATATAATGTGAATATGTGTCAGTGAAATTTGAACGTACTACATTCGCCATGTTGTCACTGTAATGTGACCTACAGCATCAGCGTCGCTTCACTGCCATTCACAAATCCTCTCCTGTGGCCTTTTGGGATAGTAAAGTGTCCATTGGATTCACACTACCAAATCTTGCTGGATAATAATTGTCATCAGGATACTTTTGACCTACTATTTCATGAATAAGTTTTTCGCATTTTGCATACGTTTCACACCCACTATATGGTGTGGAAGTAGGCATATTTGGACGGAGAGAATGTGATTGGGCTGGAAGATAATAATTATCTTAATACTCTTCACAACAGTTAAGGTAATACTGCATTCCAAACAACTTTTGAGCCTCATACTTGAAAATAATGACTGGTGCGATGCTCAAAGTCGGAAATCAATTCAACCCCGATCTCAGGAAGAAGTGTCAATTGACGTCATTTCAAAGATGGTGGCAAATGAAGGGCATCGTACAACATTAAATTCGTAACGTAATATATAACGATACCTTATTTTTTGCTTTTTAGGCTGTTTTTAAAACTAATGCATGCATTTAGTGTTCATGACTTTTGTCTTTGCCATAATTAAGGTAATAACACAAAATAGGATGGCGCCATCTTGTGGTGTAGAAGGTCAAATTTCAAATTTCCCACTTCTGACATTTTCTGGAATGCGCCCAAAAATATCCAACAATACTGAACTATTTGAGCAGTCAAACTTGTAGGGTAAACATTATCGGGAATAAATTTGCCAAATGTATTATAATATAAACAAGAAAATCAACATTTAATTTTTTATTTCAACAATGTGTTTGGAAGCTAACAATGCTGCGTTCCAGACAGCTTGGAACTTTCCAATCTTGTACTTGGAAATAATGACTGAAACGATGCTTGAAGTCGGACATGCTAAAAATGAGAATTTTAAATGATATAATTATAATTTATTATATTAAAATTATTGTTGTTGTTAAAATTGTTTTTTTTTTTAATTAAATGATTATTGTTACTAAAATTGTTTTACTTTTATAATTTATTTTTTATTGTAAAACTTCTATGAACATATTCCATATAACATCAAATTATCAAATAGTGAAAATGTATTTGTCATGGTCCAGTAATTATAATATAACATTTTTCATTCAGATGTCTGGAAAAGGTAAATACTGAATAAGGTAAATACTAATAAAAGATGACTTAACAGAAAGAGCAATGTGCTTTCACTCCTTTTTTGCCCTGTTGTACAGGATTTTCCTGTTTCAGTTCATTAGGAAATAAAATCACGTAACAAGAACATCCTCTCCTGAGTATATGTTTCTCAATGAATGCATTTGTGCATTACCTGCAGTGACTGTGTCCTTCTCTTTTGCTGCCAGTTCCTCAACCTCGGCTCTTCGCCTGAGCTCAAAGCGGCGAGAGTAACCCTCCTTTGGCTTCCAGAGGTCCTGCAAGAGGAGGGGCTTTTCGTTGTTCCCTAACGCCCGAAGGCACTCAGTCCGCCACCGTCGGTCTGGGCCCTCAAACCGTCCAATCACATCACATAACACATAGCTACAGGCCGAGGCCTTGTTTAGAGAATAGCGCTCAAGCGCCTCTTTGATCAACTCTTGGGCGCTGGAACGAGGTGTGGCAAGGACGCTTTTGTAGTTGGCGCCAGCGCTGATTTCATCACCAAATATCTTCAGCACACCTGGGGCAGATGATTGGGTGGAAAGCTCAGCTGGATCGTCCCGTACCTGCTCAGGAAGGTCGGTCACAGAGCGACGATCACGATAACTCAGTGTCCGGTACAGAACCTGCGTAAAAGTGCGACTCTGTCGCTTCAGGCGGTTCTTGGATGGCAGAGACATGCTGGCAGATGAGGAACCGTAGAACATGGTGCCGGAAAGTGCATTGGTTAAAAAAAACCCTAGAACTGAGACAACAACAAATTAAAATAAATGCAACAGTGTTACTGTTCATAACCTTATATATGACCCTGGACCACAGAACCAGTCATAAGTCGCACGGGTATATTTGTGGCAATAGCCAACAATACATTGTATGGGTCAAAATTATCGATTTCTTTTATGCCCAAAATCATAAGGATATTAAGTAAAGATCATGTTCCATGAAGATATTTTGTAAATGCAGCTTTCAGAAGATTGACCCCTATGACTGGTTTTGTGGTCCTCGGTCACATATGTATACAGTGCCCCCGGAAAGTATTCACAGCACTTCACTTTTTCCACAATTTGTTATGTTACAGCCTTATTCCAAAATGGATTAAATTCATTATTTTTTTCCTCAATTCTACAAACAATACCCCATTATGACAACGTAAAAGAAGTTTGTTTGAAATCTTTGCAAATTTATTAAAAATAAAAAACGGAAAAAAAATCACATGTACATAAGTATTCACAGCCTTTGCCATGACACTCAAAATTGAGCTCAGGTGCATCCTGTTTCCACTGATCATCCTTGAGGTGTTTCTAAAACTTGATTGGAGTCCACCTGTGGTACATTCAGTTGATTGGACATGATTTGGAAAGGCACACGCCTGTCTATATAAGGTCCCACAGCTAACAGTGCATGTCAGAGCACAAACCAAGCCATGAAATCCAAGGAATTGTCTGTAGACCTTCGAGACAGGATTGTATCGAGGCACAAATCTAGGGAAGGGTACAGAAAAATTTCTGGAGTATTGAAGGTCCCAATGAGCACAGTGGCCTCCATCATCCATAAATGGAAGAAGTTTGGAACCACCAGGACTCTTCCTAGAGCTGGCTGCCCGGCCAAACTGAGTGATTGGGGGAGAAGGGCCTTAGTTAGGGTGGTAACCAAGAACCGGATGGTCACTCTGACAGAGCTCCAGTGTTTCTCTGGGGAGAGAGGAGAACCTTCCAGAAGAACAACCATCTCTGCAGCACACCACCAATCAGGCCTGTATGGTAGAGTAGCCAGACAGAAGCCACTCCTCAGTAAAAGGCCACCTGGAGTTTGCCAAAAGGCACCTGAAGGACTCTCAGACCACGAGAAACAAAATTCTCTGGTCTGATGAAACAAAGATTGAACTCTTTGGCCTGAATGGCAAGCGTCATGTCTGGAGAAAACCAGGCACCGCTCATCACCTGGCCAATATCCCTACAGTGAAGCATGGTGGTGGCAGCATCATGCTGTGGGGATGTTTTTCAGCAGCAGGAACTGGAAGACTAGTCAGGATTGATGGAAAGATGAATGCAGCAATGTACAGAGACATCCTTGATGAAAACCAGCTGCAGAGCGCTCTGGACCTCAGACTGGGGCGAAGGTTCATCTTCCAACAGAACAACGACCCTAAGCACACAGCCAAGATAACAAAAGATTGGCTACAGGACAACTCTGTGAATGTCCTTGAGTGGCCCAGCCAGAGCCCAGACTTGAACCTGATTGAACATCTCTGGAGAGATCTGAAAATGGCTGTGCACCGACGCACCCCATCCAACCTGATGGAGCTTGAGAGGTCCTGCAAAAAAGAATGGGAGAAACTGCCCAAAAATAGGTGTGCCAAGATTGTAGCATCATACTCAAAAAGACACCAAGGCTGTAATTGGTGCCAAAGATGCTTCAACAAAGTATCAAGCAAAGGCTGTGAATACTTATGTACATGTGATTTTTTGCATTTTTTATTTTTAATAAACTTGCAAAGATTTCAAACAAACTTCTTTGACGTTGTCATTATGGGGTATTGTTTGTAGAATTGAGGAAAAAATAATGAATTTAATCCATTTGGGAATAAGGCTGTAACATAACAAAATGTGGAAAAAGTGAAGTGCTGTGAAAATTTTCTGGATGCACTGTATAACACACACACACACACACACACACACACACACACACACACACACACACACTGTTACAAGGTGTTTCTCATGTCTGCAGCATTGGAGACACTCATCTCTGCAGTCTGTCTATCTATATACAATTGTATACAAACTAACAAACTATACAAATTATATAATATTATATAAAATATAACAATATTTAAATTATTATATTTTAAATATAAATTAAATATATACATTTGTATATTATAAATAATTTTTATTTTAAAACATATTGCAGATAGATAAGCAATAATGTATGGTAAGCTTGTCATCTAAATTCAACTCAATAATATAATATTGGTTGCAATTAGAGGCACATGGCAATACTGTACAACCAGAGATACAGATGAGTTTAATACACATAGCTAGTGTCAGAGAGACAGACAAAAATAGACAGGATGGGCAAGGCTGAATTTTTGTGTAAAGCAAACAGGGATGTTGCCAAGCATATGATGGAAAATACAGCTTGATGGAAACTATGAGAATAGTTGTGGACAGCCATGTTACAATAATTTACAATATATTTAATAACCCACTAAAGAACAATATAATTTACATTACATTAGAAAAACTAGAGATTATGAATAGAATAGAATAGAATAGAATAGAATAGAATAGAATATTAGAGATTATGGGTGGATGGATAGATAGATAGATAGATAGATAGATAGATAGATAGATAGATAGATAGATAGATAGATAGAAGGAAGGAAGGAATGATAGATGGACGGACAGAAGGAAGGATGGATGGATGGAAGGAAGGAAGGAATGATAGATGGACGGAAGGAAGGATGGATGGATGGAAAGAAGGAAGGAATGATAGATGGATGGACGGACAGGCGGACGGAAGGATGGATGGATGGATGGATGGAAGGAAAGAAGGATAGATGGATAGATAGATAGATAGATAGATAGATAGATAGATAGATAGATAGATAGATAGATAGATGGAAGGAAGGAAGGAAGGAATGATAGATGGATGGACGGACAGACGGATGGAAGGAAGAAGGGATGGATGGATGGGAAGAAGGAAGGAATGATAGATGGATGGACGGACGAACAGACGGACAGGCGTAAGGACGGATGGATGGAAAGATGGAAAGAAGGATAGATAGATAGATAGATAGATAGATAGATAGATAGATAGATAGATAGAAGGAAGGAAGCATAGATGGACGGACGGACGGACGGACGGAAGGAAGGAAGGAAGGAAGGATGACTGGATGGATGGATGGATGGAAGGAAGGAAGGAAGGAAGAAATGATTGATGGATGGACAAACGGACGGAAGGAAGGATAGATGGATGGACGGACGGAGGGACGGACGGAAGGAAGAAAAGAAGGATAGATAGATAGATGGATTGATGGAAGGAAGGAAGGAAGCAAGGAATGATAGATGGACGGACAGAAGGAAGGAAGGAAGGATAGATGGATGGACGGACGGATGGAAGAAAGGATGGATGGATGGATGGAAGGAAGGAAGAAAGGAAGGAAAGAAGGATAGATAGATAGATAGATAGATAGATAGATAGATAGATAGATAGATAGATAGATAGATAGATAGACTGCAGAGATGAGTGTCTCCAATGCTGCAGACATGAGAAACACCTTCTAACAGTGTGTGTGTGTGTGTGTGTGTGTGTGTGTGAGAGAGAGAGAGAGAGAGAGAGAGAGAGAGAGAGAGAGAGAGAGAGAGAGAGAGAGAGACTGCATCAGCTAAAATCCCCACTACTCGGCAGTCTAAACGGAGACCATCTGCTCGTGCGTGAAAATACTTCACCGTGAGCTCGTGAAGCCTATTCACATTTATAATAATCTATCAGTCTACAGGTACTGCGTACATCTAAAGTCTCCATTTGTTCCTTTCTTGCATCCTGTTATGCGCACAGTTATTTAAACAAAATGTTATATGATTCTTAAAGGTACAGGACATTAAATGAGAATGAATAATTTAACCTTCATAAACATTTTACACTATAATGTAATGTAACTGCGCGTGCATAAGATCAGCACTTTTTAACAGGCGTAGCTACAATAAAGAAAGTTTCGTTTTTGTTCTTGAAAAGACTTGAAGAAAACATGAAACACAAGGTTGCAAAATAGTTCTTACCTGTCAATCGCGTTTTATTCCCCGTGTGCTGAAGAGAAGCTCATTTGGAGGCATTAATTTTAAAGAAGCGCGTCGGGCTACTGCGGGTCTCCACTAGCAACGGCGCGAGCCAACAAAGGCACCTGCTCGCGAGTCCTAATCCGCTTGTGCGTCTTAACGGGGCTCCGCCAGCCAGTCTCAGAGCTCTGATCCCTCACAAGCCGCTCGCTTGACTCCTGTTATTGACATTTGCCAGTATTTCTTCTTGTTCATAGGTTAAATTAGCTCTACGGGCCGGTGGGATACAGTTTAGGTCCGCCCAGTCACTGTCATGGAATGCGACAACGTCTACCTGTACAGTAATAACGAGGTGTCAAACATAGGATAAATATCAATGTAGAGAAATCTATTGTTGGTATGCTCGGAATGCCTTACCTGATTATTTTATTTTTCGGCGCTGCTCCTGGGTAGTCGTTGGAGCTGTTTATCCCTTTCCCCTTCTTTTATTTGCCCGTCTCCACTGACTACACTATAGTCTGCATGCTTCGGCGTCTGCATTCCCTCAGCCGACTGCAGCCGGAAAGAGCCGAACCGAGAAATTGAAGCTTGCTTGCGTATTGTTACGCTTGGATGTTTAGGCAGGGTGCATGCCATGCCATATGTATTTTTTTCGCGAATTAATCCGAGGCTGTATGGGACATACAGTCTGTTGAATGGTTCGTAATTCAACTTTACTGTCGAGCTGAAATTTAGACACGACAGCCACTAAACGGACTGTGCATCTATCCGTCAGCCTCGTTTTCATTCGCGCAAATTAAATATGGCTTCTTATCCTGAATACGATCAATATAGAGCCCCCTCCAAGCGCATTTTTTTTTTCTAAATATATGTTTTCATTTGTAAAACAAATATATGCTACTGACTAAAATTAATGTCAAAGTCGATGTGATGAACTACCTGGTTACTATAGCACCTGTCTGAACTTGGGGTCCTTGAGAAAAGAAGTGCACTTAAAGGGATAGTACACAAAGGAAGATATGACTACCACAGTACCCCCTGACTATGGTAGTCAACGGGTGCCGAGATCTACTTGGTTAAAAACATTCTGCCAAATATCTTCCTTTGCGTACAGCAAAACAAAGAAATTTATACAGGTTTGGAATAACTTGAGGGTGATAAATGATGACAGAATTTTCATTTTTGGGTGAACTATCCCTTTAATTGTACTGAACGTACACTTGTAGTGCACTTCAAAACTGTGCATGCAGATAATATAATAATACTGCAATAAAAGGTCACTTAAGTCTATAACTTAAAGAGAGTGCACTTTCATTCATGTTTCTTAAGTAAATACACTTTTAAAAAGTTCACTAATAATGTCAAATTAAAAGTTTTAACTCAAAGGTGCACTGTGTAAATTCAACTGCCCACCGCTCACCCCTCCCTTTCGAAGCACATAGAGAAGCTACGGTGGCTGACAGAGGACAAAGATGTCATCGTCTGAGACAGCAGAGAGTAGCTAGCGCTCTGTAGAGCAGTTTGTCCATTTAGGGCTACTGTAGAAACATGGCGCCGCAAAATGGCGACTTCACTGTAAGGGGACCCGCGGTGTATGTAGAAATGGCTCATTCTAAGGTAATAAAATCTTTATACACCACTGAAAACATAGTTATGTATATTATATTGCATTTCTGTCAATAGATCCTCATAAATATTACACACTGTACCTTTAAAGTACCTGTTAAGTAATTTTGTTTGAATAATCTTGTCATGCTTTAAAGAAGTACACTTATTCTGTTGTGCTGACTAACATACTAAAGCACATGTACATATTGTTAGTTAAAAAAAAAAAAAACACTCTTAAGGGATATTTCACCCAAAAATGAAAATTACCCCATGATTTACTCACCCTCAAGCCATCCTAGGTGTATATGACTTTCTTCTTTCTGATGAAGACAATCAGAGTTATATTAAAAAATATCCTGACGCTTCCAAGCTTTATAATGGCAGTGAACGGGGCTCACGAGTTTGAAGCTCAAAAAAGTGCATCCATCCATAATAAACGTACTCCACATGGCTCCGGGGGTTAATAAAGGCCTTCTGAAGCGAATCGATGGAGTTTTAACTCCATTGTGTTTTAACTCTGATTGTGTTCATCAGAAAGAAGAAAGTCATATACACCTAGGATGGCTTGAGGGTGAGTAAATCATGTGGTAATTTTCATTTTAAAGTGAACTAATCCTTTAAGTTCAACTAATTGCATGCCATATACATTTTAATTGCAAATAATAACATGAAATTAAGTGTCTAAAAACAGTACATTCAGTTCAGTGTAAAGTATGCTAAAGTGTACTTAATAATTTGTTACATTTATATAGCGCTTTGCTCTGTGCTGTTATGAAGTGATGAGAATAGTTTTTGTGCGCAAAAAACAAACAAAAATAACGACTTTATTCACGACTGTCATTCCCCTATGCTGTTGACATAGTAAATACAGTGCAGTGCTTCCTAGGTCTACGTCAGAACGCCGGCTTACCATTGGCAGACACTGTTCACGTGTGTGACGCTGACGTAGGAGCTAGCCAATGGTGAGCCGCCGTTCTGACGTAGACCTAGGAAGCGCTGCACTGTATTTACTACGTCAACAGCATAGGAGAATGACATAGACAAGAAGAAATTTTTGAATAAAGTTGTTATTTTTGTTTGTTTTTTGCGCACAAAAAGTATTCTCGTCACTTCATAACATTAAGATAGAACCACTGTAGTCACATGGACTATTTTAATGATGCCTTTACAAACTTTCTGAGCCTTAAAAGTGGTAACTAAATTGCTGTCTATGGAGAGGTCAGAGAGCTCGCCGATTTAATCAAAAATATCTTAATTTGTGTTCCGAAGATGAACAAAGGTCTTACGGGTTTGGAACGACATGAGGGCGAGTAATGACAGAAATTGAATTTTTAGGTGAACTAACCCTTTAAGCCTTGACAATTGAAATATTCAAGCGCAAGAAGACACAAAAGGAGCTAATTTCGTTACTCACGCACTGTGTGGAAAGTTTTGTGTGCGCACACACCCGAAGCATGCACCCAAAAAGCCGTGTCTCAGACAGCGCACGAATACTAAACAGCTCTCTTTCATGTCTTCTTGCACTTGAGCGGATAAATTCACACAAAATTGTCAAAAAATAGTGAGTATAACATAATTGGATATGTCTTAAGTGAATGCAAACATTTGAGAAAGTAAATGCATGTGTACAGTATAAGTATATTGGATACATCATGTCTAATGCTGTCTGTTAATCAAAGGACTGAGTAACTTTAAGGATGTTTGATCTTATTTTATTACTGTTTACTTCTCTTTTATAATGTTTTAAATTTATATTAGTTAGGCTAGTAGTTTTATGGTATCGAAACTGGAAAGGAGAATTGTGAATTTTCACTGGAATTTAAAAATGTTGTGTCTGTAAAAATATTACTGTGTGTTTTTGCAAAAACTGTTTCATGGCCATAGGCAGGTGTGGCAAAAAGCCTAGTTCAGCTCCAGTGAGCTATATTCAGATGGCTATAATCCATATTTATCTACACGCTGATTCTGAAAAAATAAGGAGAGAACCCCTGTGCTGTGAAAAAGAACACTCATTCAGAACATTCATATAAGACTATGAATTAACTATAGCCTAGGCCTACTAACTATAGCAATACGAAGTACTTTAATATCATGTTTAATGTTAGATCCATACCTTAATTTAGTTAAGAGGTAATGTAGGCCTATTTATTTTTATTACAATATGACAGTTTCTAAATTTACTTTGGCTAAAATTTTTGGTTTATGAGAAACTGCAGTTACAATAATGTACAATGGTTAAAGAATATATGTTATGCAAATGTTCATAAGGGTGACTGGGAATAACAATTTAATGTAATTTGGTCACTTTACTGAAAATGTCTGTTAAGAACATGGCAGAACTCTATGAAAAATTAATTCCAGTGGAATGACTAATAGATCTGTTGTCTCCTGAGGGTGTAAAGTAGGGCCATCTACTGGGACATCCAGCATCTCAGAAAGAAGCACACTCATTCAAATCCCAGGATGTTTTTGGCTCACATTTTAGAAATGTCAGTGTTTAAATGAGAGACAGTTTAAATCTGTATAGGTAGAATAAATTGATTCCTGTCATAAAATACGAAAAATCCTTGAAAGTAGACACCTCATTTTGTACTCACAAAACATTGCCATTCTTTTAAAGCCTCTACTGAAAAACAGAAAAAGATCAAAATGAAGAAAAACCAAACTAGAATTGCGACATCTGGTGGTGTGGTGGTAGAACTGCTGGCTGAAATATAACCATCTAATACAGCTGTTTGTTAATGTTGTACATGACCAATAAAACATGATTTAATTAACACCATGATGAAATTACATCCGATCTATTTGGATAGATAGTAAAGAGCATGAATTTTATATGGAAAATTTCAGTTAAAATGTGAAAATTGTCTTGTAACATGACTGTATTCAACATTACCTGTAATAGTCAGTAAATAAAGCATTATAAACAATGTATTACATAAATGAATGAATAAATGGGTTCAAAATGGTGTTTATTCTTTGTATTTATTGATCAACCCACAGACATACAAAATGCATAGAATGCAGGACTCAAATAATGCTTCAGAGAGAAGGAAGTTTCCTTGATAAAAAGCATTGGTATGAAATAACATGGTCTTAATACAAATACAAAAACTGGGGCAATACAAACATTGCAGCGAAATCACAAATACCTTCATGTCAAAGGTTCAAAAGCAGAATAAACCAGCAGAACGGCCAACAACACAAAGCCTTGAACTGTTCCGAAACACAACCAAACTAGAAAAGGCACAAATGATATTTACAGTGAGGTCAGGGTTAGGTTTCAAGTGAATTCATATTTTTCATAATTCTCCACAGAATTAAGGACAGGTAGGCAGCCTGATGTTTGTGAATTTTGGTGTCAAGAACCATGAACAAACTACATCAAATTCTACATTATTTAAAGGGACAGTTCACCCAAAAATGAAAATTCTGTCATCATTTACTCACCCAAACCTGTATGAATGTCTTTCTTCTGCCAAACACAGAGGAAATATTTTGAAGAATGTGGGTAACCAAACAGTTCATGGTAGCCATTGACTTCCATAGTATTTTTTTCATACTATGGAAGTCAATGGCTACCATCAACTGTTTGGTTTACCCCGCATACCCACGTTCTTCAAAATACTGTCTTCCGTGCTTAGCAAAGAAAGAAATTCATGCAGGTTTGTGAGTAAATGATGACAGAATTTTCATTTTTGGGTGAACTGTCCCTTTAAGAATGATTTGTCAGGGCAAAATAGCATAAAATTGTGTGATAGCTTGGTCTTTTATAACTTGGTTGTAGTGCATTTTCATTTGGCTTTGAGTCAAAGGTAAACTATAAGCTGTCTATCATTTCAACATGTTAAAACACGCATAATTAATCAGCATTTATCAAACATCCGCTATCCAGCATATTCTAGTGACTCAAAAGTGAGAGGAAGGAAACTTTTGTACATTCAGTATGCACTCGCTAATAAGTTATAATAAATTGTGTTGTTTTCATTCAAGGTCAAAGGAAATCTAAATATATAATCTCAGGCTGAGTGGCAGTGAAAGCTGTACGATGGATGTAAACTGTCTATAGGAACTGCTCCTTCAGTGAATCACCTAAAATAGTCTCAAGTAAACATATTTGTCATAAAGCAGAATACACCAAACAAATATTTCAAAAAAGCAGTCAACAATGGCAAAAACAGAGAACAATTAATGAACAAAAGTCATAAACACAATTCAAAATAATTTAGAAACAGTCAAACTCATACTACCATTGGATTAAAAAAATGTATAGCTTTAGATATTATACTTGCAAAACATAACTTCCGTAACATCAACACTTAGGGTCTCATGTATTTACAGATAATTATATTGTCAGTGCAACTCATAAGTCTCGGTAAAGCAAAACAAAATGAGCGCAGAAGCAATTTCAAGTTAAAACTGAAACCTTTAGTCACAAACAGCCCTTACTATCAACTAAAACCCTGCAAAAATGTACCTGACAGAGTGTCTGCAAGGTCATCGTGACTTTGCCAAGTAAGACATGTTCCTGGATCAACAAAATATGTCCAACATTCCTGTCCCTACAACAAAACCTAGCCCTGTCCATAAGTTCAGAGGGAAATGATAGGTGAATAACACTGCTGTAGAAGCACCTGTTTGTAAGCCTAAACTTAACATAAACTGTAAACTTGTCCCTCAAATCTGATTGGTTGATTTGAATGTTGTTCCAGGACCAACAATGATGTTGACCCAGGAACATGTTGCACTTGGTGAAATCACGTTCACCTTGTTGGTCCACTAAAAGCGTAAATACATGTTCACTGACTAAGGCGAGGTGTTTCAATATAGCATACATATTTCAGCTGAAAATCACTCGTCATGGAATAAAACGTATGGATACATAATAGAATAAAATACTTTTTTCAAAAGTCACTAATGAAATCCTTGTGAAATGTATAATCTTAGCACAGCAAACATAAATATCAACATTATAATGCATTTATAGCTAAATATGATTATGTACACATGGATTACAACTATTGACCAAACACTTTCTATATTCATAATACATTAAATATTAGTTCTTTTAAGATGTAATGCAATAATTAATGCACATTTTGGAAAAATTCTGTTAAGTTTTAAGAGTCCATTAAGAGCTTTACATTATTGTAAAGGCCATACAAATTTAAATACTTGTTTAATAGACTTTAGTTTATTAGTTATTAGAGAAATAAAAACTGCACACTTTGTGAGCATGCCCGTTGTTAATTTTACTTGACAATGTGAGGTTTTGAAAACAAAGTGTGCACCTGATCACCTATTAGCCCTGATCAACATGACAAAAATACACGTTTTCTACAATGTTCAATTTATTTTCAATGTCAAACAGTTATTAAAATATGTATGGCCTAAGGGAACGCAACAAAAATGGAATGCTTAAGAAATTGCGATGGTACCAGCCAGTGATTTAGCAACCCTGAGAGCAAAAGCTTTGGCTGATCAGTCCTATGAACCGATGGCTAATTTACAAACCTTGACCATTGGTAATCAGATGAAGCTGAGCACACAAAAGTGTGCTAAATGTGTATTATAATTCATCCAAAAGTGGAAATTCTGCCATTATTTACACCCTTGTGTTGTTCCCAACTGAACAAAAAAGGAGGTAACTTTTTATGGTATTTAACTGTTGCAGTTTTATTATTTATGAAGACAGAACGGCCAAAGTGTAGACTGGAAAATCTACAGTAGAAAGACAAAAACATATGGGTATGTAACTAAATTATGACAGAATTTTCAGTTTTTGGGTAACTGTTCCTTTAAGTTTCAAAATAATCTGAGATGAACCTGACTAAAATCAGCCCAGTTTTCTTTAAATGTAATTTTTTACTCCTGTTCATGAAACCTTTAAAGGCAAATAGCTGGCGATTTTCAGTGTATCTGTGTTTTTCATATCCAGTTAAGCACTCATACAAAATGATCCATAATATAACATCAACAGCAGCTGAAAATTGAAATAATTAATAAAATAAATAAAATAAAATAAAACACTTTTTATTTTTCACTGGAATTGAATGCAGTAAAATAGGCAAAAGCCTTTAAAGTACCCCTATTATGCTGTTTGCTAAATTAGTTTTGGGGTCTCCTACAATATATTTACATGCATCCAAAGTCAAAAAAACACTTTAATTTTCAGACGGCCTCGTCTGTTCTGATAGGTCTACCACTTACAGCACGTGTCGGAAACGAAACGCCTATTTGGTGGCCGCGTGTCGGAAACGAAACGCCTATTTGGTGGCTGCATGTCCACCAAAGCGTTTTTAGCCAGCTGAAAAGGCCTAGCTGTGAGCACTTGAGAGCGTTTTGGCCGTGCAGCATTTTTTTTTTTTTTCAGTTGAGACAGTTGAGACAATTCAGTTGAGTTTGCTTGCTATGATAAGGAATATCCACGGAAGTGTTACAAGTATCTCATTTCACAGATAGTTTGTTTCTGTATTGTTTCTATATAAAAATGTCGATACAATGCAAAGTTTTAAATTATTTAATTCTGTTATTATGCTTGTTGTCATCTGTTGACGTTGTGCGAGCAGAATGTGGTGATTGGTCGGTGTTGTATTTGTCCTGCCCCTCCTCCACTGTGATTGGATGGCTGGGAAAAAACTGACAGTGATGAGCGCTGCATTTGACCCAAAGTTGAACATTCTTCAACTCATGCTCAGCGCTTCGTTACACTACTGGTGTTTTAAAAAACTGGTGTGGAAAAATACGCTGGCCGCGGGAAAAAAAAACGTTTTGGTGGACACATGGCCTTACTAAATTTCAGCTCTGTGGGCTTCTTCAGCGCTTGTATAAACAGTGATACGAACGATGTAACAATGGCGTCAGTTTTTCGTATCAATTCCAGTGCGAGTCCTCATCCTTTTGAAGTGCATGCAAAGTGGATTCACAGTGCTGAAAACAGCATCTTCTCGACATGTCTTACAGTCTCAGCTACAACTACAGTGTTGGAGGGCGGGTCAAAGTAGATGTTGTTCACGGGCAGCCAATGAAGACCATAGGCTGGCATTATGCAAATTTGTTACATTGTTATGAAGGTATGTAACAAGGAAGTGAGACTGGAATTGCTGACAACTCGTTTTGGCAGTTCAGAATTGATCCTTTCTCTTTGTCATGCACTTTGATCTTTAAAACTTTGCAGACCTTTTACATTCACAAACAGCTATATTACATACTGCTGCATGAAAGGTATTATTTGAAAAAGCATAATAGGGGCACTTAAAAACCCCATGCAAGTCTCAATATAAAGAATGAAAAAAAATGAGCTGTGACCTAACCCCTAACCCTTTTTTTTTGCTAAAACACTATTGTAGTCGAGATGATTTTGTCATTTAATATTATTTAAAATATTAAATAATATATTTTTATTTATATTTTAGATCATAAAATTAAGCATATTTTAAAGTGAAAGAAAAAATAGACACAATCATAATGTGGCATGAGTCAAAAAACCCTAAACTTGTCCTTTAAGCCATATGGCCTGTCCAGGCAAATCTTTCCCTGGACATTGTCATCAAGCACTTGTGGTTTCCAAAGACATTACACATCCAAAAATGCAACAGACTTGCACTAGACTAGAAGCATGGAGAATCGGTACTGTGTACAGTAATACGAAATGTACTCATATTTCTGACAGAAATAAGAATATCTCCCCACTGGCAGTTGCAGAATAATCCCACATCAATTTAAAAAACACTACAGAAATACCTTTAAACTGTAGTCAAGTAATTACTATCCAGGATGAGTGTTTTTACAAATATCTGGCAGTGATTTTACATTTGCTCAGTATATACCTTTTAAAAAAATTGTAAACCTTCATGACATGTAATACGTCCATAGACTTTTCCAGAAATGTTCATGTTCTGGATCCTTTATCAGTCTCAGGATTGCACACGGCTTCAGGTCCAAAATGACCCCTGCTGCCTGTAGTCTCACAAAGGCTAGTTGTAATTTCTGTTGTATGTGCTAGTTAAAGACCTATTAATAAGTGACAAGAGTGACATTAGTCAAACGGTTCGCTAGCAAAAACACAACAGAAAAAAACAATATTGTTTATGCTTTAGTAGAACTTTAGCACTTTAGTGGCAAATATATATTCAAATGATTTTGTTGTTAGGTGTATGCATATGTGTGTCACCGGGCCGTACTGGTTGGTTGATTGAGAGGTATGTACAGGTACTTCCAGATGGCATAGTAATGGATGCCTGCTCCCATTGCAACAAAGAGATGCCATATAGCGTGAGCAAAGGGCACTATTCCATCACTTTTAAAGAACACAATGCCCAACACATAACACCCGCCACCAACCAGCAGCTCACACAGACCTGACCTGTCTGCCTATAAGGAAAACAGACAGACATTTCATTTGATTCTAATTAGTCTGTCACAACATTTTCAACTGAAAGCATTCATTTTCTTACCATAGAGAGGATGACAAGGGCGGGAAAAACACCCATTGCTATGTAACAGATCAGCTCTACAACTTTAAACCTGTAACACAAAGGACACAAGAAACACCTGTAGCACAGAAAATGTACAAATAAACACTATTTGTCATTTGTCAAATATGTACTTACCTTTCATGGAAAAAGAATACATAGGCAGTTCCTACAGAGGCCATCACCCAGACAACCCAACGCATTTGGGCTGCCCATGGACCTAGCTCCCGCAGCGTCAGCCTGCCATAAAGCCATTAGATCCTTAATTAACGGTGCTTCGAACATCAACTATCTGTGAAAGTCTCACAAATGTTAATTCTGAATACACTGTAAAACCATTTGGATAAAGGTGTTTGCTAAATGTAAAAGTACAATTGAGATTCATAACTCAAGGCTATGCAGCTGGATCACAAGTAGGAAAACAACAAAAATTTTAAATCAAGTCAAAACAATTGAGTAACAAAATATTGTAAGTTTAAAGTCTGTATGAAACGGAAGTTGCGATACTATTGTGAAATATACCGGTGAGACAAAACATTATGACCACCTGCCTAATATGCTGTTGCTCATCCACGTGTTGCCAAAACAGTGCAGACTTACGAGGCATTCACTCTACAAGACCCCTGAAGGTGTCCTGTAATATCTGGCACCAAGGCGTTAGCAGCAGATCCTTCAAGGTTAAAAAAGTGGAGCTGCCGTGGATCGAACTTGTTTGTTCAGCACATCCCACAGATGCTCAATTGGATTGAGATCTGGGGAATCTGGAGGCCAAGGCAACACCTTGAACTCTTCATCATGTTCCTCAAACCACTGCTGAAAAATCTGTGCAGTGTGGCAGGGTACACTATCCTGCTGAAAGAGGCCACTTCCACTAGGGAACAGCATTGTCATGAAGAGGTGTACCTTGTCTGCACTCTGCAACAATGTTTAGGTAATTGGCACGTGTCTAATTCACATCCACATGAATGGCCGGACCCAGGGTTTCCCAGTAGAACATTGTCCAGAGCATCACACTCCCTCCACCGGCTTGTCATCGTCCCACAGTGGACGCCGCCATCACTTCCCCAGGTAACGTGCACTCATACACAGACGTCCACATGAAGAAAACAGGGCATTCATCGGACCAGGTGACCTTCTTCCACTGCTCCAAGGTCCAGTTTCGACATTGTGTTTTTGATGGTGGACGGGGTTGGTAAATTCTCACCACTGCTGACCAGGAGCAACCCACAAGCCTTGCCATAACAATTTGGCCCTTGTCAAAGTCACTCAGATCTTTATTCCTGCTCATTTCTCCTGCATTCAACACTTTAATTACAGGACCTGATTGTTTGCTTACTATCTAATCCAGTGTTTCTCAACTCCAGTCTTCGGGACCCACTGCTCTGCACATTTTGTATCTCTCTCTTATCTGACACACTCAGTTCAGTCCACAGAGCTCTCTCCTAATGAGCTGATGGATTAAATGGCTTATATTAAATATGGGAGACACACAAAATGTGCAGAGCAGTGGGTCCTAAGAACCGGAGTTGAGAAAGACTGATCTAATCTAACCAGATATATGTGGCCTTGTTAGAAGATGATCAACAATATTCTCTTCACCTGTGACTGGTTATAATGTTATGGCTCATCCGTGTATATCAGAGTGAAACAGCTTCTTGAACAAGAAAAGATGTAGGTACAGTAAATTCGCACCAGTAAACACGTCATCAGAGAAGAGAAGAGATGACTTTGCAAGAGGGAGGGGAAGTTATTTTGATATAAGATTACACAGGCACATGAATTTTAACAAAAATAATGATGTGCACAGATAAATCATTTATAATAAATATTACAATATTCCATTCAAAAAAATAAAAATTGATCATTTTTATGGAATTTTTCTGTTAACAGAATATTCTGTTATAGAACATTTTTTCTGTTAACAGAATCTGTGGCACCATCAGTATTTCTGCTAAAAAACGATTCACACATCTTAGTGGAAACAAAGTAAAAAGGACTGGCAAATTCAAACTCTTTATGGCCAAGTTCACACAGCAGCAGAATGTCAGGCCCTGTTTACACCTTGTATTAAGACGTGTTTTGGTTGATTGGATCACAAGTGGTCAACGCTAAATATAGGTTTAAACAGGGTATAAAACGTTTTGAGCTTGTCTGGATTTCTTTAGTAGTGTAAACGCTCATGTGGTCGAATGTGTCTGAACAGCCACAAAAGACCGCCTACTCTCCGCCTAATGTATAAACATTATGGGAAGCATGCTAGCCAGACAGGATTTAAACTTTGGCTGGAGACCCAAGTTTGGTTTGTAGACAAAAAAACGTACCAAGCACAATGTTCTCTCACCATTCCTGATTTCTAACACGCTCTCACCGCGTTCGACTTGGTCTTGCAGCTATCAGAGCAGAAACGAAAGCTGCTGCTCTCTGTAAACTGTGTGAGCTTTGATATTACTTTGGTCACTGTCGCTATGGTTACTGGTTAGAGAATAGGGCTTGACTCCCATTGCATGTTCATACAGACAGTATTTGAGACGCTGTTATAAGTTGCTGTGTGAACGAGACTCACGCCTTTAAGTAAATGAGGTTGTCAATCCCAAAAACTTGGAACGTAGCCCTATCTATCAACCTGCACCTCTGTGTCAATTTATGACAGCCAAACACAAGCCATTAATCCCTAATGCATTTCTTAAATTGATGCATAAACAACATTCACTCTCACCAAGGTGTGTAGGATGCAGCAATGAAGAAATAGATCACCATCCTGTCGCACATGTGGAAACAGTGTTCAACCGATCTAAAAAGTAAAGTAAGATATCACTTCTCAAGCACGTGTAAATAAATATTAAACTGGATTATCAGTTAGGCCTAAAAGATTTTTCCAGTTACACTAGCTCGATTTCACGAAATGAAACCAAACACACACTTGCAACTTGTTAGACAAACATTCATGTTCAAGTGTCTGAATACCCAGTACACAAACTGAACAATGTACTGATCAAAAAGCTGATCTAACTAATATGAAAGCCTTACCGGAGATGACTCTTTTTCCAGGAGACAGTATGGAAAACTGTGGATATGATGAAAAGGCTTGATAGTCCCGCCCCATAAAGCCATGCTGAAATCTCCTCCCAGTGGTCATCAGATAAGAAGTACAACAAGATCCCACCCACAATGCTGGGAATGATCCAGAGCTGAGAATAAAATATAGTCACAGATTATTTAAATAGAATATGTGCAAACTGTAGACTATAGGAAATCATTTCAAAACAAATGTATGGCATTTATTTATAGTATATATATGTATATACTTATGATTAAGTATGGACCTCTTGGACCTCTCCACCTCTCCATATGTACACTGGGACCCATTATAAAGGCACATGGTTTCTCCTATCATTGCTATGCTGATGACACACAGTTCTTCCTTTCATTTCATCAGACGATCCCATGGTAGCTGCACAGATCTCAGACTGCCTGGCGGACATCTCAGGATGGATGAAAGAACATCACCTACAACTCAACTTAGCGAAGTCGGCGCTTCTTGTCTTCCCAGCCATCCCGTCAGTACAGCCAAACTTTATTATCCAGCTAGGTTAATCAACAATAATCCCATCAAGTTCGGCCAGAAAACTTGGGGTAGTCTTTGATGACCAGCTGACCTTCAAAGACCACATTCCTACTACAGCATGAACTACAGTTTGCACTGTACAACATCAGGAAGATCAGGCCCTTCCTAACTGAGCATGCAACACATCTCACCCAGGCCCTTGTCATTTCTAAACTACTGCTTCTGGCTGGACTTCCAACACAAGCAATCAAACCCCTACAAATCATCCAGAATGCAGCGGCTCGACTGGTCTTTAACAAGCCCACATCACACGACTGTTTATCTCTCTGCACTGGCTTCCGGTTGCATCTCGCATGAAGTTCACAACATTAGTGCTTGCCTACAGGACGGCCACGGGCTCTGCACCCTCGTACCTCCACTTTCTTCTACGAGTCTACGTGCCCTCAAGGAGCTTCCAGTCTGTAAGTGAACATTGCATAGTACTATCACAGAGAAGCACACAATTAATCTCAAGAAAGTTTTCGTTCAATGTTCTTTGCTGGTAGAATGATCTTAATCTCCACATTTCTAGCATCTGTAAAACATTTTCCATCTTAAAAATATATCTAAATTATGACATATGCTCTCAATGACAAATGCAGAAAAGTTAGTTCATGCGTTCATGACCTCAAGGCTACATTATTGTAATGCTCTACTGGGTGGTTGCCCTGCATGCTTAATAAACAAACTCCAGCTGATCCAAAATGCAGCACCTAGAGTTCTTACTAAAACCAGGAAGTATGACCATATTAGCCCGGTTCTGTCAACACTGCATTGGCTCCCAATTAAATATTACATACATTTTCAAATCTTTCTAATTACTTACAAAGCACTAAATGGTTTAGCTCCTCAGTACTTGATCGAGCTCTTAACACATTATAGTCCTTCACATCTATTGCAATCTCAAAATTTTGGCCAGTTAATAATATACCTAGAACAGCAAAATCAACTGCAAGAGGTAGATCCTTTTCCTATTTAGCACCCAAACTCTGGAATAGTTAATTCTTAGTTATTTCTCATTGATTATTCATAGTCACGGGGGCACAGGTGATCACTTCTGTATTCTTTTTTTTTTTGATTGATTGTTATTGTTGGAAGGGGCGAGTAGCGGGAGCCAACTTTCTGTTGACCGTATTTGTGCTGGTCTACTCATGTTTTTATGTGCTTAAATAAAAGCAAAAGGCAAGTTAAATCGTCTTCCTTTGATGTCAAGATGACCGAGTGCGAACGAGTCACGAGCCCACTACCTAGCCTCTATGTGGCTATTGGATGCCGCTAATATTAGTCAACAGAAAACGGCACTTCATTTCAAAGACACTCCATTCACGTGCTGCACCGGATGGCAGTTGTGAATTGCAAGTGGAAACGGACACGAGATGCACAGCACTTGAACTGGTATGTGAATCAGTTTATTATTATTATGCTGCTTGCTGTTTGCTGCTGGTCGATTGGAGCGTGGCTCTGTTTGTTTGGATAAACTACGGTGGACTGGAAGTGCATAGTTTATGTCAAGTGTGTTACATGCAGCGCTGGGATTTGCACAATTCTCGTGTGTGATTAAACGGATTGCTTTGGAAGTTGTATGTGCTGATGAAGGAAAATGGATGAAGATGAGGGTGATGCGGTTATGGAGAGCAAAAGGGAGCGTAAGCTCACAGTAAAGGCTTGAGAGTTAAAGATTGAATCGCTATAAAGGGACCGTAAATCCAAAGTGAACAAAATAAAAAATGTGATCGCTTCAACAAAAGAGCTTATGCAAAATGGTGAAAATTCATCTAAGGTTTGTTCTTTACTGGAAACACTGAAGCTTTTGAGAGATGATGTCAATTTGTTGCATGAGAATGTGATTCCTTTACTTCCTGCTGAGGAACAAATGAAGCAAAATTAATGGTATGGTTCAATTTTACGGTTCAACAAAGGGTTTATAGAAGATGTGGAGCAAAGGCTGTGTGATCTTAAATGTAAGACAACCTCACTGACTCAAACTACAGCAGCAGTGTTTGAACAAAGTAATGAATGTCCTCTGTCATCTCATTCTGCAATAGATGGAATACAGTCAATGACCATGGCTGCTCAAGTGCAAGCTGCTTTAAATTATCCATTGCCTGTTGCAACCTCTGATGCAAATGCAAATTCAAAAACTCTGAATCAATGTGAGGAATGTAATGCATTGACTTGTGAGCAATTAATGGATGAGATCAAACCAACCGATAGCATCTCATATGTATACAGCAAAAAATCAAGTAAAAAGAGCTCCTCTTCTGGTTCATGATCTAGTAGATCATCTACATCATCTGCTCGTCTTCAAGCTGAAGCTGAAGTGGCGGCTTTATTAGCCAGTCAGCAAATGCTGCAACAGAAGCATGCTGTGGAAGAAGAAGAGGAGCGTTTAAGAAAAAAGAAGGAAAAAATTGATCTTCAAACAAAAACAGCTGTGTCTATGGCTAAAGTTAATGTGTACAGGTCTGCTGCATCAGAACAAAGTATACATTTGGAAGCAAGAAAAGTAAGAAAGGAAAATTATGAAATGATCTCTTCAAATTCGATGGCAGTTGCATCAGTTCAAGTTGACACACATGTTGAATCACAGTCTCTGCCTGTTAACAATTCGACAAAAGGTGCAAGAAATAAGGAAAGCAATTCTCAGCCTCACCCTGTGCTACAACCAAGGTCCATAACACCAGTACAGTCAACTACATCAGTGAATGGGCAGCTACCCTGTAACCGTAGTAGTGATGCACCTGTTTCAAGACCATCATTAACTGACGGAGAACAATGAAATATATTGCGCCTTATGGAAAAACAAAATGAAATCACTGCCATGTTGGTTCAGCAACGCAACATTTTATTAATTCCTCACAGAGATGTTGTATCCTTTGATGGAGATCCTTTGCAATACCAATGCTTCATACGATCATTTGAGGAGATTGTGGAAAAAAGGGCAAATGATTGTGGTGACTGTTTCTATTTTCTGGAGCAGTATACCCGAGGTCAACCAAGAGAACTTGTAAGAAGCTGTCAACATATGGCTTCTACACAGGGTTACTTGAAAGCCAAAGCCTTACTTAAGGAACACTTTGGAAACGAAGTCAAAATATCTTCAGCATATATGGATAAAGTGCTCTCTTGGAAGTCCATAAGACCTGAGGATACAAAGGTCTTACAAGATTATCATCTTTTTCTCAGAGCTTGCTGTAATGCCATGGAGGACGTTCGTTGCATGAAAGAGTTAAACTTGGTTACTAACATGCAAATTATTCTTTCCAAGTTGCCATTTAAGCCCAGAGACAAATGGAGAGCTGTGGCGTGTGATTTGCAGGAAAACCATAATGAACCAGCAACATTTCAAGACATTGTGAATTTCGTAGAAAAGCAAGTCAAAATTGCTACTGATCCTGTGTTTGGAAACATTGTTGAGGCTCCTCTTGGTGGAGGTCGAAGCTTGATTCGTTCTAAGCCTAAGGGAAGTAGTTTCGCTACCACTGTCTCTGTAACAGGAATGGAAGACATTAGGAAAACAAATAAAGGTGTATCCTGTCTTTGTTGTGGCGAAGAACATTTCTTGAATTCCTGTACTGTGCTTACCAAAAAACCCCATAATGAAAAAATGGATTTTCTGAAGAAGAAAGGAATCTGTTTCGGCTGTTTATGTATAGGCCACATTAGCAGAGATTGTAAGAAGCGGATTACATGTAAAGTGTGTGGCTTTAAACATCCCAGCATCCTTCATGTCTTCCAGCAAGATAAATCAGAGGAACCAAAGCAAGCAGTAGGTAGTGCTCTGATCTCTGTTCAGTCCAGTAGCCTTACTGGGGCCGGTGAAGATGCTTGTGCCTTGTCCATTCTTCCAGTATGTTAAATCTAAGAATGGAAACAAGATTGTGGAAACTTATGCCTTTTTAGATCCGGGCAGCTCAGCGACCTTCTGTACGGAAAGTCTCATGAATAAACTTAATCTTTCCGGTAAAAAAGTGAATATTCTGCTTAAAACAATGAATCAGGATAAATTGGTTTCCAGTTATGTTCTCAAGGATCTAGAAGTTGCAGGATTGGATCAGACACATTATTGTTCACTTTCTGAAGTATATACTCAGAAAAGTATGCCAGTATCAAATTCTAATAATCCCATGCAGAGTGATCTTGTTCGATGGCCTTATTTGAATCACATACACTTACCTTCAATCGAAGCAGGAGTTGAACTCTTGATTGGAGCAAATGTACTAGAGGCAATGGAGCCATGGCAGGTTAGCAGCCAAAGGAATGGACCATATGCGGTAAGAATCATACTTGGATGGATGGTAAATGGACCGCTTGAAGGAATGGAAAAGAATGGAACTTCCTGTAATGATCAACCTCATGTGACTGTAAACTGGATCTCTGTCTCAAAATTGGATGAGCTTTGGAAACAACAGTTTAAGACTGATTTCCCTGAAAATGCCCTGGATGAAATGGTAGGTATGTCTAAAGAAGATAATCAGTTCATGGATCTTGTGTCTCACTCTATAAAACTAATAGATGGTCATTACAGCATTGGTTTGCTGCTCAAGAATAAGGATGTGGTCTTTCCAAACAACAGAATTGTTGCAGAACAACAGGCTTTAAACCTCCAAAGGAAATTCAGGAAAGATTCAACATTTCAGGCAGATTATACTGCTTTCATGGAAGATGTAATTTCCAAAGGATATGCGGAAAAGATACCTGTGGAGAAACTTGAAAGGCATGATGGCTGTGTTTGGTATATACCTCATCACAGGGTTTACCATTCGAAAAAGAAAAAGATCAGGGTTGTTTTCGACTGTAGTGCCTCCTTTCAGGGAGTATCATTGAATGAACAACTACTTCAGGGACTAGACCTAACAAGCACTTTAATAAGTGTCCTTACAGGATTCAGAATGGAGTCTGTCGCCTTAATGTCTGACATTGAATCCATGTTCTATCAGGTAAAGGTTCCTGCAGAAGATTCTGACCTTTTAAGGTTTCTGTGGTGGTCAAAAGGTGACTTGAGTAAGGACTTGGAGGAATTCAGAATGGTTGTACATCTGTTCGGAGCTTCTTCATCCCCAAGTTGTTCTAATTATGCACTCAGGAGATGTGCAGAGGACCATGGAGACGTGTTTAATTGCAGGACAGCAGAGGTCATCCGAAATCACTTCTATGTGGATGATTGTCTTACTTCAGTTCCCACAGAATCTGACGCGATCCAACTATATAAGGAACTCCATGCAATGTGTGCTAAAAGTGGATTTCATCTGACCAAATGAATGAGCAACAGTCGTTGAGTGTCGAATGCCATACCAGAAGAAGAACGGGTGAAAGAAGTGAAGGATCTTGACTTGAACCATGATGTGCTTCCGATGGAAAGAGTAGTGGGTGTACAGTGGTGTGCCGAATCTGACACCTTCAAATTTAAAGTAGTAATCAAGGACAGACTTTTTACTAGAAGAGGAATACTTTCTGTGATTAGTGCAGTATATGATCCTCTTGGATTTTTGTCTCCAGTAGTTCTTTCTGCAAAGAAGATTCTTTAAGATCTTTGCAGGGAAAGGATTGGATGGGATAGTGTTATACCCATTAAATATGTACAGAGATGGAGAAACTGGCTTGAAGATCTTCATGGCTTGGAGAAATTTGAGACAAAAAGATGTTTGAAACCTGTAGAGTTTGGAGAGGTCACGTTGGCTCAGTTACATCACTTCTCTGATGCCAGTGAAGAAGGCTATGGTGTTGTGTCCTACCTGCTTCTACATAACAGTCAGAGCATTGTACATTCTGCTTTTTTGATGGGTAAGGCTCAAGTAGCACCAGTGAAATCTACCACCATTCCCCGCATGGAACTTACAGCTGCCACTCTCGCCAGCCGAATGGACAGGCTATGGAAAAGGGATCTAAGGATGAAGCTACAAGATTCAGTGTTTTGGTCTGACAGCACTGCTGTGTTAAAATATATTCAAAATATATCTTCCAGATTTAAGTGTTTTGTTGCCAACAGAGTGTCGGAGATCTTGAGAGCATCCAGCGCAGCTCAGTGGAGATATATAGATTCTGCCAACAATCCTGCTGACTTTGCCTCAAGGGGGCTAAAGGTGGATCTTTTACTTAAGGAGCAGATGTGGACATTTGGCCCTCCCTTTCTTACTAGATCACAGGAAGAGTGGCCAAACAACCCAATTGATTTGGAAAAGAGTTTGGTACCAGATCCAGAAATCAAGCGAGAAGTTGGGGTTAACACACTACTGGTTCAAACTGAGGAGAAAGATGATGCTGTTGCACGGCTTATCAATCATTACTCATCATGGACATGTTTGAGGAAGGGTGTGGCCTGGATTCTTAGGCTGAAGAGAATCCTTCTAGCTCTAAGTAAAAAGAGAAAACAACTGAAGGAAACTTTTGATTGTACTGAATCTAATCAACCACTGAAGGTTATCATTGATGAAAACATGCGTAAACTACGATCCAGTATGTGTGAAGGCTATCCATCAGTAGAGGAGCTAGACAAAAGTGAAATGGAGATTGTCTGCTTTTCTCAAAGGATGAGGTTCCCAGAGGAATTGATATCTTTACAGAGAAGTGAAGAAGTCAAGCGGAGCAGTCCTCTGTATTGTCTCAATCCAATACTTGAGGCAGGTGTAATGTATGGACGTCTGGATAATGCAGTCATGCCTGAAGAATCGAAGCATCCAATAATACTGTCAAAGGATCTGCATATTTCTGAGCTACTTTTAAGGCATATTCACAATGAGGTTGGAAACAGTGGACGAAATTACATGTTGGCTAGGCTACGTCAACGATATTGGATACCAGGAGCAAGTTCAGCCATACGGAGAGTTCTGTCCAGATGTGTAATCTGCACACGACTTCAAGGAACAACAGGTTGCCAGCAGATGGCAAATTTACCTTCAAGTAGAGTCTCACCGGATGAACCACCATTTACTCGAGTTGAAGTTGATTGTTTCGGTCCATTTGAGATCAAACGTGGACGAAGTACTGTGAAGCGATATGGAGTCATTTTTACTTGTTTGTCTATAAGAGCCATACATATCGAAGTGGTTGCATCATTAGATACAGATTCTTTCATTCACGCTTTGCGAAGGTTCATAGCACAATGTGGTCAAGTATCAGAGTTACGTTCAGATAATGGAACCAACTTTGTTGGAGCTGAACGAGAATTGAGAGAAGCCATAAAAAACTAGAACCATGATAAGATCAATGATGTTCTAATCCAGAAGAGTATCAAATGGATATTTAATCCTCCTACAGGATCTCATCACGGAGGCGTCTGGGAGAGGATGATTCGATCAGTGAGGAAGATTATGAATTGTATCTTAAAGGGCAGAGTATAGATGAAGAGGGTCTTCATACGCTTTTGTGCGAAGTGGAGTCAATTATCAATGGCCGTCCTATAACCAGATCATCCATGGATCCCAACGATCTAGAGGCTCTAACACCCAACCATCTGCTACTCCTGAAAACCCAACCATCTTTACCCCCTGGTTTATTTCTGAAGAAGGACATATATGTTCGTCGTAGATGGCTACAAGTACAGTACATGGCCGACCTGTTTTGGAGGTGATGGCTAAAGGAATACCTATCTCAGCTACAGGAACGGCAGAAATGGCTTGTAAAGAGAAGAAATTTTCAAGTAGGAGATGTTGTACTTGTCAATGATGCTGCCTCTCAAAACAATTATTCATACTACACCAGATAAAAGGGGACTGATTCGCCAAGTAAGGATTAAAACAAAGTATAACTGCTTAGACAGACCGGTCACCAAGATTTGTCTACTTCTTGAATCTGAAGATTTTTTTTTTTTTGAGTGCTCAATGACGTACGGACATACTGACATGTATATGATGACTGACTTATAGACAGACTTTTTTTGACTGACATGACTTAAGAATTAGACTAAGAAGAAATATAGACATTCTTTTTACATGGACAAATGCATACACACACACATATATAAGTATATTTGTAAATGATTTATATGTTGTACAATTTATGTATGTATTTATTGTTGTTGTTAATTGATGATGATTTTTTTTTTTTTTGTAATAATCATGGGGCCGGAATGTAAGTGCGTTAATTCTTTGTTATTTCTCATTGGTTATTCATGGTCACGTGGGCACAGGTGATCACTTCCGTTTTCTTTCTTTCTTTTTTTTCCTTTGTCGGATTGATTGTTATTGTTGGAAGGGGCGAGTAGCGGGAGCCAACTTTCTGTTGACCGCATTTGTGCTGGTCTACTCATGTTTTTATGTGCTTAAATAAAAGCAAAAGGCAAGTTAAATCGTCTTCCTTTGATGTCAAAATGACCGAGTGCGAACGAGTCACGAGCCCACTACCTAGCCTCTATGTGGCTATTGGATGCCGCTAATAGTCTTCCTAGCCTTGTTTGGGAAGCAGACACACTCTTTTTAACCTGGCATACACATAACACATTATCAATTTTTCAAATCAGTTAAATGATTGTTAGGTTGCATAAATTAGATCAACCGGAACCAGGAACACTGCCTATAACACCCGATGTACTTGTTACATCGTAAGAAGAAGAGCATCTACGCTAATATTAGTCTCTCTGTTTATCCCTAGGTTACCGTAGTCAGCCGGATCCGGTCCATATCCAGATCAGATGGTGGACCTGCACCTAGACACGACCAAAACGCAGCCCTGAATGTCAGCGAGGACCGTGTCTACTAGACAATCCCGTGTAAAGGCATCGTCGACGTGACAGCCATCCGCACAGATCCTCAGCAAAGACCACAAGAACCAGACAGGTCCTCCGCACAGACTCTATGGCCAGCCTCGACTCCACATCGGATGATGAATCTGATCTTCAAGCAAAAGGAACTGGATGAATATTTGAATGCTACTGATCCCTGAATTCTAACTTGTGATACAGCCTGAATCATAATCATAAAAAGTGTTTGTTCGTTGGCCAGAGGAGAACTGGCCCCCCGGTTTTTTCTCCATTCTGTCACCTAATGGAGTTTGGGTTCCTTGCCACTGTCGCCTCTGACTTGCTTGGTTGGGGACACAATAGTCACCAATATTATTGATCTGACTGTACTAACGCTGTTGTATGAGAACTGAACGGAGCTGGACGATGACATCATTTTTTGCAGAACTGCTTTATAGATGAAATGAACTAATTTAATAATTGATGATCTTTACAACAAAGCTGAATCAACAGTCGAAATGCATAATCACTGTAAAGCTGCTTTGAAATCTCTATTTTATAAAGCGCTATATAAATAAAGGTGACTTGAAAGCCAAATCCCTGACAATTTTCAAGAAACAGCTAAAAACACTTCACAAGTTCACCCTTACATATAATCAGATATAGTAAAAGTATGCATATTTGGCGTGCTGTCCGAAGGGAGGGCTCCAAGCTCGGAATTTGGCCCAAACCTAGAGTACTCCCCCATACCTTGTTGGGATAGGAAATATTTAAGAGTGAGGAGTTGTGTGCAATCGAGTGAGGAGTTGTGTGCAATCGCTTACTGAGTTGGTGCAGTAAGCGATTTCTGAGAAATGCTGTCGATTTTTGAAATCACCAAAACAAACACACCCCTACCCAACAGGATCACACCCCATCTTGATAGCTCCACCCTCAAATTAAAAAAACACGCTATGCAACACAGGCACCTCCCCCATCAAGAGTGTATACGCCCCTTACTGCTGATTTGCTACAACTGTGTTTTGGTGCTCGGTCCGGTCCACTTTCAACAGCGTTTCTCAGAAATCACTTACTGCACCTTTAATTGCAGCTAGGGCTGCACGATTAATCGAAATCGAACAGCAATCGCGATTTGGCTTATGTGCGATTAAAAAGCGCAAAGTCTGCGATTTTAATTAAATAAATATATGCCCAGCGTGTTAGTGAAGAGCGGCTCTGTGATCAGTAGTAAATGCTGCTCCGTCTGAAAGCACTGCGAGTTTGAGTCGCTTATAATGTGCGTTTGAAAAAACAAAAAAAAGACAAAAGTTTAATAATATGTTTTAACTCACTTCATATCGTCAGTCGAGTGTTTGTTATTTCCTTTTTGTGAGCTGATGTGGCTCATCACAGAATGAGGCAGACAATTAATTATTTTATAGTATTCTATACAGTGATGAAGTCTATGTCGATTAGTACTGCAATATAATATACTTTGTTATTATGAAAATACCCGAGAAGGCTTGAAGAACTCAAATACACCATATATTGTTGCCGTCTTGATGTTTAATCAAAGCGTTTCTATCTTGTTTTTATTCAGCTACACAGCGCTAGCTTCACATTAGGGATTTCCTGAAAACGAACGTCATTATATTACTTCTCTCTGAGGCATATGTGGTGTTTCTGCTTGAGGGCGCCCTCTGGCCTCCAGTATGAATGAAACATGAGTGTGTTTAGTGCCCAGCAGTGCTCACCCCATCCTATTTTGGGTAAAAAATAGGAAAAATAATACTTCTCTAAATAAATGTATATGATAATCCATATGTTTTTCTCCAGTGTACAGGAGTTTTCCCCCCACAGTGGATGCATAAGAGGCTCATATTTCATATTAAAGACATAACTCGTTCTTGATTTTGCATACCTCCTGACAAAAATTAAGAAATTGATATCACAGATTTTTATAATAATAATAATAATAATAATAATAATATAGTATTTTATAATAAATCCTTATACATTTCTAATGATTTTTAGTCATAGGCTGCCTCCATGTTAACAGGTAACCCTGCAGTTTTTTGTAAAATAAGTTCTGTAAAATATAAATATTATTATTATTATTATTATTATTATTATATTGTTATATGTATTCTTAAATACTCTATTTTTATTTTTTAATAATGAAAATGTTATTGTAATAGTAATATTTCTTATTTTGTAAAATATTATTATATATTATTAGCAATAATAATAATCATAATAATTATTCTTAGTCATAATATATAAGCACAACATTTTATATATATATATATACACACACACACTTTTCATTTGTAAAAAAAATAATCGCATTTTAAATAGCAAATCGCAATTTTAACCAGAATAATCGCAATTAGATATTTTCCCCAAATCGTGCAGCCCTAATTGCAGCCTGCTGAATAATAATCCATCTGAATAACAATCCATTTTATCAGCCTGCTGATAAAAGCATCTGCTAAATGAATACATGTATATGTTAAGACAGTAAACACACAACTCACCGCATGTGTGGCACAGTTAGCAGCGTGCTCATATTCTGTTGGCTGATATCTCTTGTTAGATGGTGCACGATTGTTCATAAATCTAAAAGCAAAAAGAAAGTCAAGTCACCTTCATTTATATAGTGCTTTTTACAATATAGATTGCTTCAAAGCAGCTTTACAGTGATAGGAAATTAATGGAAGAGACAGAAAGACAGAAAGAGATAGAACATGCAGGATCAGGGGACCCACTTTATATTAGGTGGCCTTAACTACTATGTACTAACATTTTAATTAATCATTTGATACAATGTACTTATTGTGTACATACATGTTTTTACATTGTACTTACATTTTAAAAATACCTGCATGTAATTACATCTGTAATTAATTTCTGTAGTTACATTTATAATTACACTGCTAACCCATCCTTTACACCTAACCCTACCCTTAAACTTACCCATACCACCACACCTGTCCCTAACTTTACCCGTATCCCACCTCAATATCAGCAAAAGTGTTTTGCAATACAATATGAACACAATAAGTACATTGCATTTATTTTTTGATGTAAGTACATAGTAATTAAGGCCACCTAATATAAAGTGGGGCCGGATCACGTAAAGCTAACTACTTACAAACTGAAAAAGAAATGCATAACATACTATTACCTACCTGCTTACTTAAAGCTACAGTAATGATGCTCTTGACATTTGAGTTTGACTGTTGTTTAACAAAGTTCCTTCTTTTAAACTGGTGGTTTCTCTAAAATGTTTAATGAACGAATAAATGAACAATTATGTATCTCAACATATAGGCTACTGTTACTGTTATAGTCAGTAAAATACACCACAAATGTCACCATACATTTCCCTCCTATACAGACATAATATACTGCATTAAAATAAAAATATGATTTTTCAATAAAATGTAGAATATTATAGAACATTTGACACAAACAGACATGATTTGTCTGTATTTTTTTGGTCACACTTTAGTTTAGGATCCAATTCTAACTATTATCTAACTATTAACTACACCTCAATGAACTCCTAATTACAGCTTATTAATAGTTATTGGGTAGAACTAAGAGATGTAGAATATGGTCATGCAGAATAAGGCATTACTATGTGCTTTATAAATACTAATAAACAGTTAATATCCCAGTTACATGCATGCTAATAAGCAACTAGTTAATGGTGAGAATTGGACCCTACTAAAGTGTTACCCTTTTTTTTTTCATCAAGTATATGAATTATTGCATTGTTTCATTATAATTGCTGAGTTAATCACCATATAGGTCAAATGATCATGTGACTGATAATAACTTTTGCAGTTGGCTGGCAGTGGCTGGTAACCATGGAGAACCACAGCAGAGGAGTCTTTCATCTTTACACATATCCCCGCATAGTGCTGATGTCACTGTTGGCATGGAAACATATGAGACTGTGACGGAAAAGGAATGAGGCTGTGCGTGGTTTCTTTTTCTTCTCCTTTTGTACCACAAAAGTGACACTTTGAATTCAAGAGCACTAGTTTACATTATAGTTTTGCTGCCAAATAGAGAAACTTAGAAATGTGATGCAGAGATGGACATTATGTACCAATTAATTAGTAATGTGGTATAAATTACTGCACAATATTTAGAAGGATGATATAGAGTATTACATCATTTTCCTAAATGTTTAAGTTCAGAGGAGTAAGCAGCATTGTGACGGTTAATAAAAACTGAAATATGCAATTAGGTCAAACAAAACTGATTTGGCATGCTATGGTTGTTTCTTAATGACCACATCTAGTTCAAGGCATATAACCCACATCTGTCCTAATTTCTATTGTTAGTAACCCAAATAGCTTGGCCTAAATTTGTTCTAGTATTCATTATAATGGTCACTTACTAAAACTCATGCACCCCACAAAAAAGGGGGGGAAAATCCTGTTGATAATCTTTTAGTGATGTTGGCTCATTATTTTGTTGAACACACTGAAGAAACTATTGTAAAATAAAAAATTAATGAATATAAACAAAACATGCCATTTTCATAAAAGGCTAAATTATCTATATAACATATACATATATATACATATCTATGTAAGGGGTTTTCAATCTTTTAGATGCCACGGACCCCCAAATTTGATCATCCCTGTGTGAGGGGACCCCCATTCTAAACTGTATAAGGCATCAACTCTGTCTTTTATAAACACTCAATGTAAACACAAAATATGAATATTATAAATCTGAAATTAGTTAGTTACTTGATTGTATATTTTGTTCTACTCAAATATGTTATATGTATTTATTTTTTGTTTAATTTTTAAAAAAAATTTAATTAAATTATTTATATTAATCATTTTTTAATTAAAATTTTTTTAATTTTAATCTAATTTAGTCAAGAGATTAATAACTTTATATATACACACACTATTGGCACAGTCATGCTGGTTATACCACAGTGGCATTTTAGACAAGTTTCTGAAATATAAAAATAAATACAAAAAATATAATAGCCTTTTTTCCTGTTTATAGTTTCTGGATAGTAACAGCCTAGACATTTAAACTTTACTAAAAAAATAAAACTATAACAAACTAATTTTCAGAAATTGAAATTCTGGAACCCAAGTGGAACCCAAATGGCTGTCTGTACTAGTTGAATTATTAATGTAATTTTAATAATTTAATAGATTTTTTTTAAGGGGGGAGAGAGATTAAAGTTACGTCATTTGAAGCCATAAACAATATTAATAAAGCCTAAACCACTTGAAACCGTAAGTGCCAGTGCTGCAGCATCACTCAGTGTGTGGTCTCTTCCCATTAGCACATGCTATCAACATCCTCACGAAGCCACGGATAATGAACCGAACATATCCTGATGTCAACTGCTCGTGCACAGTAATGAATCCGAGAGACCAATCTTACATGCCCCCCTTTAGGTTTACAATCAAATTTGAACAAATGTTCAGAGTTCATCGCAAATACATTAAAACATCATCTTTTTCCACCACTCCCATGAACAGTCACGCAAATCTGTTCAGGGAACATCGCGTTTTTTAAAAAACATGTTTATAGGAAATTACCATCATATTAACAGTACAACGTAACTGTCAAGAATCGACATGAATAGGTTTAAAGAAACATTTAAAAATACCCACGTAAACACGTAACATTTAGCTTTTCTTTGTGCCGCGTGGGTGTCACATCACAAAAGACAGCTCTAGACCGATAGAAAAACGACAACATTGACAATACGCTTCCTCACTCCATTCAGAACAGTCGCTAATTTAATCATTTCACGATATTCTTTCATCTCCAGCGTCGCCACATTTACTCACCTTACAAGTTTCATTTAAACGCGTGAAATCCAACAGTTGCGCGAGGTCTAGGATGAAAACGTCTCGTCTCTTAGCGACAGTCGAATTTAACACGCGCTCTGAAACATCATTCGGATGTTGAACACACCGAAACGATCATTAGTAGCAATAATCCGGAAGTAGAGAGCATGTAACGGTCTCAGGACCCCGGTCTTCCTGTAGTCAGAAACGCCTAGAGTGGATCATCTGTCTAGAATGGCGGGTTTATACAATGCATTTCCCATTATATCTACCCGCACTCAGATATTGGACGTTTGCCCTATTAGGTTACAGCATTTCTCAGTTTTAAAAAGGCTTCATAAGGGTATTAGACCTCAATTGATCCATTTAATTATTGGGGTCCTCAACTCGTTTATAGAAACGTGAACTGCCCCAAAGGGGTTGGGGGAAAAAAAAAAAAAAAAAAAAAAAGGTTTTGTTCAAACTTTTATTGAAACAAGAAATTCATCCAAACATGTCATTTGAAGTGCATAAGTATATTCAGGGGTTCAAAAATGCATTCATTGGCACAGTGACACCCATACATAAACAGGAGATCATATACCAAACTTTTCCACCAGATGTACTTCTTGGTCCTCACATCTGCAAATAAAATTAGGATGTTTAGGTGCACCATATTGAAGTGTACATTAAGTTGCCTTGCAACCTCAACCAGTCCAGAGAGATTCATTTTAGGATGTTAAAGTGCTCAGGCAGAGTCAGAAGTGCTTCAAAACATTTTATAGAAACCACCAGTTTAAAAGTTAACTTTGTTAAACAACTCAAACGTTAAGCGCATCATTACTGTAGCTTTAGGCAAGCAGGTAGGTAAGTGTTATGCATTTCTTTTTCAGTTTATACACATGAGGTTTGTTACACCCCTATGTCACGATACAATATTGCAATACTTAAAAAAAAAAAAAGCAATTAAAATATTAAAATGCTTGGACTTGGTGATGGTAACCCAATGCACAGGACAATGGTGACCAGAATAAAAATATGAAAATACAGAATTGTGTTACACATATGCTTGCGCTGTCAACTGTCTAGAAACATTTAAAATAATGTAGGCCACTTTTGACAGTAAACAAGACATTTGGCATTATCAGGCTCTGCAAATATTCCCATTGCGCCATTCATTATATATGGTTTAATGTAGTACTGACACCCTGTAACCCGATTTCTCCTAACACAGAAATTCTAATTTTGTGTGAACTACACAATACAGAATGTCACTATCTAAAATACATATAGTATTTTTGTATTGCAATATATTGTGACGTCGCTAATACACACTTAAAAGGACAAATGAAGGGTCTCACCTCACCACATTTTTGCAGTCAGGAACGTCAACATGCTAATCAGTGAAAGCTGATAGGGGGAAGAAAAAAAAAAAAAAAAAAAAAACCTCAGTAGCTGAAATGTCATACCGTAAATGACAACCAATACAACTTAAAATTAGAGTTCCCACACTTTGACCAATGAGTCTCCATGACTTTTGTAGCCACACAGATTGGGGATTTAATTTATGGGATTGATAATTTCTAATCATAAAATCTTTTCAAATTGTAGAACCACATACACTTTACAAATTAACAACGGATCTGTAACCAGCTAGGCTTTGAACAGTCAAAAACCCCATTTAAATTTTAAAAAGTTACTTGCAGAAAAGCAGTCTCTTGCCCACCATCTTTACATACACTACAAAAAGCATGAAAAACAAACTTGATCATGAACGTGGGAACCCTAAATTCAGTCACATAACACACACACGTATGTATGTATGTATGTATGTATGTATGTATGTTTATATTTATTTTTTTCCCAAAAGAGCCTCAGACTAGATTTCATAATCAGCTGCTGAAAACAGCGTTCATACGAGGTGTCAGAAAAGTAATAGAAGTCATCAGCGGCTCAATTTTAATTCAAATTAAGTGCATATCAATCAGAGTCCATTGCTTAATGTTCACTTACCACCATCTCTTGAGCGCATTCATCGTGATTTAGAATCAATGCGTCAAACGCGAATGTTCTACCCGTTCAAACGCCATTGGCGAACATCATCCAAGGCCACGTGTTTCTCTACTCCCAACGTGATTTAGACTGGAGATTCTACAAACAATACAAAGAAAGGTTCATATGCGGATCTCGTGTAAATTCGACTCAAGCCCTCAAATGAAAATCTGGCGGGAGATTTAGGCGTTAAATGTAAATCACACGCAACAATGACATTTGAAACGTTGATCGTGTCACTTAAATCAACACAGATAAGGTCTTACGTTGATCGTTATCTAACGCTAGTACTGGGGTTCTGAAAAACTAAGCGTTACACTGAAAAGAAATAACACTTACACGCATGCAAAGACCAAGCAACTTTCTGAAGACCCGCACATGCTGCTGCACCATAACATCGTGATCACGCAAAAGTTTGATGAACAAAGAGAGAGAATAAGCGGTGTGCCATGGTTTTTATAAGCGCTCTTCTTTGCTACCCCCACCAGCGCATCAAAGATCTGTTCAAAGCTCATTCATGCCCTCTGCTGGTTGGCTGAGTAGGGTAGGGGAGAGCGGGGCACAACCTGTTAGTTGTAACCAAGCCTGCCGCACTCGTGTTAAAAACTGAAGCCAAAACGTCTCGATCGCCCCCAGGTGGTTGGTCCCAGTATAGGTCATAACCCCCGCCCCTCCGTGTATTCTAATGGACGCGAGACAAACTAAACAATCAAATTACACTTCATATAATTTTTTCCCAAAGTTGGTTTCTGTCATTTAGGCATTTTAGCTGATTTCATTTCAAGTGTTCGTTTTTTAAATAAGTTTGGTTTTAGTTAGTTATTTGATGCTATAAAAACGGGGGTTGTGAGGTCATGATTGACAGCTGAGAGGCTTCTCTGAGTAAAGTCGTCACTGAGGCCCCAACGGACTTTTTTCGGGATTTTTGGGAGGATATTGGAGCTTTAGCTTTAATTTCTACATTTCCATAACTGTTTATTTCACACCATCATAATGAATTGTTCTGCATCTGCGAGAGTGTGGGCGGGCTTTTGATATCGCGGCTCTATTTCCTGCTGTCTACTGCAGACTTCGGTCGCGAGGTCACTACTGCGCAGACTCTGTCCCAAATCTGCGCAAGATGTTTCGGACCTCCGGCGGCTTCACTTTTCTTCAGCGGAAGAGAATGAAGTCGCGTTGTCCAGACCTTGATCTCTTAGAAGAGCAATGAAAAGATTTTCCCCTTCTTGCTTTTTTTTTGTTTTTTTTTGTTTTTTTTTGTAATTATTTTATTTGTATATTTAACTAATGAGTGCCTTGCTTAATACTTGTTTTATTTGTATTCATCAATGCCTTTGTAGATGTATATTTTCGTTCTGTCTTGTTCTTGGTGTTCAATAAAAAAAAAAAAAAAAAAAAAGAAGTCGCGTTGTCCATATTTTTTTACGATCTATGGTTGTAACATATATGGTTTAAAACTTTCCACACATGCCAGCATGACAAAACGTAGTAAATTTGCTAGTTGCCATACCAACACTACAAACAATAAAAAAAAATTGCGCCAAAATTTAAAAAAAAAATCTTTTGAAGATATCACTAAACATTTAACCATAGCAAAAGTACATTTCTTACTTAAAGCTACATTATGTATTTTTTCGCCGCTAGGGGCGCTAACCTCTTCAAAACAATAACAAAGGTGTAGATTGATGAGGCAGTGAATGATAGCGGTGGCGAAATGAAGCCTCATGAAGCATTGAAGCTTTTCAGCCAAATGGTTCACAAAAGGGTTCATTTCTCGAGGCTTCATTTGCTCACAATAGCACATGGTGGTCAAAGAGTGTAAAACAAGTTTATAATGTTATTCTATGCATTAGTTTGTTGGCTGTATAAGATTAGCAGTAAGCTACATCAACATTAGAACATCATAATGATGATATTCTAATATTTCATCGTATTGAGCTACATAACATTGATTCGTTTTATGTATATTTGCTCACCTGTCTAATAAAGCACATGCAAGAACGGCATCTCTGTCAAGTCGAAGTTTGTTGCAAAGCTCTCGCCATCTCGAAAACGGCACGTCGATATTGGTCCTCTTTTGATTTCTCATTTTGTTCCAAAGTCTGCTTGCCATGGTCCATAATGTTTGAACGAAACAACAACAGCATGCCGCTAGACGTTATGCAGTTGTCCACATCTGTTGCCATGGTTTCTATGGTTTCTACGGATAAGACGCCATTGAGAGGCGACTCCCTCACACGTCGCGGTTCCTTGGTTAAAATCGCAATTTTCTCACGATTTACAAATAGTTGGAAACATTTGGGATATTGTAAGTACTCAACTGAACAAAATATGTAACACTGGCCTAGTGGTTTTTGGATATTTTACTGCAAAAATTACATATTGCACCTTTAAGTTCATTTTTTATCTCTGTTTTTTGTGTTTATTTAAAATTAGACAAATCTGATATTATTTTAATCTTATATCTGTTTAGAAATTAATAAAGGCCTTCTGAAGTGAATCGATGGGGTAATATATCTAGCTTCCGGCAGACCGCTTCCGCTTTCAACAAAGAAAGTGTAACGCCTCTTGCAGTTCAAAACGCTTACGCTACGTTCTAGTGATACGTTGCGCCAGTTATGCTTTTTTCGTAAGTTGAATATGGAAGGCGGTCCCCAGAAGGCCTTTATTAACCACCCGGAGCCGTGTGGAGTATGTTTATTATGGATGGATTTGCTTTTTTGAGCTTCAAACTCAATGGACTCCGTCACTATAAAGCTTGGAAACATCAGGATATTTATTAATATAACTCCGACTGTGTTCATCAGAAAGAAGAAAATCATATACACCTAGGATGGCTTGAGGGTGAGGGTCATTTTAAAGTGATCTACTCCTTTAATGATTATCCTTAGTAAATACGAATCATAATAATTTAAAATACTATATAATGTCTACGAAAACACATTAGTGCATATAATAATAAAACCAATTGAACGTAATTTCTTATACACTTGATAACTGTTAAATAATAAATTATAATAATAGCCTATTAAGTGAACAATTGAACATCATTCATTTGTTGTATTTATAACTGAAATATTTGGACATTTAACACTTAATTTAACACATAATTACATTAAAGATGATTGAGAATATATGCAGAGTAAGTGCAAAAGTGTGTTAAGCTATCAGGCTAATCCCTTATCTGTATGCTATGCTAGTATATGAGCTAACTAATACAGACATAAATGGTCATTATAACGTAGTCAGAACAGCATTTATCATAAAATGATGATCGCAGATCATAAGCAAACTTAAGGCGCTGCGGAGACATCACACGTTACATCCCGATGTCACGTGTCTTTTACGGGATCTTTACGGGATGTGTGTGAAGTGAACGCATGCACAGATTCCAGAAAATCACTGGCAGTGTGAATGAACTGATGTTCAATTAAAGATCAACTTTGATCAAGTGGACACATAATGTGATTAATTTAACTGGGAAAAAACAAGCTGTTCACAGTCCATTAAAATCCTATTCATTTTATTGGATTTTAGACAGTACATTAAATAATGGCCACTGATAATTGCAGGGTTCATTGAGTGAGAGGGTTTGACTGACACTTGTCGTGGAAATTCTCAATACGAATATCTGACTTCACCACGGACAATTCAAAACAACTTCCAGTTGTTAATATAATACTACAGTATCTCGAGGTAATTCCCTTCTCAAATACTTCTAATACAATTCAATACTTCGAGGTAATTCCCCTCCCGAAGTAAGGTGACCAGTTTTTACCGTTTTATAATATTGCACGTATTGCGGTTACAATATTTTCCGGCATCATCGGGGCCCTCCCCCAGCCCGGGGCCCTGGGCTTAAGCCCAGGTAAACCCGTGCATTGATGCGGCCCAGGACACATTTCTAATTTGTGTTGTAATGTGTGTGCTCGTCACTTTTACCATTGTCAAATAACCTGTACCATGTTGTACATGGAAAGAGTCTTGTAGTTCTTTGGAAAATGTTACGTGTCATCACCGTCTACACAAGCATGACGCAGCTATTTTTTTTTTTTTTTTTTCTTATGGTATATAGCCTATCAAATGAAACAAAAGAAGCTGCTGATTCAGATGATAATATTTGGTAATTTAACATTCATTCAACACTGTAAACATAAACATGCTTTATATTTTTACAGTTAAACAGTGAAACAACTCTGCCCATGCATGTTACAACATTCTCTGGTCTCCACTATGAATTTGTGTTGGAAGCACCCCTCCTCAGTCTTTCATTAGCAAAACGCACAATCTGATCAAATGCCTTGAGAATCAAAACATCAACATCATCATCTGTGTCAATCTCTTCATGGTAGTTCTTCACCGGAAAGATACTGTTCATTGGCACACCCACTTTAGCACAGCTCCATCTGGACAGGAACAGAATTCAAAATTAATTGTAAAACTATATAGAAAATAACCTGCATATATGTTTTTAAATGAATGATCTACCTTCCCTTTGATCTTTTTGCTTAAGTAGACCTTCTTCAGGTCATTTTTGACTAGTGGACATGCTTCATCCACTTTGGTCATGACAATCATGGAATATCTACAACGAGAAATTCTAAATGATCTTAATCTGAATGATTTAATATATACCTGTATTTTCAGTTTATTATTATTTTAACTACAGAAAATGGCAATTTTTTACATTTTTTATTTTTGTTTGTTAACTTGCAGCACATTTATCTATTGTTAAAATGGAGATCAAAATGCACATATGCTAAACAGTTTCTCGTGGGGAATGCAGACACTTATGTATTACAGTTTTGTGAATAATGTATATAGAAATCATACAAACTTACCGTTATCACTGATGCTCTGGCGGATGAACTTCAACTTCTCTATAAGTATTTTATCATCTGCACAGAGATGGAATGTATCTCCAGCAAGGACGTAAACCAGGCAGAAAGTTTGATACGACAGTGAAGGGGTTTCATTGTAATGTTCATCTTCTTGAGTGGCTTATCCTTGCTGAACTAGGTTTGTGAAAGAAAGACAAAATATAAGACATTGCACACATTTAAATCCTAATTTTAAATTAATTAAATGAATGCAGTTGATTCTAAATTGAATGTCTTACTTTATATCTGTCCCTCACATTGCCATATATGGTTTCGACAATGTCTTTTGGTTGAGACTTAGATATTTCTGTAGGATCTAAGCCCATTATGTCACACATTTCAAAAGGCAAATCTGCATCATCACTTCTGATGCAGTACGCTTTCAGCTATAAACAAAGACCAAGAATATTGCACCATAAATATTTTTTAACTATCACACACTTTGCCAAAATATTTGCAATGCTTTCGATTTTAGTCAAATCAAATGGCAATTGTTTCAAAGCAGCTTCACAGTGGTAACAGGAAAATAATGCAACAGAATTTGATTCGGCTGTACAGCCGCTCTGGTGAAAACGGTGATGTCATCCAGCTCATTTCAATTATCATATAGTGTCAATGCGGGCAGATCAGTAATATAGTTGAAATTTAAGTGTCCCCAACTGAGCAAGCCAAAAGCCAAAGGCGACGGTGGCAAGGAACCAAAACTCCTTCAGGGCCAGAATGGAGAAAAAAACCTTGGGAGAAACCAGGCTCAGTCGGGGTGCCAGTTCTCCTCTGGCCGATGAACAAATAGTGTATGATTATGATTCTGGCAGTGTATGATTATGATTCTAGTTCATTTAGTGATTTGTCTATATTTCCGTATAGCATATTCCTAAAATCTTAGCAGCTTCCTTTTCTTAGCTTTAAGATCATGTTTATTTTGGTATCATGGGACTGATGTGAGTCCAAAAGGAGTCAAATAATACCTACTCTTTTCGTGAAACTATGACTGGAGGCTGATTGCGAAGTATCAACTAGTGCTTCACAAACAATTTCTCCTTGAAAGGCACTACTGACAGAGTTAATAAAGCTGGATTTCCCTGCTCCAATTTGTCCAGCTACCAGGATCCTGACATGTGTAACCTCTGGATTACTCAGACGAAAATTTTCTAGACGTGTTTTCAGCACTTCCTTCTGTCTGCACAAACAAAAAGACAAATTTATTTACACACTAAATTCACGAGTTTATAATCATATAATCTCTGGTGTAAATTTGGTTGATTATCTGAACATGCTCCATATATTTACAGTGAATACTTTACTTTCTTCATTTTAACTATATTTTAGCTTCATTATACAAATATTTATTGTTTGATACTTTGAAACCTGATATACTTCACTATGTGAATCCAAGCAGAAAGGGAATACATGCCCTGCACTTTGATTTATTCAAATGGCCAAAAAAATAAAACAATGCTCAGTGAGTATGCATATACAGCGATCAGGCATAATATTATGACCACTGATACGTGAAGTGATTTAACACTGATTATCTCTTCATCACAGCACCTGTTAGTTGGTGGGATATATTAGGCAGCAAGTGAACATTTTGTCCTCAAAGTTGATGTGTTAGAAGCAGGAAAAATGGGCAAGTGTAAGGATTTGAGCAAGTTTGACTAGGGCCAAATTATGATAGCTAGACGACTGGGTCAGAGCATCTCCAAAACTACAGCTCTTGTGGGGTGTTCCCAGTCTGCAGTGGTCAGTATCTATCAAAAGTGGTCCAAGGAAGGAACAGTGGTGAACCAGCAACAAGTCTCATTGATGCACGTGGGGAGCGAAGGCTGGCCCGTGTGGTCCGATCAAACAGACGAGCTACTATAGCTCAAATTGCTCAAGAAGTTTATGCTGGTTCTGATAGAAAGGTGTCAGAATACACAGTGTATCGCATTTTGTTGCGTATGGGGCTGCATAGCCGCAGACCAGTCAGGGTGCCCATGCTGACCCCTGTCCACCACCTGAAAGCACCAAAAGTGGGCACGTGAGCATCAGAACTGGACCACGGAGCAATGGTAGAAGGTGGCCTCGTCTGATGAATCACGTTTTCTTTTACATCACGTGGATGGCTGGGTGCATGTGCTTCGCTTACCTGTGGAACACATGGCACCAGGATGCACTTTGGAAAGAAGGCAAGCCGCCGGAGGCAGTGTGATGCTTTGGGCAATGTTCTGCTGGGAAACCTTGGGTTCTGCCATTAAAGGATCTGCTGCTAACACCTTCATGGGTCTAGTGGAGTCCAGTGTGTGTGTGTGTGTGTGTGTGTGTGTGTGTATTTAAAAAATTTTTCTCAAAGTGACAGTGTATGCCGCCTCTTTTTGCTTGGATTTATAAAAAGGTTTTTGAATCTAGGCACCAAAAATGTGAAGGTAGGCAACATATATTTCAGAGTTTAGCATCTTTGACACATCATTCATTTTGTGGAATCTTTTCATTTGTAATATATTTCTTTAAAATTAATAAAAAATAAAACACTGATTTATAGACATATTTATTGTGTACAACACTGGAAAAAGTACCATATTTCTTACAGTATTATATATATATTCTAAATTTCTAGTGAAATATTGGAAATTGTGCTATGTTAAAATTAATTTTATTGTCATTTTTACTTTTACATCAAGATAAAAAAATGTGCACTGCTAGGGTGGACATAGCCTACATATAGAAATATAATAAATAAAGAATTTCCAAGGCACTCGAATAGTGTACAAAAAGTTAAAAAGCCTTTAACTCATCATGGCTTAATCTTATAAAATCAGGTGACAAGTACACCTATGCGTTGCGGCTTACAAGCCTTCGTCAGGGTGTGAGGGTCACAGGGTCACTTCACCAATGTTCAATGTTCTAACAGACACCCCGAAGTGATTACAGCATTCAAAAATATACTTTTAAATGCAGTCCTTTAATTCTAAATATTGTAAATTAATTTTGTTAAATAGATAAATTTGATGAATTTTGCATTTATGGACAGATCAAAATCAATCAATAAATAAATAAAGTTAAAAGATGCAAAGTATGCAGTACTTACCTCCTGAGGTTTCGTTTGTTGATGCTTACCCCCCCATTTGTGATCTCTGTGTCTTTTTTTCCCCCTTATAAATTCAGCAAATAATACCACACTAAACTGCAGAAACACACAGTTGTTTAAACTATACAGAGTAATAACAAGAATCACAGAATTGCTATGTATTGTTCTGTCTTGTCTTTCAAAGGATGTGCAGCATGTCGTGATGGCAGCTCTCACCCGCGGCTATATTTATACTTGCAGGTCTAACTTTCAGTTTCACTTTAAATAACACATCGTCATTGTTGCAATGGAAAGTAAAAGAGAATTTCTGTTTATGTGCGCTCCAATTTTTTTAGCCATCATCTATGTGTATAATCATTATAATATGGGTGGAGGTCAAAATAATTTTCTCCGAAAAACAAATTTAATTTCTGTTTGATCCTAATCCTAAGTATGACTTGAAATAGGCTACACTCAAAAAAATTATTCTAGCTATTTGCTCAGTTTATTAAAATAAAATAAGCTGAAACAACACAAATCTTTATTTTTTTACTTAATTGCCATTTGCACTCAATTTTATTATGTTAAATGAAATTAAATGAAATGTGTAAAATGTTAAGTAAAACCATTTGTGTTGCTACATGAATCATTTATGTTGTGCTGACTGAACTGAGCAGTGTATTTCTAGTTCCCAGCATGCTTTGCATAGGGATAGATAAGGACAGTAAATGTTGAAATTGAGTGCTGTTTAATGTGTTTTTTAGTAAAGGGAAAGACCTGTTAAAGTTTGGTGTTCAGTTATATTTAACATTTAAAAGAGTTTATGTTATGTCGATTTTTGAGGTTACCATTGCCGTGAAGTGTAGAACTTGTGGTTAGGCTTTTTCTTTTTCTGCCAGAAACCTGCCCAGTGGCTCTTCACTCCTCACTACCCTCGATGGCAGGCCAGCCAAGAGGTACGTGGAGATCCTGCCAGTGGAACGGGCCATCGCGATGCAACTGTGTCCGGCGTCCGCTATCTCCTGGCGTGGTAATCCCCGTCCCCCATCAAAGGCCTGTAAATCAAATCACCTTTATTTATATAGTGCTTTTTACAATGCCAATTGTTTCAAAGCAGCTTCACAGTGGTAACAGGAAAATAATGCAACAGAATTTGATTCGGCTGTACAGCCGCTCTGGTGAAAACGGTGATGTCATCCAGCTCATTTCAATTACCATATAGTGTCAATGCGGGCAGATCAGTAATATAGTTGAAATTTAAGTGTCCCCAACTGAGCAAGCCAAAAGCCAAAGGCGACAGTGGCAAGGAACCAAAACTCCTTCAGGGCCAGAATGGAGAAAAAAAACCTTGGGAGAAACCAGGCTCATTCGGGGTGCCAGTTCTCCTCTGGCCGATGAACAAAATAGTGTATGATTACGATTCTGGCAACATTACAGGTCAGAAGTCATATTAGATCAATAGATATTCGTAGGATTATTCGAAAGATTGGAGTCGTCACGCCGGGGACGGGTTTAATGAGGATGTCGTGTCGATGCGGCATTTACGGGGGGGAGTTTAATTGACATGGTCTCTACAGACACTTCAGGGATGCGTTCGTCATGTCCAGGCTAAGGTCCACCATCTGGTCCGGATACGGCCCGGATCCGGCCGACTGCAGTAAACCTCGGGATAAACAGAGAGACTAACATTAGCGTAGATGCCATTCTTCTTATGATGTAACGAGTACATCAGGTGTTATGGGAAGTGTTCCCGGTTCCAGCTGACCTAATTAATGCAGCCTAAAACAATCATTTAACTGATTTGAATAATATAAATTAAAAATGTTTTATGTGTATGCCATAGTAAAGAGATGTGTTTTTAGTCTAGATTTAAACTGACAGAGTGTGTCTGCTTCCCGAACAATGCTAGGAAGACTGTTCCAGAGTTTAGGTGCTAAATAGGAAAAGGATCGACTGCCTGCAATTGATTTTGATATTCTAGGTATTATCAACTGGCCAAAATTTTGAGATCGCAATAAACGTGATGGAGTATAATGCGTTAAGAGCTCGCTCAAGTACTGGGGAGCTAAACCATTTAGTGCTTTGTAAGTAATCAGCAAGATTTTAAAATGTATACGATGTTTAATAGGGAGCCAATGCAGTGTTGCCAGAACCGGGCTAATATGGTCATACTTCCTGGTTCTAGTAAGAACTCTAGCTGCTGCGTTTTGGACAAGCTGCAGTTTATTTATTAAGCGAGCAGGGCAACCACCCAGTAGAGCATTACAATAATATAGCCTTGAGGTCATGAACGCATGAACTAACTGTTCAGCATTTTGCATTGAAAGCATGTGCCGTAATTTAGATATATTTTTAAGATGGTAGAATGCAGTTTTACAGATGCTAGAAACGTGGCTTTCAAATGAGAGATTGGTATCAAAGAGCACACCCAGGTTCCTAACTGACGACGAGGACTTGACAGAGCAGCCATCGAGTGTTAGACAGTATTCTAGGTTACTACTTGTGGAGTTTTTTTGTCCAATGATTAAAAATTCAGTTTTTTGTGAATTAATTTGCAGAAAATTACTAGTCATCCAATTTTTTATATCAGCTATGCATTCCGTTAATCTTGTGAATTGGTAAGTTTCGTCAGGGCGTGAAGAAATATAGAGCTGAGTATCGTCAGCATAACAATGAAAACTAACGCCATGCTTCCTAATAATATCTCCCAGTGGTAGCATGTACAGGGTGAAAAGCAACGGTCCTAGCACTGAGCCCTGCGGTACTCCATACTGAACTTGTGATCGGTGTGACATCTCTTCATTTACTGCTACAAACTGATAAAGGTCAGATAGGTATGATTTAAACCATGCCAATGAAATTCCACTAATGCCAACATAATTTTCGAGTCTATTCAAAAGAATGTTGTTGTCGATAGTATCGAATGCAGCGCTAAGATTGAATAACACTAACAGAGAGATACAACCACGATCGGATGATAAGAGTAAATCATTTGTAACTCTAATGAGAGCAGTCTTAGTACTATGATACGGTCTAAATCCTGACTGGAAATCCTCACAGATACTATTTCTTTCTAAAAAGGAGCATAATTGTGAGGACACTGTCTTTTCTAGTATTTTTGACAGAAAGGGTAGATTTGAGATTGGCCTGTAATTGACTAATTCTGTAGGATCAAGTTGCGTTTTTTTAATAAGTGGTTTAATAATAGCCAACTTAAAAGTTTTCGGTACATATCCTAATGTCAAGGATGAATTAATGATATTAAGAAGAGGATCTATGACCTCTGGAAGCATCTCTTTTAGTAGTTTAGTCGGTATAGGGTCGAGCATACATGTTGTTGATTTTGATGATTTAACGAGTTTAGCCAATACTTCTTCTCCTATAGCAGTGAATGAATGTAATTTTTCCTCAGTGACACTACAATGCACTGTCTGATGTGATACTGTAGTAGACGGCTGCATGGTTATAATTTTTTTCCTAATATTATCAATCTTGCAAGTAAGGAAGTTCATAAAGTCATTACTGCTGTGCTGTTTACAAAGAAGTTGAAGTTGAAGCTTTATCTTTGGTTAATTTAGCCACTGTATCGAATAAATACCTAGGGTTGTGTTTGTTTTCTTCTAAGAGAGTCGAGAAATAAGCAGATCTAGCAGTTTTTAGGGCCTTTCTGTATGCAATCATGCTCTCTTTCCACGAAATGCGAAAAACTTCCAGTTTTGTTTTCTTCCAGCTGCGCTCCATTTTTCTGGCTGCTGTTTTAAGGGCCCGGGTGTGCTCGTTGTACCACGGCGTTGGACTATTTTCTTTAATCTTCTTTAAGCGCCGGGGAGCAACTGTGTCTAAAGTGCTGGAAAAGAGAGAGTCAATAGTTTCTGTTGCAACATCGAGTTCATCTAGGCTATCTGGGATGCTGAGGAGATGAAACTGATGAGGAAGATTATTTACAAAGCAATCTTTAGTCGCAGCAGTGATAGTTCTGCCATATTTGAAGCGAAGGGACAGCTTTGTAGCCTTTGCTAAATTAAGTGTACATGATACTAGGTAATGATCTGAGATGTCATCGCTCTGCTGCAGAATTTCAATGGTATTAACATTTATTCCATGTAACAGTATTAGGTCTAAAGTATGATTACGGCGATGAGTGGGTCCTGACACGTGTTGCCTTACTCCAATAGAGTTTAGAATGTCTCTAAATGCCAATCCCAGTGCGTCTTTTTCATTGTCTACATGGATATTAAAAGCCAGCCAGCCTGCAGCCAGTACTAACTCTGATAGAAAATCAGCAAATTCTCTGGTAAAGTCTGTATGGTGCCCTGGTGGCCTGTATACAGTAGCCAGCACAAATGTCAAACGGGATTTATCAATTTCACTACATAACGTTACATAAAGCACCAAAACTTCAAAGGAATTATATTTGAAACTAGACTTGTGAGTAATACCGAAGATATTATTATAAATTACAGCAACACCTCCCCCTTAACCTTTCAGACGCGGCTCGTGTTTATAACAATAATCTTGGGGTGTGGACTCATTTAAAGTAATGTAGTCGTCAGGTTTTAGCCAGGTTTCTGTCAAACACAGCACATCTAGGTTATGATCTGTAATCATATCATTAACAATAAGCGCTTTTGAGGAAAGGGATTGAATATTCAGCAGCCCGAGCTTTATCATTTGATCATCTGTATTATATCTGTTGTTTATTTGTTGGACATCAATTAAATTTTTACCGTCAAGGTTTAGCTCTAAGACTATGTGCCAAATTACTAGAGAGAAGAGCGGCACCATCCCAGGAAGGATGGATGCCATCTTTTTTCAACAGGCCAGGTCTGCCCCAAAAGCTTTTCCAATTGTCTATGAACCCTATGTTAGTTTGCGGACACCACTTAGACAACCAGCCATTGAGTGATGATAGTCTGCTAAGTATCTCATCACTCCTTTTAACGGGGAGGGGACCAGAGCAAAAAACGTCATCTGCCATCGTACTTGCGAGTTTACACACCTCTTTAATGTTAATTTTGGTGATCTCCGACTGGCGAAGTCGAACATCATTTGTGCCGACGTGAATAATAATCTTAGAGAATTTACGATTAGCATTAGCCAGCACTTTTAAATTTGCTTTGATGTCAGGCACTCTGGCTCCCGGTAAACATGTGACTATGGTGGCTGGTGTCTCTATTTTCACGTTCCGTGTAATAGAATCGCCAATAACTAGGGCACTTTCAACAGGATTCTCAGTGGGTGCATCACTGAGTGGGGAGAACCTGTTTGATGTTCTAATCGGAACGGAAGAGTGTTTTTTTGATCCGCGACTATGCCGTTTCACCGTCACCCAGTTGCCCTGCTGCACGGGCTCTACAGCCGGAACCGAACAATGTATAGAGTTCACTAAGCTATTCGCATCCAAAGCAGTGTCTAAAGCTGTTACATTCTCACTACTCTCAAATAAAGTCTGGATGCGTGTCTCTAATTCTGAAATCTTCTCCGTCAGCCTGACGGACTTACATTTATCACATGTGAAGCCCTGTTCGCCAACAGAGAAAAAGGTATACTAAACATGAAACATGCAGTGCAAGTGACAATGACAGGAGAAAAAGACATGGCTTACCGTATTTGTTGATTAATCCAACTTACCACAGTTGTTTGATGGAGTCTATTTACTAATCCAACTCACCACAGTTGTTTAATGAACTCAGAAAACAAGAGACCCAAGTGCAGAGATGGCAAGCTAACAGGCTAGCAAAATGCTAACGCGTGATAGTGATTTAGATTAAAAGCTAGCGATGTCAGATTTAATGTGGTAGGCAATATTAGACAATATATGGTGATGGGTAAGTTATATTTAGCAGTTTAATCAACAGGGAATGATATCAAATAAAGATTCAAAAGCAAGCAAAGCACACGCGAGCACAGCAGGCAGCAGGACAAACAGGAGGCAGACAGGAGCAATCGATCAGGCCAGAGCAATCGTGTAAGTTCACGTCCACTCTAATGGGCAAAGCTTACAGAGCCTGTTGACAGGCTGTGTCCGCCTTGCATGCCATGGCGTTGTTCCAGGTGCATCAAGCCCAAGCACTCATGGACATGCACGAGGGTAGACCTGACCCCGAGCTCCTCCGGGTGGTGACGGACCTCGCTCTCCGGGCGATGAAAGTCACAGCTTGTTCCATGGGGTAGGCGATGTCCACCATGGTGGTCCAGGAGCGCCGTCTCTGGCTCAACCTGGCCGATATGAGGGAGACCGATAAATATCGGTTCCTGGACTCCGCCATTTCCCAGGTTGGGCTATTCGGCGACGCGGTCGAGAGCTTCGCCCAGCAGTTCTCGGCCGCCCAGAAGCAGACAGAGGCCATCAACACATCCTGCCCCGGCGGGCCGCTGCTGCCTCCACCCACCCACCGGCTGCAGACCCTCCGCCTGAGCAAACTCTCTCCCGTGCAGAGGATCTCTTTTCTCGGTATGGAGTTGGACTCTCACAGATGGTCTCCACGGATGCCTTTACCACCGGCTGGGGGGGCCACGTACAACGGGCATGCAGTTTCGGGTCTGTGGACGGGGCCTCAACTGGAATGGCACATCAACTGCCTTGAGTTGTTAGCAGTACGTCTTGCGCTGGGCCGCCTCAAAGGGCCACTACGAGGCAAGCACGTTCTGGTCCATACAGACAGTACAGCGACCGTTGCGTACATCAACAAACAGGGTGATCTACGCTCCCGTCGCATGTCACAACTCGCCTGCCATCTCCTCCTCTGGAGTCAGAAGCATCTGAGGTCGCTTCACGCCACTCACATTCTGGGCCTGCTTAATCGTGCAGCTGACGAGCTCCAGAGCTTCCAGAGAGTGCCATTTGAACCATTGCAGTCAGCAGAGTTGAAAATCTTGTCTTGGAAGACAGTGCTCCTGAATGCATTGGCTTCCGTTAAGAGGGTAGGGGACCTGCAGGTATTTTCGGTCAACGAATCATGCCTAGAGTTCGGGCCGACCAACTCTCACGTGATCCTGAGACCCCTGCCCGGATATGTGCCCAAGGTTCCCACCACTCCCTTCCGGGACCAGGTGGTAAACCTGCAAGCGCTGCCCTCGGAGGAGGCAGACCCAGCTGGCTTTTCTCTGTCCCGTCCGCGCTCTGCGGTTATACGTGGACAGAACGCAAAACTTCAGGACCTCAGAACAGCTCTTTATCTGTTACGGAGGCCAGCAGATGGGAAAGGCTGTCTCCAAGCAGAGTATGGCCCACTGGATAGTGGATGCCATCGCCTTGGCATACCATACCCAAGGCGTGCCTTGCCCACTCGGGTTGAGAGCCCACTCCACTAGGAGTGTTGCCTCTTCCTGGGCGCTGGCTCATGGCGCCTCGCTGACAGATATATGTAGAGCTGCGGGCTGGGCGACACCTAACACGTTCACTAGATTCTATAGCCTCCGTGTTAAGCCGGTTTCTTCCTGTGTGCTCGCTTCGACCAGCCAGTAACACCGAAGTGCCCGTTCTAAGTGTCGGCTTGCTGTGCCATTCCCCTCTTCATGGACCGGATAAGTGCGCTTTATTGCTCCAGTAAGTTCCCCAGTTAGGCGAACCCTGTTGAGTTCCTCCACCACCATGCGGCTATCAGATGTGGCGGAGCATCTGAAGCCAGGCCCAGCAGCGTAAGCGCACCCCAGTGCTGCGCCCCCTGCTGAGCTAGGTGCCATATGTTGTGACGTCTCGGTTACGTATGTAACCCTCGTTCCCTGAAGAAGGAAACGGAGACGTACGTCCCGTCGCCACGGTTGCTGTACCATCCCTGTACGGCTAAGTCACTAGCTCGGCTCCTCAGTGAAAAACAAATGTGCGCTGCATCCACTTCTGCTTTCTCCTGTCTTTGCAGATTGGTTAGTGTCTTACAACGTGTCAGTAACAGCTGATTAGAACAAAACAACACCATCAAACTGATTTACCAGAGGAAACATCACACAAGATCAGCTCTATCCTGGAACACAGTAGATTTGTATCTTACTTAAAGGTGCTGTATGTAGGAATGACATCTAGTGGTTGAAATGGGTACTGCAGTCCAAATTAAAAATATAGTTTGCCCCGCCCTCTCCTTCTCAGACTCGACGCTCACGCGTTGCCAGTTTGAGGACATGCAACAGGAATGAGCGCAATTGACAATGGAAGGCGAGGAGACTTACATACTGTAAGTTGATGAGTTGATTTATCCGTGTTTTAATGTGCTTCTGTTCATAGAGATTTTAGATGGATTCCGAGGCTTTTTAGATCGGGTAGAATCTGTGATCTCTGACCCAGTTTATTTGCTGACTCCATGGCTGCAATATGCGGTGTTTTCCGCCGACTGGCAACCTGTGGTGTCGAAATACTATTGGGTAAATTGGCAATGTGCATTATCGCACAGACCAGGACAAAAACAGACATTCTGACACGGAACGCACATTTCAGAGTAGAATAACTGGCTGTAGCATTGTTTTTCTGAGAAACGAGTATGTGAACTCAGCATGTTTCCTAAATATCTGCAAACATATGATGGTATTTTTATGCTTTAGTACAGTCAAAAGCTTACATACAGCACCGTTAAAGCAACTGAAATCAAATCCACACCACAACGGTTATATAGGCTACATCAATTTATTTTCAGTTTTGCAAGCTATATTTGTCAGATACTTGTATGCATAATGAAAAATGAGACCACACACACATACATGCCCTCATGCATATTATTGCAAAATACTATGAAAACAGAAATACAAAAAGTTCATAACAAGTTTAAGAACCTTTTGTATAATGGAATGGTTCCATGGATGTTAAAGGTTCTTCATGTGACTCATACACACACTTTTAGCCCAAGCTATCGATCTCTTATTGACATGCATATTTTTTCAAACATTAGATACTTCACAAACAGAAACGGCAAGTTAATAAGAACAGGCTGCATTTCCAGTAAATAGAAACTGAAAGTCATTTGGAAGTAAAGGCTAAATGTACCTTCACTTTGCACAGTCATGCTGTCTGCTGTTTATCACGAGGGCTCACAAAGTAACATTTCAGTTATAATACAACTGAGTTACAGTAACAAACGAGCATTTGATTAATTAAGACGTCTGCTTTCCTATTTCATAGATAAAATGAGGTTGAGTAAATGTAAAACTTTTTTTGGGTACTACTCTTTAATGTTAATAGAAGTACACAGTCAATGGAATTGCAAAATGCAACCAAAATACCTTAGCAAAAAAACAAGAATTGTCTAACATACAGTTGTTTTCTGCAGTTCATGTAGATGAGCTCTCAAAATACCAGAGAATAATACAAAATAAGTTAATAATTGAGTATTTATTCAATGTGATGAATGGCTTAAAGGGATAGTTCTCACAGAAATTAAAATGTACTCATCCTCACCCAAATTACATTTTTGGGTCAGCTACTCTTTTAATCGAATCTGTTAGGGTGTACCGGCAGTCAAGATGTCGGTCTCCTGTCTGCGATCGATTGCTCCTGTCTGCCTCCTGTTTGTCCTTCTGACTGCTGTGCTCGCGTGTGCTCTGCTTGCTTTTGAATCTTTATTTGATATCATTCCCTGTTGTTTAAACTGCTAAATATAATTTACCCATCACCATATATTGTCTAATATTGCCTACCACATTAAATCTGACACCGCTAGCTTTTAATCTAAATCACGCGTTAGCATTTCGCTAGCCTGTTAGCTTGCCATCTCTGCACTCGGGTCTCTTGTTTTCTGAGTTCATTAAACAACTGTGGTGAGTTGGATTAGTAAATAGACTCCATCAAACAACTGTGGTAAGTTGGATTAATCAACAAATACGGTAAGCCATGTCTTCTTCTCCTGTCATTGTCACTTGCACTGCATGTTTCATTTTTAGTATATCTTTCTCCGTTGGCGAACAGGGCTTCACATGTGATAAATGTAAGGAGATAGTCAGGCTGACGGAGAAGATTTCAGAATTAGAGACACGCATCCAGACTTTATCTGAGAGTAGTGAGAATGTAACAGCTTTAGACACTGCTTTGGATGCGAATAGCTTAGTGAACTTTGTACATTGTTCGGTTCCGGCTGTAGAGCCCGTGCAGCAGGGCAACTGGGTGACAGTGAGACGGCATAGTCGCGGATCAAAAAAAACACTCTTCCGTTCCGATTAGAGCATCAAACAGGCTCTCCCCACTCAGTGATGCACCCACTGAGAATCCTGTTGAAAGTGCCCTAGTTATTGGCGATTCTATTACACGGAACGTGAAAATAGAGACACCAGCCACCATAGTCACATGTTTACTGGGAGCCAGAGCGCCTGACATCAAAGCAAAATTAAAAGTGCTGGCTAATGCTAATCGTAAATTCTCTAAGATTATTATTCATGTCGGCACAAATGATGTTCGACTTCGCCAGTCGGAGATCACCAAAATTAACATTAAAGAGGTGTGTAAACTCGCAAGTACGATGGCAGATGACGTTTTTTGCTCTGGTCCCCTCCCCGTTAAAAGGAGTGATGAGATACTTAGCAGACTATCATCACTCAATGGCTGGTTGTCTAAGTGGTGTCCGCAAAATAACATAGGGTTCATAGACAATTGGAAAAGCTTTTGGGGCAGACCTGACCTGTTGAAAAAAGATGGTATTCATCCTTCCTGGGATGGTGCCGCTCTTCTCTCTAGTAATTTGGCACATAGTCTTAGAGCTAAACCTTGACTAACTGGGGCCAGGTCAGGAAGCAGACGGACTGGCTTACCCGACCGCCTGCTAGCTGTCTCACGTCACAGAAGTCAGATAAATCCCAGCACATAGAGACTCTTTCACCTAGATATTATCACATAGAGACTGTGTCTGTTCTACGAATTAGTAAATACAAAAAACCACCAAAACCATTCAACGGTAAAAATTTAATTGATGTCCAACAAATAAACAACAGATATAATACAGATGATCAAATGATAAAGCTCGGGCTGCTGAATATTCGATCCCTTTCCTCAAAAGCGCTTATTGTTAATGATATGATTACAAATCATAACCTAGATGTGCTGTGTTTGACAGAAACCTGGCTAAAACCTGACGATTACATTACTTTAAATGAGTCCACCCCCCAAGATTATTGTTATAAACACGAGCCGCGTCTGAAAGGTAAAGGGGGAGGTGTTGCTGTAATTTATAATAATATCTTCGGTATTACTCACAAGTCTAGTTTCAAATATAATTCCTTTGAAGTTTTGGTGCTTTATGTAACGTTATGTAGTGAAATTGATAAATCCCGTTTGACATTTGTGCTGGCTACTGTATATAGGCCACCAGGGCACCATACAGACTTTACCAGAGAATTTGCTGATTTTCTATCAGAGTTAGTACTGGCTGCAGATAAAGTCCTAATTGTTGTTGATTTTAATATCCATGTAGACAATGAAAAAGACGCATTGGGATTGGCATTTAGAGACATTCTAAACTCTATTGGAGTAAGGCAACACGTGTCAGGACCCACTCATCGCCGTAATTATACTTTAGACCTAATACTGTCACATGGAATAAATGTTAATACCATTGAAATTCTGCAGCAGAGCGATGACATCTCAGATCATTACCTAGTATCATGTACACTAAATTTAGCAAAGGCTGCAAAGCCGTCCCCTCGTTTCAAATATGGCAGGACTATCACTGCTGCGACTAAAGATTTCTTTGTAAATAATCTTCCTCATCAGTTTCATCTCCTCAGCATCCCAGATAGCCTAGAGGAACTCGATGTTGCAACAGAAACTATTGACTCTCTCTTTTCCAGCACTTTAGACACAGTTGCTCCCCGGCGCTTAAAGAAGATTAAAGAAAATAGTCCAACGCCGTGGTACAACGAGCACACCCGGGCCCTTAAAACAGCAGCCAGAAAAATGGAGCGTAGCTGGAAGAAAACAAAACTAGAAGTTTTTCGCATTTCGTGGAAAGAGAGCATGATTGCATACAGAAAGGCTCTAAAAACTGCTAGATCTGCTTATTTCTCGACTCTCTTAGAAGAAAACAAACACAACCCTAGGTATTTATTCGATACAGTGGCTAAATTAACCAAAGATAAAGCTTCACCTTCTGATGTTTGTAAACAGCACAGCAGTAATGACTTTATGAACTTCTTTACTTGTAAGATTGATAATATTAAGAAAAAAATTATAACCATGCAGCCGTCTACTACAGTATCACATCAGACAGTGCATTGTAGTGTCACTGAGGAAAAATTACATTCATTCACTGCTATAGGAGAAGAAGAATTGGCTAAACTCGTTAAATCATCAAAATCAACAACATGTATGCTCGACCCTATACCGACTAAACTACTAAAAGAGATGCTTCCAGAGGTCATAGATCCTCTCCTTAATATCATTAATTCATCCCTGACATTAGGATATGTACCGAAAACTTTTAAGTTGGCTATTATTAAACCATTTATTAAAAAAACGCAACTTGATCCTACAAAATTAGTCAATTACAGGCCAATCTCAAATCTACCCTTTTTGTCAAAAATACTAGAAAAGGCAGTGTCCTCACAATTATGCTCCTTTTTAGAAAGAAATGGTATCTGTGAGGATTTCCAGTCAGGATTTAGACCTTATCATAGTACTGAGACTGCTCTTATTAGAGTTACAAATGATTTACTCTTATCATCCGATCGTAGTTGTATATCTCTATTAGTGTTACTCGATCTTAGCGCTGCATTCGATACTATCGACCACAACATTCTTTTGAATAGACTCGAAAATTATGTTGGCATTAGTGGAACTTCATTGGCATGGTTTAAATCATACTTATCTGACCGTTATCAGTTTGTAGCAGTAAATGAAGAGATGTCACACCGAACACAAGTTCAGTATGGAGTACCGCAGGGCTCAGTGCTAGGACAGTTGCTTTTCACCCTGTACATGCTACCACTGGGAGATATTATTAGGAAGCATGGCGTTAATTTTCATTGTTATGCTGACGATACTCAGCTCTATATTTCTTCACGCCCTGACGAAACTTACCAATTCACAAGATTAACAGAATGCATAGCTGATATAAAAAATTGGATGACTAGTAATTTCCTGCAACTTAATTCAGAAAAAACTGAATTTTTAATCATTGGACAAAAAAACTCCACAAGTAGTAACCTAGAATACTGTCTAACACTCGATGGCTGCTCTGTCAAGTCCTCGTCGTCAGTTAGGAACCTGGGTGTGCTCTTTGATACCAATCTCTCATTTGAAAGCCACGTTTCTAGCATCTGTAAAACTGCATTCTACCATCTTAAAAATATATCTAAATTACGGCACATGCTTTCAATGCAAAATACTGAACAGTTAGTTCATGCGTTCATGACCTCAAGGCTAGATTATTGTAATGCTCTACTGGGTGGTTGCCCTGCTCGCTTAATAAATAAACTGCAGCTGGTCCAAAACGCAGCAGCTAGAGTTCTTACTAGAACCAGGAAGTATGACCATATTAGCCCGGTTCTGGCAACACTGCATTGGCTCCCTATTAAACATCGTATACATTTTAAAATCTTGCTGATTACTTACAAAGCACTAAATGGTTTAGCGCCCCAGTACTTGAGCGAGCTCTTAACGCATTATACTCCATCACGTCTATTGCGGTCTCAAAATTCTGGCCAGTTGATAATACCTAGAATATCAAAATCAACTGCAGGCGGTCGATCCTTTTCCTATTTAGCACCTAAACTCTGGAACAGTCTTCCTAGCATTGTTCGGGAAGCAGACACACTCTGTCAGTTTAAATCTAGACTAAAAACACATCTCTTTACTATGGCATACACATAAAACATTTTTAATTTATATTATTCAAATCAGTTAAATGATTGTTTTAGGCTGCATTAACTAGGTCAGCCGGAACCGGGAACACTTCCCATAACACCTGATGTACTCGTTACATCATAAGAAGAATGGCATCTACGCTAATGTTAGTCTCTCTGTTTATCCCGAGGTTTACTGCAGTCGGCCGGATCCGGGCCGTATCCAGACCAGATGGTGGACCTTAGCCTGGACATGACAACCATATCCCTGAAGTGTCTGTAGAGACAATAGTGTTAATTAAACTCCCCCCTGTAAATGCCGCATCAACACGACATCCTCATTAAACCCGTCCCCAGCGTGACAACTCCAATCTTTCGAATAATCCTACGAATATCTATTGATCTAATATGACTTCTGACCTGTAATGTTGCCAGAATCATAGTCATACACTATTTGTTCGTCGGCCAGAGGAGAACTGGCACCCCGAATGAGCCTGGTTTCTCCCAAGGTTTTTTTCTCCATTCTGGCCCTGAAGGAGTTTTGGTTCCTTGCCACCGTCGCCTTTGGCTTTTGGCTTGCTCAGTTGGGGACACCTAAATTTCAACTATATTACTGATCTGCCCGCATTGACACTATATGATAATTGAAATGAGCTGATGACATCACCGTTTTCACCAGAGCGGCTGTACAGCCGAATCAAATTCCGTTGCATTATTTTCCTGTTACCACTGTGAAGCTGCTTTGAAACAATTGCCATTGTAAAAAGCGCTATATAAATAAAGGTGATTTGATTTGATTTGAAGATGTAAAATCAGTACCGAAAAAAAAGTCCAGGGTGTTTATTTTGGTGCAAAAATCAGAAAAGTGCAAAAAGTAATACAATAACAATAAAGTTGTATATACACTCACCTAAAGGATTATTAGGAACACCTGTTCAATTTCTCATTAATGCAATTATCTAATCAACCAATCACATGGCAGTTGCTTCAATGCATTTAGGGGTGTGGTCCTGGTCAAGACAATCTCCTGAACTCCAAACTGAATGTCAGAATGGGAAAGAAAGGTGATTTAAGCAATTTTGAGCGTGGCATGGTTGTTGGTGCCAGACGGGCCGGTCTAAGTATTTCACAATCTGCTCAGTTACTGGGATTTTCACGCACAACCATTTCTAGAGTTTACAAAGAATGGTGTGAAAAGGGAAAAACATCCAGTATGCGGCAGTCCTGTGGGCGAAAATGCCTTGTTGATGCTAGAGGTCAGAGGAGAATGGGCCGACTGATTCAAGCTGATAGAAGAGCAACTTTGACTGAAATAACCACTCATTACAACCGAGGTATGCAGCAAAGCATTTGTGAAGCCACAACACGCACAGCCTTGAGGCGGATGGGCTACAGCAGCAGAAGACCCCACCGGGTACCACTCATCTCCACTACAAATAGGAAAAAGAGGCTACAATTTGCACGAGCTCACCAAAATTGGACAGTTGAAGACTGGAAAAATGTTGCCTGGTCTGATGAGTCTCGATTTCTGTTGAGACATTCAGATGGTAGAGTCAGAATTTGGCGTAAACAGAATGAGAACATGGATCCATCATGCCTTGTTACCACTGTGCAGGCTGGTGGTGGTGGTGTAATGGTGTGGGGGATGTTTTCTTGGCACACTTTAGGCCCCTTAGTGCCAATTGGGCATCGTTTAAATGCCACGGCCTACCTGAGCATTGTTTCTGACCATGTCCATCCCTTTATGACCACCATGTACCCATCCTCTGATGGCTACTTCCAGCAGGATAATGCACCATGTCACAAAGCTCGAATCATTTCAAATTGGTTTCTTGAACATGACAATGAGTTCACTGTACTAAAATGGCCCCCACAGTCACCAGATCTCAACCCAATAGAGCATCTTTGGGATGTGGTGGAACGGGAGCTTCGTGCCCTGGATGTGCATCCCACAAATCTCCATCAACTGCAAGATGCTATCCTATCAATATGGGCCAACATTTCTAAAGAATGCTTTCAGCACCTTGTTGAATCAATGCCACGTAGAATTAAGGCAGTTCTGAAGGCGAAAGGGGGTCAAACACAGTATTAGTATGGTGTTCCTAATAATCACTTCATTATTCCCATATTATTTATGTAAATCTTTCCTTTAAAAATTCAAATTCTGAATCTTTCTATTCATTTTCAGGTTTACATTAGATTTTAAGTCTCAGATTAAACTTAAACAGAAGCTTCATTTTGTGTTCAGTGACACATTTGTGTGTTGATTTTGAAGTTTGTTTTGGACAGAGGCCGTCAGGTTTTGATTTTTTATCTGTTGGTATTTGCTAGAATCCATTATACCATGTATCTGAACAAGATGTCCAGGACTTCCAGCAAAAAAATAGGCACACAACATTAAAGATCCAGCGGTATTTTTAACCGTGGACATGGGGTACTTTTTATCCCTGTTTGCACCAAACCCATCTGGTGGGTTTGCTGCCAAAAAGCTCTTTTTATAGTTTCATCTGATCATAGAATCCGGTCCCTTTTGAATTTCCAGTCGTGTCTGACAACTGAATATGCTGGAGTTTGTTTCTGGATGAGCAAGAAGGATTTTTCTGGAATCCCTCCCAAACAACATGTGGTGATGTAGGGGTTGTTTGATTTTTTTTTTTTTTTTTTTTTTTTTTTTTTTTTTTTTAGGCTTTCTGACCCCAAGACTCAACTAATCTCTGTGATTCTCCATCTGTGATCCTTGGAGAGTCTTTGGCCACTCAAACTCTCCTCCTCGCAGTGCATTAAGACAATATAGACACACGTCCTCTTCCAGGCAGATTCGTAACATCTTTAGTTGATTGGAACTTCTTAATTATTGCCCTGATGGTGGAAATGGGAATTTTCAATGCTTTAGCTATTTTCCTACAGCCACTTTCTATTTTGTGAAGCTCAACAATCTTTTGCTGCACATCAGAACTATATTCTTTGGCTTTACTCATTGTGATGAATGATTAAGGGAATTTGGCCTTTGTGTTTCCTCATATTTATACTCCTGTGGAACAAGACATCATAGCTAGACAATTTCAAGACATCATAGCTTCATAAAAAATTCTAGGGGTGCCAATAATTGTGGCCAACGTGTTTTGGAGAAAAACATTTATTTAATAATGTGATTTACCCCCACTTTCCATTCTTTTACTTCAATGAAGGTTATTTTTGCAATTTTTTTGAATTATATAGATCAAAAGGATAAACAATGCAGATTTATTTTTACAGCCATATTTGATCATATTTACCAGGGGTGCCAATAATTCTGACCACAACTGTATATGTGATTTGTCAGTCACTTTGACTGTCCACCAATCTATCATCTGCGATCTGAACAATCTGTTCAAGTGCCTTTAGTATCAGAACATCAACGTCATCCTCTGTGTCAAGCTCATAGTTCTTCACTGGGAAGATGTTTGACAATGGCAAACCAATTTTGACACTGCACAAATCCATCTGGACAGGAACAGAATGTTAGTTCAGAAAATTAGATGTGGCTATTAGACATAATCAGATCAACATGGGCAAATATTTGTAATATGTAAAATTGAAACATGTGTAAGTCATAGGATGATATCACATACCTTCTCTTTGATCTTCTTGCTAGTGTAGATCTTCCTTAGATCCTTGTTGACCAGCGGACATGCTTCATCCACTTTGGTCATGACAATCACTTGAGGAATCCCTACAGCAAATGCAGAGGCAATGTAAAGGTTCTATAACAAGTTTTTTTCCTCAACAAAATTGAGCATTTGTGGCAGTTTGTTGTACATATCTACATAACTAACCCACAAACATTGTTCTGCACATCTTTTGGGATTTTAGGTCATTTAGACCTTATTTAGATCTTATGTTAATTTCTCTATTTCATTACTTTTTAAATAAGCAAGTATGAAAACTTCTGGAACTTACAGTAAAAATTTACATGTGTTGAAACAAGTTAAAAACAGAGAAAATATGAGAATTTATCATGTCTGTGGGCCAAACTGCTGCCATTTGGTGAGAAAAGAAAAATAACATGTCAGGTCAAAATCATGTTAGACTGAAAAAAAAAAGTGTTTTGGATTTACATGATTTAATCTTGTACATCGGTCCCAAATGAATCATTTAAGTTAAACAAACATAATTTGTTCATGTAACTTCAACAGCATGAAATGAAGTCATTTTAAGTGACCCAATTAAGTAGTCTCAAAGTGAATTTTATATGGCTCCCTTTCTTTTAGAAAACACTCAACTTCTGTATAGGTAACAAATACCTACGTTTTGTGTGAAACTACGACTGTCACCAGCAGATGAATTAACTAGCGCTCTAGAGGAGATCCTTCCTTGAAAGACACTATTGATGGAGTTAATAAAGCTGGACTTTCCTGCTCCAATTTGTCCAGCTACCAGGATCTTGATGTCCTTTACATCTGGATGACTATGTAAATTTCTCCATTTCACCACTGTTTGTATAACCAAGTATGCAAACTTTTGGAACTTAGTTACAGTAAAAAATTTACATTTGTAGAAACAAGTTAAAACAAAGAAAATATGAGAATTTATCATGTTTGTGGGCCAAACTGCTGCCATTTGGTGAGAAAAGAAAATAACATGTCAGGTCAAAATCATGTTAATGAAGGCCAGTAGATGGAAGTGTTCTGCATCCACCCGCTGTGCAAGAATTTCAGACTATATTTCTTTTGAAATTATCCAACTATTATTTAACAAAGTTTGGTGTGTATATAATAATATTGGAGAGTATTTTTTGCAGTGATGCTTACAGACAGATGTACGGATGTTTTAGTCTCACTCACAGATTTCTGTGTGTGTTCGTTCAACATTGAGGGCGATATATGAATTTTATTTAACACATATTTAAAAAATTGCTCTTTAACTTTTTCATCTTCTGTGGACGGACAATTTTGACTGCGAACAGCCAAGAAGTGACTTTTTTTATGACCAGATTTATCAAATGAAACATATCTAAAAAGGTATTAAATCACTCAAAATGAGGAAGCCATTTCTATATAAGCATATTCATCATTTATTAGGCTAGTATGTGCGAGTATTCCTCTGTTAAAAAAATAAATTAAAATCAACATAAGGCATGGCTAACTGAATGAAGGGATTGATATCACTAATAGTTACCAAATCACTTATCTGACAGTTTCAATGCCAGTATTGCCATTATTGATATGAACTTATGAAGATAAAATGGATCCTTTTCTTCTTTTTGTCATTTTCATCAAGTAAAATGTTGGTGCTAAAATAATTAATAAAATGATTAATGATATAATATCATATGTTACATCACACGTGATCATGGACAATCATAATTTTCCACTTGCTCGAGTCCCCTATAAAACGCTTTGCTGTAGCTATACAACGGAAGACTTGAGCAGAATTACTTCAGATATATTGTTATGCACAAGATTGTGGTCTTTCTTAAGACGACAAATAATTCTAGTTGGTAAAATGTATGGGGAGAGATACCAATAATATTTTACAGGGAAATAAAATAGTATACACAGTATTTGCACTTTAATCTGAACAGATCATTGTTTTGACTGCTATACACAAAAATAAGACAGAGCCTGCACATAAAAATGAAATAAAGTACTGGTCTGCATAGACAGAATTGTCACGGTGGTTGCAGGAAGGCAGACGATAATAAATCCAAAATAACAGGTCTAATGGTGCTTCTAGCAAACAGACAATCAGGCAGCAACACACACTAACTAAAACAGTGAACGGACAAGGAGTGACTGAAAAGGAAGAACTTATATAGGAACACAAACACAGCAAACACAGCTGAACAGAATGAACTAATAATGAAGGTAACCATGATAACAAAGGAGTGGCGGGAAACTGAACAAAGGAGCACATGAACGAATCAGAATACAAACAGAAAATCCAAACACAAACAGACATGTGACAAGAATATCTTATGTACAAGTATAGCTTACCCCCAGTCAAATTTCCTCCATGGTTTATCCAGTTCTATGGAAAACATATAGGCTAGCAATTAGTTTAACAGCAATTTGGTAGTATCTCTCTGAGAATGTATCTATGGTGTGTGCATATGTGTTCTGTATATATAAGAAATAATATGGATGAAAGACCCTCTCACCTGGATTTGGTTTTGGTTGTGACCCTGATGAAAAAAGACAAATAATAACAAAAACATTTACCCAAAAAAAAACTTTTTTGTTATTAAAAAAACCAAGCCCAGCCCACGTGAGGAAAAAGTAACGCAAAAGTAATGTAGCATTACTTTTCTTAAAAAGTAACTAAGTAACGCAATTAGTTACTTTTTAAGGGAGTAACGCAATATTGTAATGCATTAGTTTTCAAACTCTGTTGGCCACTCTATTGATTTCTACTCTATTGGCCACTCTATTGATTTCCTCTTTCCCAAATAGTGTACAATATCAATTACCAGCATCAATTTGCTCTGGTCTAGACGGAGTATGGCCAGGCAGATCTTCGATTGATTCTGTTATCCCATATAACTTCAGATTCTATTTTCTTATGTAATTTTCCAGCACTGTTATTCTGTCTTTAAGTTGAGCAACCACCTCCTCTTCTTTATTTCTCAACTTTCTCGATCAGTTTCTTCGCATCCTTTATTTTATTGCAAGCGAAGTTGATTGTCAGCTTTAGACCTTCTATTTTCATTGGTGTTCCTACTGTGTTTTCAATGGCATGTGACCTCTTGTTGATCAGTTTCGAGAGTGTATCAACGATGTCCGAGTTAGATGGGGAAATTGGACATTGATAGATTTTATGTTGGTCTCAGCATGGAAGGAAAGTGGACAGAGGGTCTTTTGCCCTGGGTTGAAGCTATACTCTATGTTTTAACATATGGTTTCTTTATGTACCGGAACCGTTTCCATATAAGGAACAAGGCTCTACTAGGATTGAAGGGGAGACAGGGAATGGTCCCTGCTTTTGTATTGCAAGTATAGGAAGGTCTTTGGGATCCCCAGGAAAGCCTGGGTACCTGACCGGAAGATGACCATATGTAGACTTGTTTTTCTATATGTATCCCATTCCTATACCATGAGCTATATGATGTATTCTCTCTCTCATTGGTTAAAACCATACTACACCCCTTGTACTCTTTCTATATAATCTCTTCCCCTGCTAAATAAAAATGAGACTTTATACTCTCCCTCAGCGCTGAGAAATTGTTCATTCAATTGCCAATTAAGAGGACTGGGATGAGGCACGCAAAAGGGGCAATAATCTAACAGACATTCATCTTTAAGGAGAGCTTTTTAGATGCAGGAGGTTTACATGGTGTTGCTGGATATGAGGGGAATTCATCTTCTGAGAACACCAGAGACAGCTGGACACGAGGGGATTCAGACTGCTCAGAATCTAATTCAGTCAATCTCTTAATTTTAATTGCCATCTTGGAACCACCCCACCCCATATCTCTATCTGCAGTCTTTCGTCAATGCCTAAATGATGTAATATGCAACCACAGCCCTTGAGTAGACATAACAGCCAGTCACGTTACTATACACTGCAGTGCTTTTGTTTATATCAGTAATTAACTGTAAATAACATACATGTATGTATGATTATTTAGATAACTTCTATTTGTGTAATTGTCTTTATAAGGCTGTAGCTATTTGCTTTTTATTTGTTTCAGAACCACACCCATAGCTAACCATTCTTGCACTGTAACAATCATTGGGAGAAGTTCAATCCTTCACCAAGTTACATGTTCTAACAGACACCCCGGAGTGATTACAGCATTCAAAAATATACTTTTAAATGCAATTTAATTCTAAATATTGTAAATTAATTTTGTTAAATAGATACATTTGATGAATTGTGCATTTATGGACAGATCAAAATCAATAATAAAAAAAATAAAGTTAAAAGATGCAAAGTATGCAGTACTTACCCCCTGAGGAGGTTTTTGATCCTGATCCTCCCATTTGTGATCTCCCTTTCTTTTTTCCCCTTATAAATCCAGCAAATAATACCACACTAAACTGCAGAAACACACAGTTGTTTAAACTATACAGAGTAATAACAAGAATCACAGAATTGCTATGTATTGTTCTGTCTTGTGTTTCGTAGGATGTGCAGCATGTCGTGATGGCAGCTCTCATCCAAGGCTATATTTATACTTGCAGGTCTAACTTTCAGTTTCACTTTAAATAACACATCGTCATTGTTTCAATGGAAAGTAAAAGAGAATTTCTGTTTATGTGCACTCCAATTTTTTAGCAATCATCTTTTGTGTATAATCATTATAATGTGGGTGGAGGTCAAAATAATTTCCTACATTAATATTCCACAATAAACATTAAATTGATCCTCACCCTAAGTATGGCTAGACTTGAAATATAGCTATATAGAGTTAGCTGCTGTGAATGAAATGTTGACCCAGGACGAGCTATAGGACTGTGCAAGCTTTGGGGGGTTGATGGACTCGATCTACTCCATATATGTTTTGATCATCGTTTTGAATCGATCTGGATGTAGCCTTTGACAAAAACACGATTTTCTCAGCTTTTTTGCTCAAAATGTAGCTTTTTTATATAAAACCCATATTCAAAAGGAATGCATGGAGCTAGAATAAAACTTAAAAAAAAGAAAAAGCAGGTGGTCTGTTCTTTCTTTTGACATATTGCCTGTTCAGATATTCAAGCAACAACAAGTCTTTAACCATTTTCAAGAAGCGTTCTCCGGCCACCAGGTGCTATTGCGGTGCTGTTGCCATGCGGATGGGGTCCGGAACGCATTGGGGGTTTTCTGTTTTAGTTGAGGATGGTGTTGTTTACATGGCGCCAAATTAAATAACTAATCAGTTTTTACAACAGAAATGAATCAATCAAAAACTTACTTTAGCTTTTCATCTAAAACAAAATTAATTTCCTATTATCACTGTAAAGCTGCTTTGGAGGCAATCTGTGTTGTGAAAAGCGCTATATAAATGAAGGTGACTTGACTTGACTTGATGTTAAAGGTTCTTCATGTGACTCACACACACTCCTCATTGGCATGCATATTTTTTCAACATTAGATAGCCTACTTCAGAAACGCAAACTGTTTATGGCAAGTTAATAAGAACAGGCTGCATTTCCAGTAAATAGAAACTGAAAGTCATTTGGAAGTAAAGGCTAAATATACCTTCACTGTGCACAGCTGTCTGCTGTTCATAACGAGGGCTCACAAAGTAACATTTGTTACAGTGACAAATGAGCATTTGATTAATTAAGACGTCTGCTTTCCTATTTCATAGATAAAATAAGGTTGAGTAAATGTAAAACTTTTTTGGGTACTACTCTTTAATGTTAATAGAAGTACACAGTCAATGGAATTGCAAAATGCAACCAAAATACCTTAGCAAAAAAACAAGAATTGTCTAACAATTTTTTCCCATGGAGTATTCATTATAGATATTCATAAATATTCATTGGAGTAAAAAGTGTTACAATTCTGTCTCCCCTTTTCACAAATATACTGCAGCACACAATGAAATATCTTTAAATATCTTTATATATCTTTATATAGATATAATACAGAATGTACTTTGACATGGAGTGTAGGGGTAGTGAGGAGCTAAACACCAATTACAAGAACAGGTTCTCTCATAAACTAAGAAGAGAATTTTAAGTCTTATTGACAGATTTAAGGAAGACGTGACATGAATGCACTACAGAAAAAAGAAAAAAAAACTGGGATAAGAATATAAGACATTAAAACAAAGCAATCGTGACAAAACAGTAATTTTCCTGCATTTCTGATTGTTGTTCCTCTAAATCTTAAAATCAAGACTTGATTTTGCACATTTCTGCAGTTCATGTAGATGAGCTCTCAAAATACCAGAGAATAATAGAAAATAAGTTAGCAATTGAGTATTTATTCAATGTGATGCAGGAATGGCTTAAAGGGATAGTTCTCACAGAAATTAAAATGTACTCATCCTACTTGAGTCATCGTGCTGTGCGTCAGGTGCAGAAGCTGGCTTCAAAAAACAGACACATGAGTGCTGCCAGCATTGTTTTAGAGGTTGCAAAAGCGGAAGGTCCACTTGTCAGTGCATAGACCATACGCCACACACTGCAACAAGTCGGTTTGCAGAAGGAAGCCTCTTCTGAAGCTGGCTTATAAGAAAGCCCGCAAACAGTTTGCTGAAGACATCCTGTCCATGTACTGGCAGTCTTTGTAACCTTTCAGGAAAATTCTGCCAACAGCTTTCCAAGTGTCAGCTTGGAAATCATGTCTAATGAAAGGATCTTTCACTGTAGCTCCAATTCTTGCCATAATGTACTATATACATCTCGGAGAACCCCTGACCCACAGCCAGCTTCCTCTGAATTGTCTGGCAATAATCGTCTAAATGCCAGTTGTCTGGTCAAAGTCTCTGGGTCAGAAAAGTCACTGATCACGTCATGGAGGAAGTTTCCATGATATAGAATTATTTGTTTTGTTTGAATGCCAGTTTCAGTGGTTTCTGGAGGCACATCAACTAACGTGTTCTCCAGGTCAGATTCATCTCCTGGGTAAGGGTCCAAATGGGATTTCAGGGTCAGAAATATTAAGTGGGTCATTCACTACATCATCTGCCATGATGAAAACTTCTTCAGCTAATGTAATGTTCAGGCCTGTTACCTCTGGAAGATCTGTGACAACTGAAGAAACTGTAGAGTTGTTAGTGGGCATTGTAGAAGAGTCTGCTAAATCTTCACTGTAATCACTGTGAGATGATGCTGGTCTCATCATTATTTTCACTTTCAGACTCAGTATTTGAAGTACTGTCAGCTGACTCTTTTGGCCTAGTAGCTATGTAGAAGCGCAAATTTGCCAGTTTCACTGCTGAAGTCCCAAACTTCAAATGAGAAGTCACATTCATCACCCTTACTAGAATTTCCATCTGGGAAGAAAAGTTCTTTACCTTCTTTAAGGATCTCATTGTATCCTGAATTAATGTCCATTGCAACCTTTCTAGTACCCCCTCCTTGTTTTGTTCTGACCTGTTTTGTTTCTTTGTTACCTGTATGAATCCAGCCAATTTCAATCTGTCGCTTACTTGCTTTGGCTCTGGATTTGGGATTAGAAGTATCAGGTGTCTCTTCAGATTGGGGTTCAGTTGTAGATTTCTTTCTCAGTTTCATCTTTTCTCTCAGTCTTTCAAACAGACCCAACTTCCGTTTGGAAGCAGGGTTTTTATTGTGGCAAAAATCGAAAAGAGCAAGTCTATATATCATCTCTAATCTCCATATGAGGGAATGTAGTTGGACAGAGCTGAATCCTCCATTAGCAAGATAACATCTCGGTCAATCTGTGGATTAAGTGGAAAAGATAATATGTCATTTGCCTTTCAAAAGTACAATCAAGGTCAGTTTAAAGCTAATGATTTATATTTTTCTAATATGTAGACAGTAGTCATTATGAGTGTACAGACAATTGTACATTCAAATGTACAAATGTACATTAAATGTATTCTTATTAATTTTTGTTGTGTTTTCTTTTGATGCAATGTTATGTTTAGTTTTAAATTTACTATAATTTGTTATCAACTAACTGTAAATAAAACACTATGGGCCACATTTACTAACAGCTTGTGCCACAGCAAGCTCTCTTTTGGTGTTAAAAAAACGACTGTCAGGATTTACTAAAGACACGCAGTGAGAAATTAGCGCTGAAAGGGCATGGACAGGGTTCTTTTTGCGGCTGACCTTATTGCATATGCATTTGTAGGAGTTTCCCTTTCAGACACAAAATGTATGGGAGAAGAGTATTTAAATGAATCATGCAAGGTGATTTACTAAGGTTTGCGCTCGTCAATTTACTGGTGTTTGCACCATTATTTAAAGGAACACTCCACTTGTTTTGAAAATAGGCTAATTTTCCAACTCCCCTAGAGTTAAACAGTTGAGTTTTACCGTTTTCAAATCCATTCAGCCGATCTCTGGATCTGGCAGTAGAACTTTTAGCATAGCTTAGCATAGCTCATTGAATCTGATTAGACCGTTTGCATCTTGCTCAAAAATGACCAAAGACTTTCGATATTTTTTCCTATTTAAAACTTGACTCTTCTGTAGTTACATTGTGTACTAAGACCGACGAAAAATGAAAAGTTGCGATTTTGATATTGATATTATATAATGATATTACGCAGTGCCTGAAAATAGGCTAACTTCTGTCATACATAACCAACGTGACAACCTGCTTGCACAGGGAGCGTGCTGGGGACTATTTTCAGGCGCTGCGTAATATCATTGCGCCTGCTGCACCCATGGTATGGCAGCAAAGTTCCTTGATTAGTATGCAGCAATGAGAGTGGATGCAAATGGTCTAATCAGATTCAATGATCTATGCTAAGCTATGCTAAAAGTTCTACCGCCAGATCTGGAGATCGGCTGAATGGATTTGAAAATGGTAAAACTCGACTGTTTAACTCTAGGGGAGTTGGAAAATGAGCCTATTTTCCAAAAAAGTGGAGTGTTCCTTTAACGCCCAAAAAAGCCTTAACCCTCTATGGCATGGTGTTGCCCTCAGGCAACAAACTGCCCTTTTGGACCTCACACTGCCCCTTTAAAAAAAAAAAAAAAAAAAAAATTGTTTTATATATAATATATATAGATTGATGGGAAATGTAGTTTGGTCACTCAAGCCCATCAGCTCATAAACTGGCTAAATGAGTAGTGTTTTCTGGCAAACTTTATCTCTCTTCTTCATTAACAGTACAGATAATGCGTACAAACTACATTGTACTGTCTGCATTCAGAAATACATTTATCATGATTGAAAATTATTTGCTTCCGCCATTGCTTCTCACTCGTAATTACGACTTTGTGGTGGTGTTCATGTGCATTCACCTCAGTCTTTACAAGATTGTAAATACAATCTTTCTGACATGACTTGAACATACAAATAGTCAAAGTTTTTACTGTCTACTGATACTGCTTGAAATGGACACAAGAACATGTTATGGGCGGAAGGAGCATGATCGAGCAGTTAGGATCATTCCTTCTGAGAGTGAGGACAGTGAGCTTGAGGAGAGTCAGGAAGACTGGATCAGTCAGTTAGTTGTCAGTCAGCAAAGTAATGTGTGTGTGTGTGTTTGGTTTATATGTTTATATGAATTGTGAGAAACATTTATATATGAGGTGTAATGAGGTGTTAGTTGTAATTTGTAGTTAATTAATTAATTCCTTCAATGTGTACAGCAAGATGCTTCACGTTTTATCAGTTTGTCGTCACTAGTGCCCTGTTTTGCGCTAGTAAAACAGCGCAAAACAGCGCAAAACCCACCTCCTGTGGGTCTATGTAGGCACATGTCTCATTTTCAGCTGATTCTCTATCACCCCAGAGCTGAAATTGAGACATGCGGACAGGCTGAGGGACATGCAGGGAAAGCATATATTTTGCACAGCTGATTTTATTATCATGTGAATATCAGTTTATATAATGTATTATTATTATTGCAGTTTTTACAGTATAAAAATCATGTCATGTCAATGGAATGTCCCCATAAAACATGAAGAGCCAACGTGTGTGTGGCGCTCAGAAAGGGCAGCGCCCTAGCACCCTCTATTAGCCAGCCGCCACAGGTTTTCATTCAGAATTTCTTCACTGTCAATGCATCATTTGCCATGTGCACAATATGAGTTAATGCCCTCAGAATCAGAACATCTACGTCCGCCTGTGTATCAATTTCCTCATGGTAGCTCTTCACAGGGAAGACTTGGCTCACTGGGATACCCGTACACTCAGAGCACTCCTCCATCTGGAGAATAACAAACATGTTGTCAGCTGTGATGTGCTTGGCACATGTACACCTATGCATTACTGTCAAACTATGTTTCATTATTCAGGGAAAATGTGTAACAGGGAAAAACTGTAACAGAAGCAAGAGGGTCATGTTTACAGACAGGGTATTTTTGACATAATATAAATGCAATTACCTTCTGTTTTATCTTCTTGCTAGTGTAAATTTCCTTTAAGTCTTTTTTTTTTTTTTTTTACCAGTGGATACACTTCATCTGCCCTTGTTATGATGATCACCTAAGGAATTTCTGTTGAATGTGACCATGAATACAAATGTTTATTCATTGTGTGATACAGATGATGTCACAATGTATGACTCGATTTATAAGTATTACACTAATATGTCAATGGCCAGATTAGTGTGTCACTGAAACATGGTTTTATACTTTGTAACAATGCATATCCAGACAGGAACTGAACTGATTATCAATCTTGGGACAAAGTCATTAAGTCATAATGCATGAATGATATTTTTGACTTTGCTACGATAAATATACTGAAAATCTCTGACATTTTCTTGCATTTATACTCACCTAGTTCATTGGCCTTATTCTTAATATTTTTAATTTTCTTAGTTAACTCAATCTCTGCCAGTGAAATCTTGTCAGCTGGCATCACATAGACCAGGCAGTATGTCTGGTCCTGAAGGCTTGGATTACTTCTGTAGCCTCATCTTGAGGAGAAATAGATTGCTGGATTGAACTGAAAAAAGGATGCATGAGAGAGAACAGCAACTATGGAGGACTGTTGAAAACATTTAAAGACTTTTGAAAAATCAGTTCACATGTACAAGAGTAAATGTAAAGGAATATGTCTCACTTTGTATCTTTCCTTTATGCAGCCCTCCACGGCTTTGACAACATCATCTGGATCTACGCCATGTGAATCCTGAGGCCCATGGTGTCAGTTAAGACAAAAGGCAGAACAGATTGTCCATTTCTTATGTAATAGGTTTTATACTGTAAGATAAAAAAAAATCATGAAAGTGACAAGTAAATAATGTTTGGCCATTTCAATGTAATTAATGTGAATAAAAAAACCATCTTATAGAATAATAATAATTAATAATTTGTTAAATTTATATAGCGCTTTTCTGGGTACTCAATGGAAGGGGGGAATCTCCTCAACCACCACCAATGTGCAGCATCCACCTGGATGATGCGACGGCAGCCATATTGGATGCCCACCACACACCAGCTTATTGGTGGAGAGGAGACAATCAGTGTATAGAGATGATTAGGAGGCCATGATGATGGACAGAGGCCAATGGGCAAATTTGGCCAGGATGCTGGGGTTATACCCCTACTCTTTTTCGAAGGACATCCTGGGATTTTTAATGATCACAGAGAGTCAGGACCTCGGTTTAACGTCTCATCCAAAGGATGGTACAGAACAATGTAACAAGGTATTTGAACTGGTTTTCTGTCTCTGGTACAGGAAGCTGTGTTTCTTTGCAATGTAAATTCTAGTAACACGTGGTATATCTGCATGATTCTGATGATTAAAAATACAAAACTTTCTAATAGTTCAAATGGCCCCTGACTCTTCAACTAGGGTCCTGTCAGTGAATCTCAGCCATTTCCACCACTGTGTTACAAGTGGAAATGTTTACATGCAACCCAGTCTCATATAAAAACGTACCCTGACAACGTTGGTCCAAAGTGCAAAACGTAGAGGGGTTACAATAATGGCCCTTGAATTGTATGACTGTTACATTAAAAACACATTTTGGAGCAAAACAATTCAGCCATTGACCCTATTACGGGGTTCTCAGAAGCGGAAGTTTTCATAGTTGGGCAAACAGTGAATGAGAGATGCACTCTTAAAAATAAAGCTTATTTATTAGCATCGATGGTTCCATGAAGAGCCTTTAACATGGAACCTTTTCATTGAACAAACAATCCTTTATAGTAGAAAAAGGTTCTTTACATTATTAAAATGGGCAACACTTTTATTTCGATAGTTCATTTTAGACATTCAACTAACTATAAGTAACTTTAAAACTACATATCAAATTATTCTACTAACCATAACCCTAATCTAACAGTCTACTAATACTCTAATGAGACTTATTTGACATGTACACTCACCTAAAGGATTATTAGGAACACCATACTAATACTGTGTTTGACCCCCTTTCGCCTTCAGAACTGCCTTAATTCTACGTGGCATTGATTCAACAAGGTGCTGAAAGCATTCTTTAGAAATGTTGGCCCATATTGATAGGATAGCATCTTGCAGTTGATGGAGATTTGTGGGATGCACATCCAGGGCACGAAGCTCCCGTTCCACCACATCCCAAAGATGCTCTATTGGGTTGAGATCTGGTGACTGTGGGGGCCATTTTAGTACAGTGAACTCATTGTCATGTTCAAGAAACCAATTTGAAATGATTTGAGCTTTGTGACATGGTGCATTATCCTGCTGGAAGTAGCCATCAGAGGATGGGTACATGGTGGTCATAAAGGGATGGACATGGTCAGAAACAATGCTCAGGTAGGCCGTGGCATTTAAACGATGCCCAATTGGCACTAAGGGGCCTAAAGTGTGCCAAGAAAACATCCCCCACACCATTACACCACCACCACCAGCCTGCACAGTGGTAACAAGGCATGATGGATCCATGTTCTCATTCTGTTTACGCCAAATTCTGACTCTACCATCTGAATGTCTCAACAGAAATCGAGACTCATCAGACCAGGCAACATTTTTCCAGTCTTCAACTGTCCAATTTTGGTGAGCTCGTGCAAATTGTAGCCTCTTTTTCCTATTTGTAGTGGAGTGGAGATGAGTGGTACCCGGTGGGGTCTTCTGCTGTTGTAGCCCATCCGCCTCAAGGTTGTGCGTGTTGTGGCTTCACAAATGCTTTGCTGCATACCTCGGTTGTAACGAGTGGTTATTTCAGTCAAAGTTGCTCTTCTATCAGCTTGAATCAGTCGGCCCATTCTCCTCTGACCTCTAGCATCAACAAGGCATTTTCGCCCACAGGACTGCCACATACTGGATGTTTTTCCCTTTTCACACCATTCTTTGTAAACTCTAGAAATGGTTGTGCGTGAAAATCCCAGTAACTGAGCAGATTGTGAAATACTCAGACCGGCCCGTCTGGCACCAACAACCATGCCACGCTCAAAATTGCTTAAATCACCTTTCTTTCCCATTCTGACATTCAGTTTGGAGTTCAGGAGATTGTCTTGACCAGGACCACACCCCTAAATGCATTGAAGCAACTGCCATGTGATTGGTTGATTAGATAATTGCATTAATGAGAAATTGAACAGGTGTTCCTAATAATCCTTTAGGTGAGTGTAGTTGCAAAGTTACTTATAGTTAGTAGAATGTCTAAAGCGGACTATCGAAATAAATGTTTTGTACACTAAGAAAAAAATAGTTCTTTTTTAAGAACTGTTCACTGAAATGTTCTTTGGGGAACCCAAAATAGTTCTTGGCATCACTGAAAACCCCCTTTTGGGACCTTTACTTTTAAGAGTGCACAGCAAATATGAATTTTTTTTTTAACCCATTTTCTCCAGTAGCACAAAAAAAAAAAAAAAAAATCCACAATAGCATTTCCATGACTCGTACTCATACATGCTCATAAATATGTTCATATAGTACTTACTAATTTTGTGAAGGTTCTGCTGTCAGATGTTTTGTTAACAAGAGCTTCATTTGTGATTCTTTTTTGGAAAACACTATTGACTGAGTTGATGAAGCTGAACTTTCCTGCTCCAATTTCACCAATTACCAAGATCCTCACATGCTCGATATTTGGAGCGATAAGTTTCAGCTTGAACTTTTCTCCAACTGCTCTTCCTCTCTGTTCAAAAACAAAGTAGTAATGGTAAACAACAAGGCTTGTGTGCCCTTCAGAATTAAACTGAGAATGCCTTAAACATTCCATTCATGAATTTGAATTGAGGTAGTAAAAAGGATGTAGAATTGTAATTCAACTTTCAATTTAAGGAAGTATATTTAGGATGGAAGGAAACTAAAAGAAATTAATAACTGCTTTCTAATAATCAATGTTTGAGATGCTGCCGAGAGTAAATAATTTTTTTTTTATCATATTTGACTATTTTTAATAAACTGAGGGTGGGCAAATGTTTCCAGAATGCCAATTTCAATGAATCCTGACAGTGCAGACAATCTAATTAAAATGACCTTTTAACAATCATGTTAAGGCCAAGCACATGCATGAATTGAACAGTTCTTAAATTCTGTCCAATCCAGAAAACTACACAATTTTATGTGTATAAACATTTATAATTTTACCTTTAATGTTGATATATTTTTTTCACTTATCCCTAGGGAGTTTTCCTCTATGGTTTGCGAAAGTGATTCAATTTATGAAGAAATAAAATCTTTGGACATATTGCTGAACATTTATTTAACCATAGCAAAAGTACATTTCTTACTTAAGTTTATTTTTCATCTCAGTTTTTAAGTGTTTATTTCAAATGAGACAAGTCTGCTATTATTTTAATCTGTCATTTAGCAGTTTAGTTCTCAAAGCTTGGCTAACTAACAGAAAACACTAGCCAGGTTTAAATGCCAGTTGTGCAAGTGGGGCCTGTTGTGGGAATCCAAACATTGTAGAGAGATGGAGAAACTTAAAGGTGCCCTAGAATGAGTTGAAACAATATTTTAAATTGTTCTCTGATATCTACATAGAGGGTATGTGGCTTATTTAAAGGGCAAAAATTGTCCAGATACAGTTTTACAGGTCCATTTACAACCCTAGAAATTGTCCCTAGAATGAAATGGTCTGTTTTTGCCTTATTTGAAAGGGTCATGAATAGTAATGTGGAGTTCTGCTTTCACTGCGGCTCATTTCAGTAGCTCACAGTGACAGCAAACACATCTCTACTGTCCGGCAAGACAATGGAGAGATTAGGCATCCAGCCTTATATGTTTGAGCCTGTTTCTGACGAAGATGCAGATTTTGAGGAACAACCAATTGTTTTGAGATTGGAAATGGATGCGTCTGAGTGGTAAGTTTAGTCTTTATTTTCAGTAAGAACCTGCAAAATGTAACTGTTACGTCAATACTAGAACTTCAGCCTAAACGTTAACTAGAATATAGCATTAACTTTACACGTTTGTTACTTTGTTTTTAGCATTGTAAAAACATTTTAATTATTGTAATGTGTCACCGTATGATTTTACAATGATAGCTTCTTCACTTTGAATCACAAACTCTAAACAGCGAACTGGGTAGCGAGTAAATATGTTGTTTGTACAATTATAATTAGATTAAATTATAATTCTATCCGACAAAAGGGATTGACATATGTATCTACGGTTGTATTTTGTAGATTTATATGACAACACTGGCAGGAAATAATATTAACCTTTGTCATTTGACATTTGTCATACTATTTAGTTATGTATGCTAGTTACTTGGAGTTTCCTGTTGTTACTGTACTAACATCTTGCGTTGGATCTAGACAACACAGGATAAATTATCGTTAATGTTGTCTCACTAAGAAACTTTCAATTTAATCAGAAATGGTTTCGACAGTCAAGAAGTGGATAAAATCACTACTTACTGCTTGCGGGAGTATAGTTGAAATTGCCCCCTTCTTCAGTGTCAGACGCTGAGCGAAGCCTGCTTGATATTGTCCCAGGTTAGAAAAACTGTCAGTGGTGAAATGGGCCGCGCAAACTAACAACTTTGAATTAAATTGTTGCGGTATCCGGTTATAGATAAACATCAACCATGCCTGTTGACAGTTTTGTTCTGTGGGAAGGGTATGAAAAGTCCTCACATCCCCTGCACAGCCTGGAACATAGCATTTATTTCCATGATCTGCCATTTTCGCTATCCTCGCTTGACGTTTGTTTCTTCACAGTATCTGCAGAACTTCCAATGATTCGGCTGTGCAGTTCCGCCTGGCCTTGAACATGGGCTGGCATATGCAAATGTTGGGGGCGTACATATTAATGATCCCGACTGTTGCGTCACAGTCGGTGTTATGTTGAGATTCGCTTGTTTTTCCGTGGTGTTTTTCACGCACAAGATTTACATATGAAGGAGGAAGCAATGGTGTTTGAGACTCACAGTATGTGATTTCCATGTACTGAACTCTTGTTATTCAACTATGCCAAGGTTAATTCAATTTTTCAACCTTGGGCACCTTTAACCACTAGTGGGTAGTCTAACATACAACTGGAATAATGTGACGAAGAAGAATGAAGTAAAAGTCGTGAATGCAAATGAATACATATCGTTGTCTGCTATAGAATAAAATTAAATAATAGCGATGCATCCTACAAACTTTTATGTCACATTTGGTTAATGTGGTCAGCACAATACGTAAGTTATTCTCTTCACCCTTTCCCTACTCCCCATTACGCTTTGCCAATCTTGTCATTTTACAGACCATTCAGTGAAAGACTGACTTTGATTCAGTCAAACTGGCAGATAAGATTTGTTTTAGTCTTTTTGAGTGGAAGTTCCCCAAACCGGAAGTGCCACCCATAAACGCAGTAGGCTCGTTAGGATAAAGGTGGATAAAGATTATTTAAAGCTGCAGTCCATAAGTTTTGACTCTGTGTCACCATCTCTGTTTGAAACCTGCAATTGCAGTTATTTGCAGAGTTATCATCTGTACGTGAGTTGTGTCGGCGCGGCTCCTCAGCGCGGATGAATCTAATGTTTTGAGGAGTTTGTGTGGCTGTGATTCATTCACCGCACCGGTGTGGATACTGTACTTCAGAATCACAGATTCTACATCTTGGAGTATAGCCTAAATGTCGGCCACTTTTGGGAACAAAACATTACAATAAATCGCGCTACCAGCAGTGATTAAATCATCACAATCAAACCGTGCAAATTATTATTATTGTTATACTTTGTTCTCGAATTGTTAATGTTAACATCATTAGCATTACGTGACTACGTGTATTTAGTGTTTATTAGCGTTACCTGTAGATTTCAATTTCTGTACAGTCTAATCTTTTGCTTTTGACTACAGGTGAATCTCCAGTTGTCACTGATGATTGTCGTTTGGACCTTTCTGGATTACAATCCACCATCAAAATGATAAGTTTAATTATTCCTGCTGCAGTGAGAAAAGGCTATAAATGATCCGCTGAAGAACATGCGCTCACATGCGTTACTACTACTAGCCGGACTCTTTCTTTATGTATGCAGACGTGACGTAATGACGCAAAGACATGCTTGAATTTCCCGCGGAAATCCACCATACCACTCTAATTATAACACATTACAAGCTTACCTTTGTGAATGGGGCTAAGGTAAGAAGATAGTTTTGAATACTGGCTTGTTGTGTACTTGCTCAAAAATTGATTTTGGATCATTTTTAACCAAAGAAAGTTACGGACTACAGCTTTAAGTCTGGAAAAAAATTATGCATTCAATAAAAGTGTTTGAAATATTCTCAAAACTTCCATGAGTAGTATCACAACTTCACAACAAGCCTGTGGATGTGTGTGCATATGCCCTAATTATGTTATAATCTTATATTGAAAGTAGATGTGCCATGTTATACTGCTCAGCCTGAATGGAAGTGTTTTAAGATAATCAAAACAAATAAATACTGAATGAATCAAGCAACAGAATCTCACCTAATTCTGTTTCTGCTGATTGTGATCCTCCCACTTTTATCTTCCTGATTTTCTCTTGTAGGCTATTCTCTTCAAATACCAAATCTGTATGATAAAGCACCAAAGTTATGTAAATTCAACAGAGAGGCAGAAATTACTAGAGAACTGCTCTGAATGTGTTCTCGTGTTCTTCTGTATCTGTGTATAGCCTAATCTTCAGTGGGTGTATTTATACCTTCAGGACTGTAAACTTTAATTTTCACTTTTAAACACAACACAACAAACAATGTGTTGCCAGGTACATGCATAAACGTATGTCCAATTTACAGGGCACCCAAGAAGGATTGGTAAAAGGGAAATGTTTTGTTTATTTGTTTGTAAAAACAGAAGATAGCCTTTAATACACATAAACAGTCAGAGTGTGAGAGTGAGAGTGAGTGTGTGTGTGTGTGTGTGTGTCCTGGTAAACCCTATGTTATGGGGACAAAATGTCCCCACAAAGATGGCAATATTCGAAATTCTTGTCCTTGTGGGGACATTTTTTGGTCCCCATGAAGAAAATGTAAAAATGAAGAAAGTTTTCTGTTTAGAGGTAGAGTTAGTGTAAGGGGATAGAATATACAGTTTGTACAGTATAAAAATCATTGTGTCTATGGAAACAAAAAAACATATAAAACATGAAAACACAAGTGTATGTGTGTGTGTGAAAAATAACTCTGTTCACATCTTTTCAGCGCTAATTTATCACTGCGTGTCTTTAGTAAATCCTGACAGTAGTTTTTTAACACCAAAAGAGGGTTTGCGCTGGAGCAAGCTGTTAGTAAATCTGGCCCACAGTGTCAAAAAAGTGGGGTGCTCAGGTACAGTATTTAGAAATTATTTTTACCGAGAGATGAAGGAAAAGTTGTTGAAGTAGTATATCTGGGCCTTAACAAGGACTTAAGCTGTTGTATCTAAAAAAAATATTATTGTTGCAATATCACATATTTTTGTTATATGTTTCAACCTACATTACATTTGGAACATCTCTTTATCTCTGCATGCATTCTTCATGCAGGATGCACAACAAATCAAATATATTTGTAACTTATATAATGTTAGTGATCTAAGTTAAATATACTTGGTAATAGTAGGGAAAAGGTTGCCATATTGTAGGGTGTGTGAACCAGTTTGGGTAACATTTTTCTGATCTTATCATCTATGGGGCTGTAGGTTTGTAGGTGATTCAATGATAACATTGGCTGCTTCACAAGTCATGTTTTTTTATGTCATTCAATAGCACTCGCTAGTGGAGGGGAAAGTGAGAGTGAGTACAGGCGGCCCAGAGCTATTGGGGAGCCCACAACGCTCCCCAGGAAAAGATAACCTCATTACAGTTCAGATCACCACATTCAGATTATTCAATGATGATCTATAAGTGAACAGTTGTGGAGGTGACCATATTAAAGAAAAGTATATTTTAACTTTAACAGTAATTACAATCCCCATAGGATACAGTAGTCCAAAAATAACAGTGGCATAATATACCTGACAGGAGGTTAAAGGGAGAATGTAAGTTCATTTCTTTTAAAATCCCTCCAGAAAATTCTACATTGATAAGACATCTATGTTATTATACAGTAAAGAAATGTTAGCATTATTATGCATGCAAAAAAACCTGACCAGCCATAATAGCAACATTGGCACAACCAATGGCATTAATTTGGGGTGGGGCTATCTGTTTGTCCAACCAATGGAAGATGGGGGAGTGTTTGGGAAACCTGCATGGACATGATTTCATTTTTCTTTTCCTTTAAAATTTTAATTTGCTAAACAGTGCCGAAATAGCATACTGCAGCCACTTTTTTTGTGGTATATGGATCCACAGAGCCTAAGGTTTCAGGCAAGAGTAAAACATCTAAGTGAAACTAATTTTGGTATTTTTGTATATTGTTTTTGGAAGACAATTGCATATTATTATGCACATTTTAAGCCACTTCAAATAAAAGCATAAAAAGTTTATCAACATTCCTTAATATGATTCAGACCAAAATATAATGTGATATAATATATGGCCAATTATAAAATGCTTGACAAAACTCTCAGATGCCACTATGGTTATATTCATAACAATTTATTTATATTAATTCCACATATTCTCAATGCTTTTTACATGGAAGAGGTCTTTGATGATTTTTTCACCAGGGTCAGACAAACACATTAGCCATCTGAAGGTTTACACAAAATAACAACTGATTATTACACAGTTTTACACTGTAAAATATTTTATACTCCAACATCTATTCCATTGACATTGCAGGGTCATAATCAAGGACAACATTGTCATGATTGTCGGAAAATGCTCAGTTCTGTTGTATCCCAGATGGCTGGTTTTAAAGTATCACTTATAAAGCTAAATTAATAACATGGTGCATGGATAAAAAATATTGCTCTGTAGTCTTATACATCTTGCAATGACAGTATTAAATTATCTAATTTTAGCCACTTGTATGTAATAAGCAACTTCTGTCAGCAAGTCCTTTTTTGTTTGCATGACAAAATAGGAATAATTGCACTGTCCAAGAGAACAACACACTCAGCCCTTACAAAAAAGTACTGTGGTGGTACTGTGGTATCAGATGATAATACAACAGTACTTGGTGATGTACCATGGTACTGTATGATTACCATATCCATGTACTGTAGAATATACAATACATGGTCATCCAAGATACTTCAAAAATACCTTGGTACCATTTCCAAAATCATGGTACATTTTTGTAAGAGAAGACAAACATACTGTCTCTTTCCTAGAACTATAAACACACACTTCATAATTCTCTTACTCTCAAACAGACCTCCCCTCCAAACACACAAACAAACACACACATAAACACTTATTAGAGCACATTAGGAATGAGCAGGTGTCTGTAGCATTCCATATTGATGCATTCCATACTCTAGACTATCAATGATAACTATAACCTATATGTCATATATACACTACTCTTTCCAGCGTCTTATTCTGTATTCTGTCTATATCTATGTATTACACCTTGGACAGGGTGGGATTTGTCAATGCAAAAATTACACTACACAGTCAAACATTCACACACACTGACAACAACAACAGCAACAACAATAATAACATACATAAAGATTACAATATACCTCTTTAAGTCCAAAGCTTTTCTTCATTATACTTCAAGGGATTAAAGAAATAGTCCAAAAAAGTCAGATTCATCAATTTCAGGGTCATAAATGGGGCTGTGCTCTTCATATTTATTTAGTCCAAACCAAGTGTTTTTCAGTAACTTGTCCAGCTGAAGACCACAAGGTGAAATTCAAAGCTCCCCTTTACTTGTGGACAAGCTCTCAGCAGAGATTTGGAAAAGAACAATACAGCTTCCTAACATAATCAGAGAGAATATGATGTACCTTTACTGCTTTTAGCACTGCCATTAAAAGAAATATTCATCGATATTCAACTCTCACCCCACATATTGTACACATATATACACACGCTCACACATATTAGCATTTCTCTGCTTAGTGATAGTTAGAAAGCTTGTCGCATAGTCACTAATTGTGCTTATCTCTGGAAGCAGCATGACAGCAGGCCGTATTTGCAGGTCAGGATATGTACTTGCAGTACCTATTCTGGCCACTAAGACGAAAGGCTGGTGGAGAATGAAGAGGGATTAAGAATGATGTTAGTCAAAATTTAGGCTTTTCTCAGAGATGCTCAATTGTAGTTTGACTTTTACACACGTTAGAATGGAAGAGCTTAATTTGCCCTATTAAGACTCCAATCCTGCTGAGGCATCCAAGTTGGTTTCGGTGGTCCACACTGAGGAATTTCAAGAAGCTTGAGTGTTTCACACTTCCAATGGAATCTTATTTCACTTTTAATCTAACATGGCCTCCAACTGGTCCGCAAGGTCATCAAACATGCTGCCAATGTCATCGAGAATGTTAACTGTGCTCTTGTTGTCCACATTGGAACTGAAGAGGAATAGGAAAGAGAAAGTAGAAGAAAAAGAATGGTAGAGTTACAACAAATAACATCATCATCATGCAATGAATAGACTTCTTAGTGGCAAGGAGAAAGAACAATTGTTTTAGTGTCTAAAAACATCTACTTATATACCTATCATCCTTCTTAATCTTCTCCTCCACTACTTCCAGAGCTGCAGCCAGGGATGCACTGGTCTCCTCCAGTCTGAGTTGCACCATGTTCCCTGAAGCAGAACCCCCTGTTTCAGCAACTATCAATAACCCTTGGCTTTCCACCTCTGTTTTTCCATCTCCATCTTGTGGTTCACCCTCTACTTGTGTCTGTCTGGCTACGCCTACCTTCTTTCTTCTCATTACCACTGGTTCTGCTCCCTCCCCTGTCTCTTTGAAATGACTCCCTGCTGAGGAACCTGAAATCAGGCCTTGTTCACCTTGAAATGTTGGATCAACCTGGATCAGACCTGTCCTTTCCATTCTAGCAATTCCAACTTCCTCTACTCTTTCTTGCTTCCTCACTTCATCTTCCTCTCTCTGTTTCTCTACTTCTCTCAGCCTCTTTTGCACATCCACTCCAGGCAGCTCCACTTCCAGAGGACTTGGGATGTCCACTGAGAGACCGGCCATGGAAGACCTAGGGGGCTTCACTGGAGCTGAACCTGAACCTGGTGTAGAGGGTGTTTGTGGGGTTTGGGGTGTCTGGGGTGTCTGTGGGCTCTGAGCTGGAGAAGTTGCTGGACGTGGAGACAGCATGCTTCCCTCCACTGGTTTTGGGGTGACCGGACTCAAAGTCTGTGGTGGATGTTCCAGTTGTTCAATTGAAAAAGGGCTGAAGGAGGCACTGGATGGGCTGAGAACATCTGCCTGAGGAGAGCCGGGAGTTCCAGTGGCATGGATTGGCTTGATTTTTACCGGCTTGGGCAGTGTAGGAGGTGGACTTGGCTTGGGAGATACTGGAGGAGGGATTTTCTTAATCTCCACTATAAAGAGACAAAAAACCATGTAATGTACAACTTAATAAAATCAGGAAGGTCTCTGTTGCCATCAAGCTAAGCAGAGACCTGGTTTCCTTGAACTGCTGTCTAAAAATACCCATGCATGAATTTCTATGTTGGCTTGCTAGGCTGATTTATGCTTGCTTGATAGTTTGCTACAAATATACCAGTTTGCAGGACAAAGGGTAAGATAATATGAGGAACACAATGACCTCATAGATAACATTCTTACCTGGACTATGTTGACCTTCTGGTCCAGGTAATGGAACCCTCCTTGAAGGAGTTGGGGGATCGAGTTTTCGAAGGGCCATTGCTGGTTTAGGTGAAACTGGGGGTTTCAGTATTTGTCTGGGAAGAGAGCCAAAGCCATCGTGTTGCAGTTCTTCCTCCCTACCACCATCTCCAATGCAAGCTTCTGATACAGGTCTTCTCCGAAAGTTCTCTGGCCCATCTCCATCAGTGCCGTTACTCTGTGGTGGAGCCAATGCTTTGGGCCTTCGCTTTATCGTACTAGTTTCTGTCAGGTTAAAATGTTCACCATCTGAGTAATGTGGTGGTCGTGGTCTTCTCAAAGTTGCTGTGGCATCCATCCGTGACCACTCCTCTTGTGGCAGAGAAGAAACAACCCCTTCCAGATGAGTGATCATGGAACGTGGACGTGGCTCAGGGGCCTGTTTAATTGGGTGGGATTCACAAGGTGATGGTCCATGATGTGCGATGTCCTGCATGGCTTGGCTTAACTCAGCCTCTTGTACATCACTGTCAGGCTGCTTTTGAGAGTTGTAAAATTCACTGATTGTGCGGCGGCGACTATCTGCATCGGAATTCAGAACTTCACGGTTCTGCCGCAGGAGGTTTTGGCTTGCCTAGAGAACAGGTAAAACATCAAAACTCAGTTAGCCATCAATACATGCGTAAGCATATGTGAAACAGTGCTATTTAACTAATAAAAATGAGACCAGGAACTTTTTAAGAAAGTAAACAGGGACAATTCTGATGTCAGGTAGATTGAAATATTACTATCTTAATTCTTGAAGTTGACCACAGAATGTTTGTTTTATTTTGAGAGTAACTGTTTAATTACCTGCAAATAACCACTTCCTTTACCACTGCTTCCAAGATTGGACATTTCAAGCATGGCAGCAATGTCTCTAACGCTGCCCCCAGATGAAGTTTTTTCAGAGGCAATTCCACAATCACTACGTCTGCGCTCCCTGTATGTCACATTGAGTAGCAAATTGTTAGCCCTATTTTCGCCAGACCTTACATCATCAGCCACAGCCTCATCAGTCAGGTTACCAGTGGAAATGGAAGAGCACGAGCGTTTTGGTGGAGTTGGAGGACGAGTCCGTCTGCGAGGCCGAGCTGTAGCAAATGACTGACTGCGATTGACACTGTTGATGTCAAGGGTTTCACCAGAGGCTTTCGCTGAACTGCTGGGAGTGACCCTATGTCCACCTAGTGTTGCGTATTTCACAGAGGAGTCTGGCATGGGTAAGTCATGCTCAGCATCAGTAACGATATACTGTCCACGTCTTGGCTGGGATGGAGTTTGACCGGTGCCCTCTTCGGATTCTCCTTCAGGTGGTAGGCAAAGTAATGGAACGGTACGAGCGTGAGCATGTGAACGGGGAGAATCACAAGGCCCTCTGGCCCTGCTCTGCGTTTTTAGTGGGGAGGAAGGGATGTGTGAAGGAGAATTTGAAGCAGAAGATGAGGTTCTACCTTTAGTAGGGGTGTGTGGAGGTGTTGGGGTGGGACTCTCAATTGAGCCAGGTTTCCTCAGAGGAGGAGGGGCATTAGATCTTTGTATGCCTCGCCCATGGGTGATGTGCCGTGGAGAGCCACGACCTTCTGTTCTTTTGCGTATTCGAACAGAAGGGGCGGAGTTCACATCTGGTTCTGTGCTGGTTTCTAATGATTGTTTTGAGTCTGTGCTTTCTTCTATCTGGCTCTCCTTGGTGGGAATGTCTGCTTCTGGAGATTCACTCAATCGTTTGACGGCTAACATCAACTTCTTCTGGTGCCCTTGGTGGGAAAAAAGAGGGTGGACAGTTATTATTTTTGTTTGTGAAGTTTAACCTGTAATTTTTCCTGCTGAAAATACCAGCATGAATTTTCATGGTGGTGGTTGATCAGTGTAGTCATGTTGTTTTGTTAAAAACACACACACACACACACACACACACACACACACAAACAAACACACACAAACACACACACACACACACATTGTTATTGCCATCATTGGCACCTGGTACCCTGACATTGACAACATCTGGCATAAATACATCATGAGCATTACATATATGTAAAAACTGACATAAAAATAACATGTATAGAAGAAGACACAAAGAACCCATATCCACATTAACATTTAGCAAACGCTATTATCCAAAGTGACTCACAAGTGATGAACATCACAAACAATTTACCATACAAGATTTAACAGTACTTGCAAAACAGCAATTCTATGTTTCTAAAGTACCATAATACAACAGCTAAAGCAGAAGCAAAAATACATAAAAGTAAGAGAAAAACTTTTTTAGGATGTGCATTTCATTGTGGTTTAAAGGCACAATATGTAAGATTTTTGGATTAAAATATCCAAAAACCACTAGAACAATGTTATATATATATATTGTTGATTTGTGTACTTACACTATCCCAAATGTTTCCAAGAATGTTTAAATCCAGAGAAATAAGCCTTTTTTACCAGGACACGGACCGTGTCTGTGTGTCGCCTATCAATGACATCATACCCGCGTTACCCTTGGTTTCTGGTATTATTTTGTAGAAACCATGGAAACACCAATGACGCTTTAACATATTATGCGTTTTATTAGACAGGTGAGCAACTGTTTGGATACATTCATTGACAGAAAACTAATCATTGTTATATAGCTCAACACAGTTAGTCTTATTGATTAAATCTCTTTTTTTAATGATTTACCGCGAGTACCATGTTTTACTATGCCTAATATCGATCTAGCTTACTGCAGTGCGCAACAAGTGTCTCATAGTAGCCGCCGGCGAACGCACAGAGTAGCATCATAACATAACTTTCAACACATTCAAATGTATCTTATATAATAAAACAGCTCTGCGTCGTTACCCCACATACACATGACTGGAAAAAGCGGAAGCGGTCGTCTGCGGCATAATAAAAGCCCTGCGAAATCAAGGTGTCATCAAGCTACGCCTTTGTTTTGAATAAGCGACCTCTAGCGGCGAAAAATTACATATTGTGGCTTTAAGTAAAGTGCTAATGGAAGAGGTGTGTCAGTTTCATCTTGAAATTTCTCATGCCACTACAGAGATCAAAAAGGGACATTTATTTTCTTTATGACTAAAACTTGTATAGGATATCTAATATCTAACTTATTCCATTTCTGTGCACTCGTTGAACACTCATTCAAATGTCCTCTTCTTCCTCAGGTGTTCAATGGCAAAATGTAGTTGGTGAAGCTGCTTGATCAAGTAAGTCTTGCTGTTTAAGTTAGTTAAGATGCCAGGTTGGGCACACCAGCACATGTATCCTTACTAGAGACCACCACCCAAAACACAATATACTGGTGACCAACTATGCCAATCTTTTCAGCAGGGATATCATGAAAAAAATATGTTTATGTGTAGTGTACGTATGCGTAGTATACATACCTAGTTTAGTGATGCCAATCTCCTTTAGGTCCTCCAGAGTAATATCACTAATGAAGTCCATGTTGTCGTAGCCGTTCTGAACCAGAGTCTGGTAGTATTGATTCAGACCAATTGCAGACAGCCACTCAGCCAGACTGGACTATAAGGTCACACGGATATTTATTAACCAATATGAACATTAAGTTCAAAAGTTGTATTCATACATGTGTATAAATACATACAGTGGGGTCCAAACAGTCTAAAACCTAGTGAAAACAGGCTAAAAGTAATTTTGACTTTTCAAATTTTTGGTTTTTATTTAGTATTTTTACTAGAAATTAGATAATCAGCAAAACACTTTATATAAAAAATGTAAATAAATTTCAGAATTGATTTGTTCTTTTGCATCAACGATGCCATAAAACCTGATAATTATGTTCTACGCTATAACTTCACAAATTTGCTTATTTGATGTGAAAGTATCATAAATATTTATTTATTTTACATTAAACTGTTTTTCACCATAATAAATATTTGTTTTTATTTATTTTTATTTTTAATAATAGTTTAAATTATATTCTAAATTCCAGACTTTAGGAACCCAACTTTATTTCTCTTACAGGTTTCTCTTGAGGTATCCAGTCTGGGATGTTCATTTTGCTTATCTCTGAAAGCATTTTCTTCCTGTGCCCTGGTTTTGTCACCCCAATAGCAGTGAGGTCCTGTGGGGTACACACACACACACACACACATACACATACAGCTCAAAAAAACTTGAAAAAAAGTGAATATATAATAGCATAAGTTGAAGAACTGTTTGCAAAAATATGTTATGTATCTGACTGTTCTGACTATAACTATAATGTACAGTGGCCCCAAAAACAATTTGAACATATATAACATATATATAATGATATACACCGATCAGGCATAACATTATGATCACTGACAGGTGAAGTGAATAACACTGATTATCTCTTCATCACGGCACCTGTTAGTGGGTGAGATATATTAGGCAGCAAGTGAACATTTTGTCCTCAAAGTTGATGTGTTAGAAGCAGGAAAAATGGGCAAGCGTAAAGATTTGAGCGAGTTTGACAAGGGCCAAATTGTGATGGCTAGACGACTGGGTCAGACCATCTCCAAAACTACAGCTCTTGTGGGGTCTTCCCGGTCTGCAGTGGTCAGTATCTATCAAAAGTGGTCCAAGGAAGGAACAGTGGTGAACCGGCGACAGTGTCATGGGCGGCCAAGGCTCATTGATGCACGTGGGGAGCGACGGCTGGCCCGTGTGGTCCAATCAAACAGACGAGCTACTGTAGCTCAAATTGCTCAAGAAGTGAATGCTGGTTCTGATAGAAAGGTGTCAGAATACACAGTGCATTGCAGTTTGTTGTGTATGGGGCTGCATAGCCGCAGACCAGTCAGGGTGCCCATGCTAACCCCTGTCCACCGCCGAAAACACCAACAGTGGGCATGTGAGCATCAGAATTGGACCACAGAGCAATGGAAGAAGGTAGCCTGGTCTGATAAATCACGTTTTCTTTTTACATCACGTATGTGTGCATCGCTTACCTGGGGAACACATGGCACCAAGATGCACTATCCCAGCAAACATTGGTCTGACGGCAACGTTGTGTCCCTGGCCAAAAATAATCACGGTAGGACGGCATAAATCGGCAAAAATATGTAACACAGAACATTTCCTAAAAATGCATTCAGATACATCTGTTCAACTTTCATTTTGGAACTCTTTTTCAACCATGACGGGACGTGTCGGAGGAGCGTCTTTTCAACGGTCATTAAACGTCCAAATGTTTGCTGGGATGGGAAGAAGGCAAGCCGGCGGAGGCAGTGTGATGCTTTAGGCAATGTTCTGCTGGGAAACCTTGGGTCCTACCATCCATCTGGACGTTACTTTGACACGTACCACCTACCTAAGCATTGTTCCAGACCATGTACACCCTTTCATGGAAACGGTATTCCCTGGTGGCTGTGGCCTCTTTCAGCAGGATAATACGCCCTGCCACAAAGCAAAAATGGTTCAGGAATGGTTTGAGGAGTACAACAACGAGTTTGAGGTGTTGACTTGGATCTCAATCCAATCGAGCATCTGTGGGATGTGCTGAACAAACAAGTCCGATCCATGGAGGCCCCACCTCGCAACTTACAGGACTTAAAGGATCTGCTGCTAACATCTTGGTGCCAGATACCACAGCACACCTTCAGGGGTCTAGTGGAGTCCATGCCTCGACGGGTCAGGGCTGTTTTGGCAGCAAAAGGGGGACCAACACAATATTAGGAATTTCAAGATGACAATATACCTGATCGTTGTATTTTAAGCATTAAAATACTTTTTGAGGCCACTGTATTTTGAAAGATGGCAGCTGTTTATGGTCGTACAATATAGCAGAAAAATAAAGAAATGAATAAATAAATATAGAATGAAACAATTATCCCATCTTTAAAAGAATAAATAATTGATCACTTTATTACTTTGAATCATATATATATATATATATATATATTGTTTGTGTTACCTCTGGTGTCATTCTGCTGATGGTCTGCAGGTCATAACCAGCCGTGAGAAAGTTTGCTGTGTAGAACTGCAGCTGTGCACTAGTAAGCCATTCAACAACAGCCTCTGAGCTCTACAACACACACACACACACACACAAACACACAAACACAGTATGGCAGGGAAAGACGGAAACGCATCAATAATTCAGGTATTGCTTTGACAGAGTCATGATCCAAGTCTTGATATGAAAGTGTGTCAGGTAGTACACACTATAACCACTGTGTGGCAGCAAATAATATTCTTGCAACAAAATCATATTTCACTAACCAAAACATACCATAGTAATACTGTGGTTTTGGGGCATGTTTTTGGACAGTGGCGTGCACAGACCTCCGCGGGGGCAGGGTCAACTGGTGGTGGGGGTTGTTGTTTGGAGTTTCTTGTGGGGCGGGGCGGGGTCCCCCTCGGTAGAAATCGCGTTCGTGGGGGCACCACGGTGCGATGAAAAGGGCACTTTCACTTTCAAAGGGGCTCAAGACCCCCTGCCTGCCCCTTTTGCATGCCACTGTTTTTGGACATATTCTTTGAAACACTTTCACGTAAACCCTAATATATGAATATAGTAACCCTTACACCCTGGGATGTCATGCACAAGTGACAGTAAATACATTTATAATGCAGTGGCAGCTGGAGGGTTTTAAAATAGAGGAGGCACAAGGATTTTTTTGTCTGTTTGTTTGCGTAACTGCTTTAAAATGGCTTTTTTTTTTGTCACTTTTAGACAGAAAATATAAAGAAAACGACATACAGCAAGACAATATAAATATAATTTTGCTCACCTAGCCTATCACTTGAAGCAAAAATCTATCTGTCCATTTAAATGTCTGTCACGTTCGGCCGTTTAGTGAAGCTGATTGCTGTAGTCTACAGTATATCCAACTAGGCATGGAATTTCTTTATTTTTAATGTGTAGCTGCTCTTCGAATGGTAACTTGGTAAATTTGTTGGTCATCAATATTCAGTATCTCTACTCTTCATAATTAAGGTAGTTTGTACATTATCAGTGGTAGCAGTTCAAACTAATATCACATAATTTACGTCTCTACAATGATTGGTTGATATACCAAGGGAGAGTAGCCTCCTCTGCAGTGTATTTTTTCTCAGCACACTCTACCTGCTGAAAGTGAAATACTCAATGGTGATTGGCAAATTTTTTCACCAACGGAGGTAAAAGTCTCTGGCTATGGATTTGCCTCTCTTTCTAATTCCATCGGCAGATTCGGCACTTCCGACTTCAGTTATATTTTATGTTGTTACAGAGGTGAAACAAACAAAAAATACACATTCTGAGACATGAAATGAAATAAATAACTGGGAATTTTTTTGTAACATTAAATCGTCCTTCTCCCATTTTCACCTCAAAAAATGGCCTCTGACGAGCCATCAATGTTACAAAAGATTTATATTTCAAATAAGTGACCTTCTATTCATCAAAGAATCCTAAAAAAAATGTAACATGGTTTCCACAAAAAAACAACACAACTTCTTTTAACATTGATAATGATAAGAAATGTTTCTTGAGCACCAAATCAGAATAGAATGATTTCTGAAGGATCACGTGACACTGATAACAGAAATGATGCTGAAAATTCAGCTTTGCCATCACAGGATTAAATTCCATATAAAAATATATCCAATTAGAAAACAATTTTAAATTGTAATAATCTTTCACAATATTACTGTTTTTACTGTATTTTTGAACAAATAAATTGAGACCTGGAGAGAATAAAATACTTTATGTATTTAAAAAAAAAAAAAAAAAAAAACATTAAAAAAAATCTTACCAAACCCAAACTTTTAAACTTGATTAAGTTATTAATCAAGCTTTACTTTTATATTTACAATAGTCATTCTCATTAAAACACCAACCCAGCAAGTATCTGACCATACAAGAGACAAATGTAGACACATTATGATCTGCATAAACAAATCTGGGCCACCACACACACACTTGCCTTGGTTTCAGCTGAAGCTTCATCTTTCCTCTGCAGCAATGGATCCACAAAGGGTTTCTTCTTTTGCTGACGTGGGGCAGCAGATGCACTCTGAGTGCGCTGAGATGACACTATAGCAAAAAAGTAAATAAAATGTAAAACAAATAACATTTCATATTTTTACTTACCAGGGCTTTGAATACACGTATGGACTTATTAAAACATCTCGAGGCATAGAACAATAGACATATGAGATGTGTACAAATGAGACATATGAGACAAACCTGTATTCTAAGATCAGTCTAATATTTGAATGTAAGTAGGGCTTTAAATGCATAAAAATTACAGTGGCCCAAAAAAAATAGTTGCACACACTATTTATAGCAAAATATCAAACCAAGGGCATTTATTATAAAGGAACAAAGCACAAACACACTCTTCAAAAATTTTAAATCAATAGATTGTTTTGCTGTTTTACTGACTTTATTCATTCCCTAAAATTCACCTGGACACCAGTAATTGTGTATAGAAAAAATAGAAAAGTGAAGTTAGTTCTGAGAATGTTGGTATACATATCGTAGTACCTGAATTAGGATCTAAAGACTGTGATTGGTCCATAAGATGTTCTTTTGCTTTGGCTGACTGGGACAGCACCGTGGCCAACAGCTAAAACACACACACAAATGCACACATACATGATCAGTAATGTGAGAAATAGAGAGAAAGACAGACAAAGAGAGAATTTACACATCTGTCCTCATGTGCATCTATGGTCTTTGTGTGCGCCGCACCTTCACGCCCTCGGCCTGAGCATGCAGTCCCGGCACATTGAGGCCATGCGTGTTAACTCCAGGTGAGTGTGTGGGGGTGGTCGGCACGGGCACTGGTGAGTTGGTGAGGTGAGCATTGGCATTACTGCTTTGCCCACTAGTAGATGAACGTCCACTGGTCAGACTGCCTGTGCTGCCCATACTGCCAACACTGCCCCCTGCTGGCAGGTACGAGTTATCATGCAAGAAACCAGAAATAAAAACCACTGAGTATGTCCATGTATGTGAATATGCTTTAATTTGATAGTACACCGCCAGACCGCCTTCCGTATTCAACTTACGAAAAAAGCGTAACTGGCGGAAGCTAGATATTTTACTTGATAAGTTTTAAATATTGATATTTTTCTTACAAAAACCCATCAATTTCATTTCTGAAGGCCTTTATTAACCCCCCGGAGCCGTGTGGAGTACTTTTATAATGGATGGATGCACTTTGCTGGGCTTCAAATTTTGGGCTGCCTTTCACTGCCATTATAATGCTTGGATTAGTCAAGACATTTTTTAATATAACTCTGATTGTATTCGTCTGAAAGAAGAATGCCATATACACCTAGGATGGCTTGAGGATGAGTAAATTATGGGATAATTTTCATTTTTGGGTGAACTATCCCTTTAATATCTGCTACACTTTATTTTGATGGTCCCCAAACAGACTTTCTTCTGATTATAAGTAGCTCTGCAAGTACATGTCAACTTAATCTACTAACTTAACCCTAACCTAACAGTCTTCTAATGCTCCAATGAGAGTTAGTTGACATGTAGTTGCGAATGAATGCGAGTTAGTTGACATGTATACGTAGTTGGAAATGAATGAGGATGTAGTTACAAAGTTACTTATAGTTAGTAGAATGTCAAAAGTGGACTATCAAAATAAAGTGTATCCGTATTTAGGTTGTTGACAAATAACATAAACAAACTTCTTTGAATTTATATGAATATATAAGGTAAAGTTTTTGGATCTTCTGTTGTATCAAATCTTATTTGTAGTTGCATTCATTTCAAAACATTCAAGCATATTATGGGGTATTACAGGGTCACGACATGCATAAGAGCCACATATAACATCACTGATGTCATTCCTGTTGCGACGGCTGGCATAAATACATCATATCTGACTGTTCTGACTATCACTATAATGTACAGTGGCCCCATAAACAATTTGGACACTTCAAGTCACTCTCCAGAATATAATGATATATTTTAAATGCTAAAATACTTTTTGAGGCCACTGTATTTTGAAAGATGGCAGCTGTTTATGGTGGTACAATATAGCAGAAAAATAACTTGAAGTTCTTGAAGCACCACAACTGATTGCACAACTGATTGCACAAATGATAGTTTATGATATTTTTAGTGAATAACCACTTAAATGTCTTTTCATCATACTATGGTAATGTATTGCTTCAGAAGACTTGGAATATTGTGCATTGCACTTTTAATGTGCTTTTTTTCTTTTAGGTGCTTGACTGTGAATCACTGTCTGTTTATATGAAAAAGAGCAGGTCAAAAATGCTGCAATATTTTTTCCTTTTATCTTCCATAGAAAAGCCCTGTTTATTTATATTTAAAAACTACTGTTCATTAGTTTTGTGTTCAGTAGGATATTTTTTGTTAAAAGAATACTTTTATTCAATAAGGTTTGGAAGCCCATTTCCGCCACTAAATAAAAAAATAAAAAGAGTAATTGCGACTTTTTATCTCAGAATTCTGACTTTTTTTCTCACAATTGTGAGTTATAAAGTCAGAATTCTGAGATATAAACTCACAATTGCGTGATATAAAGTCAGAATTCTGAGATTTAAACTCGCAATTGAGTGATATAGTCACAATTCTGACTTTTTTTCTCAGTCAGAATTCTGACTTTATATCACGCAATTGTGAGAAAAAAAAGTCAGAATTCTGAGATAAAAGGTCGCAATTACTCTTTTTATTTTTTTATTTAGTGGCGGAAACGGGCTTCCATAATAAGGACACCTTAAATTGATAAAAAAAAAAATAACAGTTTCAACAGTTTCAACTTTCAATTGATTAAACAATCCTGAAAAAAAAACTATACCAGTTTCCACAAAAAAATTAACCAGATAATAATAAGAAATGTTTCTTGAGCAGCAAATCAGCATATTATAATGATTTCTGAAGGATCATGTGAGACTGAAGACTGGAGTAATGATGCTGAAAATTCAGCTTTGCATCACAGGTATAAATTACATTTTAAAATATATTAAAATACATAACAGTTATTTTAAACTGTATTAATATTTCACAGTATAATTATTGTGAAAACTACTTTATTACTGTATTTTTGATCAAGTAAATGCCTTCTGGGTGACCATAAGTGACTTCTTTCAAAAACATAGAACATTGTTTACTGACTCTTGATTTGATGTTTACTGAATATTTATTTTTAAATGTGTAAATATTCCATGTAGTCTCCCAATTAATATGAGACCATAAAAGCTGCAAACATAATAAACATAAATAAATACAAATAGTTTTAGATAAAGTATAGCATATCACGCTACAGGGCGCTGCTCACGTCACATGAACTGTCCATTGAAAAACTGTGTATTTACCAGCTAAAGGTTTTCTCAGTACCCAAATCTCCTCATTTGCGCTGCTCTGCTGGCCGCTGAGGGTTGGAGAACCATGAGGGCTGGAAACAGATCCCCTCGAGCCTGAAAGATATCACACAGACACACAAGCATAGTGAGGTAAGAATGAAATACTTCTTTGCAAACTCCTAATTGGCAAAAACAGAAACACACAGAGGGAGCAGATAGCAAAGGGATCATTTGGGGCAGTTCAAATGGACTGTAGCATATCCAACAGTATTATGGGATCCTTGCTGATGAAAATGTATGTTATGTTTGTCAATACAGTACCAAAAAATATTCAGACCCCTTTAATGAATTATAAAACCTTAGTTAGCTGTGAAATGTTATGTCTAGCACTGAAACAAAAAAAGATTTTCACGACTGTAATATAGTAATTTCTGCAGTATTACAGAAAAAAAGTACTGCAGTACAATTAGTTCTATTTAAATATGCATAAAAAGGCTAATACACTACTGAGTATACATGATCCCTCATCAATTATAAGGTAGGTGCTGAAGAAACATTTCTTATTATTAATGTTGAGAAAAAAAAACAGAAAAAAGTTGTCATACCAAGGCTCCAAATTGCAAAAAAAAAAAAAAAAAAAATTAATAATGGACTTTTTCAGTTTTTTTATTATTATTTTCTTTGTCGAGCACCCAATCTTGAGCATTTTTTGCCGGTGATGTGCGTGCTTTGGTTCTGTTTTTATTATTAATGTTGAAAACATTATACATTTTTCAGGATTCTTTTTTGAATAGAAAGAACAGCGTTTATTTGAAAAACATTTTTTTTTAAACAATGTAAAAAAAAAAAAAAAAAATACTGTCACTTTTGATCAGTTGAATTTATCCTTGGTGAATAAAAGTATTCATTTCTTTAAAAAAAATAAACCTTTGAATGGTAGTGTATTTAAAATATAATTATATCCGTTTTTAAACTAATTATGATCATTTTTGCACTATATGGTAAAGAGAATTGGGGGAAAATATGCTAAACAGACATAATGTCAGCTGTAAAAAGATAATATAATTTTCTTAATGGAAAACATAATTTTTTCCCCTTTTTCTTGGAGTGAAATATGATTATTTTCAAAATATGTTCTTTACACAAATATCTCTGATACTGTAAATTTTTGGTGTTACACATCCAACTTTCTCAGAGACATTCAGATTCTCATCCCGTTTGCTGCATCTTAATATGGTCATGAAGTAAAATGGAAAATAAAAAAAATCCAGGTATATGATATGATACACTTATGATGGGTAAATGTGTATTTTTCTGACTGTGTATGTGTGTTTATACCTGTCTCTTTTTGTGGCTCCTCTGAGCAGGAGGAGGCTGGCTCATACCCAATTGTGCTGCAGGTAGGCATATTATAGCCAAATGAGGTGAAGAGGGGCTGATGGGTAAGGGGTTGGGTAGGAGGGGGTGGGGGAGTGAGGGGCAGAGAAAAAATGTGGGAGCAGTCACCGTTCACCATGACAACTGAACCAATTGCTGGCGGACGGATCTGTATCTTAAGATACTGTTGGGTCGAGGGACCTGGGTACAACAGAACAACAGGCGACACCAAAAAAACACAAACAACAACAAGAACAACAACAAAAAAAAAAAACAGGAAAGGAAACACAAAACAAAACATGTTCAAGCAAAAATATCTAACTCTATAGCTAAGCTTAACTTTACCCTGTAAGTTAACATGCAAGGTGAAAATGAACTTATGTACATTTACGTTTAGAAAACTAAATAAACAAAAAAACTATACTCATGCATACTATTTTCACAAAACATATATTTGCAATGCATTCCCAAAAAACACCAAATTTATAGCTGATCTATGTGTTATGCATGCAGACTACATTCATGCATGGAAAGGGAGAAAATGCAGATTTGTTGGAATGTGTACATCAATCAGTATATGTTACATTTCAATATTGGTGCATTTCATTATTGCAGTGGTGTAAAGTATTTGAGTAAATGTAATTAGTTACTGTGCTTAAAGCTGCAGTCCATAAGTTTTGCCTCTTTATTGCCATCTCTGTTTGAAACCTGCAATTGTAGTTATTTGCGGAATTATCATCTTTACGTGGTTTGTGCATCGGCACGGCTCCTCAGCACAGATGAATCTAATGTTTTGAGGAGTATGTGCGGCTGTCATTCATTCACCGCACTGGTGTGGATACTGTACTTCGGAATCACAGATTCTACGTCTTAGAAGTATGACCAAAATAAGAATTTTCACCGGAAAATGTCATCTGAACAAGTAACATGTCTGCCACTTTTGTTCAGACCAACTAAGAAAAAAGGCATTACAATAAATCGCTCTACCAACGGTGATTAAATCTAACGATCGCTTAGCTCATGTCACATCAAACCGTGCAAATTATTATTATTGTTATACTTTGTTCTCAAATTGTTAATGTTAACAACATCAGCATTGCGTGACTGTGTATTTAGTGTGTATTAGCGTAACCTGTAGAAGTGTAGATTTCAATTTCTGTACAGTCTAATCTTTTACTTTTGACTACGGGTGAATCTCCAGTTGTCACTGATGATTGTCGTTTGGACCTTTCTGGATTACAATCCGCCATCAAAATGATAAATTTAATTATTCCAGCTGCTGTGAGAAAAGGCTATAAATGATTCGCCACCTGCAACATCCTCACATGCCCTATAGCGTACTAGCCGGACTCCTTCTTTATGTATACAGACGTGACGTAATGACGCAAAGACGAATGGCGCCATGCTCAAATTTCCCGTGGAAGGCTACCAGTACCACTCAAATTATAACACATTATTACAAGCTTACCGTTGTGAATTGGGCTAAGGTAAGAAGATAGTTTTGAACACTGGCTGGTTATGTACTTGACAAAAATTGATTTTGGATAATTTTTCAACCAAAAAAAGTTACGGACTGCAGCTTTAAGTATCTTCTTGGCTACTTTGTACTTTAAGTATCAAAGATGTGATAGTTTTAGCGTAAGTTCTACCAGGAAGACTATTAGGTTTGGCCAATCACTGCTTGACACTTGCCATATATAAGTACTGAACTTTCTCTTTTGCATTCACAGTTGATGAGGCTGACGTTCCTCTCCATCCTCCCCACCACTACCAGGTTGGTCCCTGTCCATCTGTCTGGGGTAGGCTCTGCCCCTTCATCTTCAGACAGGATCTGCCTGAATCTGCTTCCCCCAGGATCTGGATTGAGAATGGGGCCTATGCCAAAGAACTTTTCTATAATAATAACTAGAGATGAATCATTGTAGCTTGCTACCATCTGTTAATCCTTTATAGAATAAATATTATGTAAATGTTTGCCTTCCTTCTGAGTCTTTCTGGTAGAAATTGTCAACTTTTACTCTCTACTCGACAACATTTTTGAAATACACTATATTGCCAAAAGTATTGGGACACCCCTCCAAATCATTGAATTCAGGTGTTTCAATCACTTCCATGGCCATGGCTGTATAAAATCCCAAACTTCGTGTGGCCTTCAGATTAGCTCAAGAACAGTGCATAGAGAGCTTCATGGAATGGGTTTCCATAGCCGAACAGCTGCATCCAAGCCTTACATTACCAAGTGCAATGCAAAGCGTCGGATGCAGTGGTGTAAAACACACCGCCACTGAACTCTAGAGCAGTGGAGACGTGTTCTCTGGAGTGACGAATCACGCTTCTCTGTCTGGCAATCCGATGGACGAGTCTGGGTTTGGCGGTTGCCAGGAGAACGGTACTTGCCTGACTGCATTGTGCCAAGTGTAAAGTTTGGTGGAGGGGGGATTATGGTGTGGGGTTGTTTTTCAGGGGTTGGGCTTGGCCTCTTAGTTCCAGTAAAAGTAACTCTTAATGCTTCAGCATACCAAGACATTTTGGACAATTTCATGCTCCCAACTTTGTGGGAACAGTTTGGGGATGGCCCCTTCCTGTTCCAACATGACTGCGCACCAGTGCACAAAGCAAGGTCCATAAAGACATAGATGAGCGAGGAACTTGACTGGCCTGCATAGAGTCCTGACCTCAACCCGCTAGAACGCCTTTGGGATGAATTAGAGCAGAGACTGTGAGCCAGGCCTTCTCGTCCAACATCAGTGTCTGACCTCACGAATGCGCTTCTAGAAGAATGGTCAAGAATTCCCATAAACACACTCCTAAACCTTGTGGAAAGCCTTCCCAGAAGAGTTGAAGCTGTTATAGCTGCAATGGGTGGGCCAACTCCATATTAAACCCTACGGATTAAGAATGGGATGTCATTAAAGTTCATGTGCATGTAAAGGCAGGCGTCCCAAAACTTTTGGCAATATAGTGTAGTTGCTGAATCGCAGGTGTTTTATATATGAGATGAGGACGTGGCTGCAGCTGGTGATTAGGCTTTGACTATTTCATTTTGCTTAACATCATTCATTTTATTTATCAGTTATATATCCTTTTTTGAAGGATATTGGTTAATATCCTTTTTGAGCACTTGAGCTTAACTGAGGCTTGAGTGTCTGTAGATGTTTAAGAGGCTTTTGTATTGACAATTGATTTATTGCAATATCCATTGTTTTGTCTCAAGATGCAGACCAGTAATGTTTTTTTCTAAGGCACGTTTATAAAAGTCACTTAAATGCCCTAATTGAACTAAATCCTAATCCTGGCTTAATCTAAGCCCTTTCTGTGAAACCAGGCCTAAGACTTTTACTCAGATGGCATTGGATCTGATAATTTGTAATAGAGTAATTTCTACTTTTACTTTTAAGTATGGTTTTCAGGTACTCTACACCAATGCAATATTAAAGGAAACATAGAAAAGTATAAAGAAATAATGGATTTCATGGACACACAGCCCATAGAGTCCCACTGGGAGTCTATGGCACATACCTGTATTACTGATTTTAAGTGATGCGAATATTGATGTTCATCCAGCAAGAGGCTCTAAACACACTATTTTGGGTCTCAGACTTCAGTGGAAGTTTATGAGAAAAGTTATGTGTGATTATATATCGATATGACTACAAAATAATAATAATACATATTAAACAAAATAAGAAATAATACTATTACTATTACCATACAGTAATATTTCACTGTAAAAAAAAAAAGGGTATTCAAGAAAAAAAAAAAAGTAATTTCTGGCAGAAAACCACAGGAACACTTTAAAGCTTCTCTTTTGTTGACATCAGCTGGTTTATAAGTGCTTCTCAAGTTTGGGAAGATTGTTGGCACATGCTATGTTCCCAGATGCATTTTAAGCGACACAAACTCAGAGCAGATGCAGAGATGAGTTCGTGTGGAGCGGCTTTTACTGCGAACTGAGCCGCTCCGAGACACGAAAAACCCTGGATCATGAACTCCTTGTGTGTAACACAGTGCCGCACTTCACTCTGAAACATGCAGCCCATATATTTATATAATTAATCTAATTTATATAAAAAATCTTTGTGATTTATTAAGTGCACTAAGCCATTTTGCAAATTTGTTTTTCTTTTGATTAATCATGCAGCCCTAATTTTAATCAGTCATTTTTATCTTGACTAGAAGCTAAGCTTCTCTCGAATATTTTTTTTTAAATAGCAACTTACAAACACCAGAAAAAAGTAAATCTGAGTACACATTGACATCGATAAGTGATGTTGTTTCTTCACAGCAGCAGCCGCCACTGATCTGCATGTATAAATGTGTGAAAGCCTGTTTGCATGTGTGCGAATGTGCGGAAGTGTGAATCCACTGATGTGAGTTGAAAGGAAGTGAAGGGTGGCATGGAAACGATGGTACAGGTGGACGCAGAGACAACAGACCGAACAGTGACAGATAGATGAGCCACTCTCATCTGCCCTCTTTTTCACTCCCTCTCTTTCATGTCTTCAAGCTGATGCCTCTAATTAGAATCACTTGACTGCTGATAAAGGGCAGGACAGTTGGATATAGAGCAGTGTTGCCAAGTCTGTGGTTTTCTTGCGGAATTGGGATACTTTTACACGGTTGTTTTTGTAGTCCACGGGTTGAAGCGACCCCCTCCCCGGAATGCGATTTTTACCCCCAGGAACGTGGTTATCATCACGTCAACACAATTGGGCTAGTTTTGGACGTGATCGGGAAAGTTTTGATTTAGCAATTGTGCTGGTTTTGTTGTGCATACCTGGCAACCCTGATATAGAGCGAATGAACAGCCACTCACACATCCACACAAATACACTAGTATTAGGCTTAGGTACTCATGTATTTAAATACACAGAATACACAGAAGACAGCAGCTCCATCAATGTAAGTTTATAATCTTTCAGGGAAACAATTGTCTGATCACTTTGTTCAGCAAGCTTTATAATTTGAGGTATCATTTATGTCAGTAGCACAAACAGCAGTTTGGAAGTTTAATAGAGTGTAACAGTCGGGTTCCGGTGTCCTGACATTTCATCCTACCCGTCAGATTGTCCTACCAGGGCTTACTGCGCATGCGCACATCAATATTTGATATTTATTTATTTAAAATATTTACATAGTTTTAAGGGTAGGTTTAGGGTAGGGGTAGGTATGGATATTAATAAAGCCTCAAATCATATGAATATGATGCTGGTAGCACAATCTGATAGGTAGCATTTTTTGCTGTCGAATTGTGCTACCTACTGTTTTAATGGGAGGTAGCAAAATCTGACAAGGTAGGACAAATCGACAGAACACTGGAAGTAAAAACTCCATTCTTTTTCTCCATAGGGAAATTGATTTTGAACAATAACTTATAAACCTTTAAAGACAGACCTACTGTGAGCTACGAGGTTGTTAATCAATGGTATTTGCATCTAATGAAGCATTATTTCAGCTTATTTTTTAAAATAATCGTGTTTAACAGCGGAATTCCTGGTGAAAAACTACAATACGCATGATGCTGTACAGAAAATTACACCAATCACATCAATCAAAAAAGCAACAAGCGCCAAAAGATCTTGTTAGTTTCGCCCACTCCCTTGAAACACTGCAAATGATGAAATAAAAATACTTTTTATTTTGCAACAAACTTAAAATATATTGTTTTATATATTCACCAATCAGACATAACATTATGACTTGTGTTGGTCCCCCTTTTGCTGTCAAAACAGCCCTGACAGTCGAAGCATGAACTCCACTAGACCCCTGAAGGTGTGCTGTGGTATCTGGCACCAAAATGTTAGCAGCAGATCCTTTAAGTCCTGTAAGTTGTGAGGAGGGGCCTCAATGGATTGGACTTGTTTGTTCAGCATATCCCACAGATGCTCGATTGGATTGAGATCTGGGGAATTTGGAGCCCAAGTCAACACCTCAAACTCGTTGTTGTGCTCCTCAAACCATTCCTGAACCATTTTTGCTTTGTGGCAGGGCGCATTATCCTGCTGAAAGAGGCCACAGCGACCAGGGAATACCGTTTCTATGAAAAGGTGTACATGGTCTGCAACAATGCTTAGGTAGGTGGTACATGTCAAAGTAACATCCACATGGATGGCAGGACCCAAGGTTTCCCAGCAGAACATTGCCCAAAGCATCACGCTACCTCTGCCGGCTTGCCTTCTTCCCATAGTGCATCCTGGTGCCATGTGTTCCCCAGGTAACGCACGCACCTGGCAATCCACGTGATGTAAAAGATAATGTGATTCATCAGACCCATGACCCTGTCGCCGGTTCACCACTGTTCCTTCCTTGGACCACTTTTGATAGATACTGACTACTGCAGACCGGGAACATCCCACAAGAGCTGCAGTTTTGGACGTGCTCTGAACCAGTTGTCTAGCCATCACAATTTGGCCCTTGTCAAACTCACTGAAATCCTTACACTTGCCCATTTTTCCTGCTTCTAACACATTAACTTTGAGGACAAAATGTTTACTTGCTGCCTAATATATATCACCCACTAACAGGTGCCGTGATGAAGAGATAATCAGTGTTATTCACTTCACCTGTCAGTGGTCATAATGTTATGCCTGATCAGTGTATATATATATATATATATATATAAAATCAACATTTGTAAATGAGTAGTTTTATGTTTCTCCATTGTTTTTAATTCGATTATGCTTCTCCCAGTGCTTCATAGGATTGTAGTTCTTTCCCTCACTAAAGCTGTTAAGTACACAGTCTTGTACCTTTGTATTTTATTTTTTATTTTTTTTCAGATTTTCAAATACTATTTTGCTTCAAATCAAAGTTTGTAGTGTTGTGATTCACCCATAGCTGACTGTCTTTGTTCATGGCTTATAACTCTTACTTTAACAAAGACTTTTATAATATCCCTATGGGAAAAATGAATGGAAAAACTACTTCCGGAACCAGTGCTGCTGAAAAAGGGGGTGGTGCTATACTTAAACTTAGAGGTTTGTTCCAATAGTAATAGTGATGTGTAGTCCCTACTCGGTTGATTTATCAATTGAGTACCTTAAGAAGACGAAATGAACAAAATGTCCATCCCTAATCTACACAACAATAAATACACAAACACTCATATATATGCAGAAATGCATGCAGTAAATACAAACTCGCCCGAACACACACACACATGAACATTTAAGTGCCAGGTAGATGAGCTTCAGATTGGTCTTGATTTTAAAGTGTATTAAAATGTGCATATGTGTCACATGACATCCTAGAAGGCTCACGTGACGATGCGATGGCACACCTGCCCTTTTGATGACTTCCACCATGTTGGACGGAAAGTAGCCCACGCGGTCATTTCCTGTGCGGTTGTCATGGATGCAGCCCTTCCATTGTCCATTAGAATGCTGCTCCAAGACCTGAGGAGCAAAGAGAAATGTTGCAGAATATGCCTGTAGTAGAAATCAACCAATGCATTGCACTACAAAACTAAAAAAACTAAAATAATTTTGCTTTAAATATGTTCTTTTGCCCATTTGGTGTTTTATATTTATTGTAAATAAATGTTAACACTTTACAGTAAAGCTCAATTCATTAACATTAGTTAGTTAATGCATTAGTATTTATGAACAAACTATGAACAACAATTTTCATAGCATTTATTATTAAGGTTAATAGTATATTGTAACATGCATGTTCTGTGTTCCCCCCTTCATTGTGTTTTTGGTTCTGTCCTGTGACCTAGTTTTCCACAGTCTGTTTAATTAGTCATTTAATTCACCTGTGTCTTGTTAATCAACTTATTAGTTTCCTTTGTTTGGTCATGCTTATAAGCCTTCAGTTCTCCCTTAGTGTTCGTTGGTTCTCATTAATGTTAATGTGTGTGAGATTTACTCCTCCCGTTTATCCCTGTTTTCAAAGTATTGTTATTAAAGTCCATCTCCTAGTATTGTTCCTCGCCTTTGTGTGCTTCAATACCACGTTCCATAACATATATAAATACATACTGTTGTACATTGTTCATTCAAATTAACATAAACATTGTACTGTAATAAAAAAAATGGCATTGTTAGTTCATGATACCTATTCCATTAACTTATTTTAATATATACAGTAGAATTGTATTGTATAGTCTTACCGAAAATAAAAAGTTATAAAGACTAATACGTCGAACCCAGGTTTCCAAAAATTATACTACTCATGTCTTACTGTTCAAAAGTTTGGGGTTAGTAAGCTTTTTCTTTTTAAATAAGTATTATATGCTCACAAAGACTGCATTTATACAACAAAAATACAGTAAAACAGTATGAAATATCAATACAATCATTACAACTATTTTCTATTATAATATAATTTTAAAATGTAATTTATTCTTGTAATTCATTTTTAGCATCATTACTCTAGTCTTCAGTCTAATGATCCTTCAGAAATCATTCTAATATGCTGATTTGCTGCTCAAGAAACATTTATTATTATTTTCAATGTTACGCTGCTCAATATTTTTGTGAAAAAAAAACTGGTATACATTTTTTTTCAGGATTCTTTGATCAATACAAAGGTTAAAAAGAACAGCATTTATTTGAAATAGAAATCTTTTGTTACATTATAAATGTCTTCACTGTCACTTTTGATCAATTTAATGCAGTAAAGTATTAATTTCTTTCAAAATTAATCATACTGATCCAAACTTTTGAATGGTAGTATATATAAAGAACAACTACTCCCGCTTAAAAAGAAATATGTGCATGACATCCCACGGTGTTAAGGTTAGTTAAACTTCAAAAAATGCACAACTTGCTATATTGCTACAGTAAAATAATCGCTTCTTTACTGTGATGATGTCGCCTGCTTTAATGTTGAGGCTTGTAAGGTCATAGTTGTTGCAGTAATCCTTCAGAGCCCTCACTTGCATGGCAGCTGATGCATCTGTATGCAGGAACACACACAAAGATACCTGTGAGTTCAAAAAGCCTTGGATCCTACCTTTGTGAATTTATGTTTTCAAAAACTCTCTCCCATTGTACCTCTCAGCATCTGTTTGATCTCCTTTCCGGCTTGGGTAGTGGTGAACTGGTTAACAATATCCAGCGCTGTCTGACAGTACGTGTTCCTCACCCCAGCACTGATTCCACTCTGAAGACAAAAGCCAGAATACACATTCACAAAGTACATAGTGATTACACTGTCAATATAGACATGCAGACATTCACATATATAATGAACATAACATAACAGCAAACGCCCAAACACAACCAGGGACCAAAATTAACACTCCAAAAGCACCAAATGCAAGTAAAAGTCGGCTTTGTCGAGGAAATGATACATCGAGTTGGCTGCAAAATAATACATGGTTCATATCAAACACACACAGCCTAGAAGACATCTATTACGACTCTATTCTTGTGTAAAACTTTTTACCTCAGTGGAGCATTAAGATTAAAGGCCTATATTGCCTGAAGTTTGCCTAACTTCATTTGGAATATTTATCACAATAAGGTTCACAGAGAAATGAAGACTAACTCATCTTGTACAATGCATGATGATATGAGTGACCTGCGCTTTTTATCACTACTATGCAAGGGGAAAAAATCTATTGTGACAGTGACATTGGATTGATTGAAAGGGACAATGGAAAACATTTATTATGATACAAAAATTTTCTATTTCAAATAAATGCTGTTCTTTTGAACTTTTTATTTATCAAAAAATCCTGAGGGGAAAAATCACGGTTTCCACAAAAATATTAAACAGCTGTATTTAGCATTGATTATAATAAATAAAGGTTTCTTGTGCAACAAATCAGCATATTAGATTGATTTCTGAAGGATCATGTGACACTGAAGACTGGAGTAATGATGCTGAAAATTCAGCTTTACCATCACAGGAATAAATTAAAAATTAAAAAAAAAAATATTACAATAGAAAAGAGTTATTTTAAATTGTAATGATATTAGAATATTACTGTTATTACTGTATTTTTGATCAAATAAATGATAAAACAATCTTACTGACCCCTAAACATTTTGGTAATATATATTTTGAGTATTTCTGTGTATATATTTTATATATATATAAGCATATTTTTTTGTCACTGGTGGCAAAAAGTTCATTTTGGACACCTCACCTAATATAATGCATATGATAACAAAATACTCACATCCAGCAGCAGTCGTACAGCCTCGATTTTCCCGCAGAGAGCAGCTTCATGCAACGCTGTGCCTGATTTAGTCTGTCGGTTTATATCTATACCAGCCTGGATCAGTAACCTGAACACATACACATAAAAAAACACTTTATAAAAGGTTTTTTTTTTTTTTTTTTTTTAAGTTAAACAGTTATGAACGTGCCCGGAGATGATGGAAAAACATACAGAGAGCATCAGATTTAGTTTCTGCTCTGATAGCCGCAGGACCACGCCGAATGCTGTGTGTGTTAGAAATCAGGAATAGTGACAGAACATTGTGCTTGGTATGTTTTTTATCTTCAAACCAAACTTGGGTCCTCAGCCAACAAAGTTTAAATCCCATCTGGCTAGCGCGCTTCTCATAATGTTTACACATTAGGTCAGTAGGCAGAGAGTAGGCAGCCTTTTGCGGCTGTTTGAACACATTCGACCACATGAGCGTCTACACTATGAAAGCAATCAGTCTAATGTGTTTTCGGCTATCTCTGGAAGTGGTCAAAAGTTGACAAGCTCAAAGTGTTTTATTAGACCCCATTTACACCTGTATTTAGCGTCGTCCACTTGTGATCCGATCGACTAAAACGCATCTTAATGCCAGGTGTAAACAGTGCCTTTGTCTTTTTAAACAAATATTAATCTGGCTGAATAAAAAACTAATTCATTCCAGTACAATAGGTGATGAAATGCACTTTTTAATAGGTCTTAAAGGAGACCTGTTATGTTTTTGGGCTCTACTAGCCCTCTGTTCCTCTTCGGTAAAAAATGACCGAAAAATTTTACGTTTTGAAAGTTTACATTTTTTTGCTTCATCGGAATGGGATGACACTTGGTGACTTTTGTCCCATTAGCTATGTGAACACACAAAAAGATCATGGAGATGATTCGGATATATGTTAAAGGGTCAGACCTTCGCAGTCAAAAATTACCGACATAGGAAATGAATGGGAAATACACAAAAATACAAAAACTCAGAGAATCTTTTGGTGATACAAACCACAAATCAGCCATGATGCAGAAAAAAAGTGCACAGCAATGAAGGGGTGACACTCTAAAATATCAAGAGTGCAAAATAGACACAACCTCTACCTTCCAAAATCTACCTTCCAAAACTTGGATTTTAAATGCCTTATCTCTATTTTAACATGGAATACTGCTTTAACTGAAAAATAATTAAAGAAATATATTTTTATAAATATATTTTTATTATTTTCAATGGGGAAAAATAGCTAATAAAAATTGTATAAATATTGCATAGTATAGTACCCTCAAAATTCGAAATAATAATCAAAAAATATTATTGAACAAAAATATATTACATTGGTTTTCCTGGGGGGAAACAAAGTTACATTTTAAGGCTTCGGTCACTTTTGACCACGAAGAAGCCAAGTGTGACCCCTAAACGAAGAGGACCAGAGGGTTAAAATTGGTACTACTAACGCAGCTTAACCAGGCCTCGTCCCCTTTATTTTGTTTATGCCTTGGGAGGGAATTATTTAAATGAGGAATATTGTGACATGTTCGTTCCCGGAAGAAAACTCAAGACTACAATCGAGGAGTTTCAAGGAGTTCAGAAACAGTGATTACTGATATAGAGAATAGCTCCCTTTGGAGTGACTTTGTGCTTTGTAACTTTGCAGACCTTTCTCATGCTCAAACAACAACATTACACGCCAAAGAAATTTGAAAATGTAAAAAAGCATAATAGGACATCTTTAAAATATAATAATTCCTGCGGAAAACTAAGGTAGATGAACTGTGGCCAGGAAAAGTGCTTGCTTTGTCCAGATTTTTTGCAGCAATTGAATCAATTGGAGGGCTGTATAAAAGTGATTTACAGGTCAGATTTGGCCTGCTAGTTGAGAAGCGGTGGTGTAGGAACTGATGTCCAGGATGGGCATTTAAAATGTGTCTTTCATATCCGTCAAACCAAACACACATTCATACTGATCCATAAGCAGCCTAAAATGTGTAATGAATGATGAAATCACTTATTAACGACGTGCGTCACTAGGCAGTGACGGCACTGTCCGTCAAAGGGAAAAACGAGGACACTCGGTTTAAATGTGTGTGTGCAAATCTAATGAATGAAGCCTCCAGGGACTGATCGGACAGCTCACAGTGCCTTTCATTTCTCCCATCATCCCCGATCCCTTTGCTCCTGACCTGTCTTACCACATCAGTCATGCAACAGAGACAGTTTTGTGTCACTGAGCTAAATGCTGTGTCAGGATTTTTCACCGTCAATGTCTGTCCCCTTGTACAGAATTTATTACCGCTAAATGAAAGCAATATAAAACAATTTCTCGTAAATAATTCCATAACATCCTCACATAACCTCTTCGAGTCAGAGTTTTGCAGACTTTGCATATATTCTACATAAAATTATGTTTATATACAGAAGTCATGTGAGTCCAAATTGTAAAAGGGTGACTCTCACAACAAAAAAACAAAACAAAAAAAAAAAAAATATATATATATATACAGCATAAATTAAAGGTAATTCTACAAAATACTACTATGGTATACAATATTATACAATATACTTTACTACAATAAATCTCATTATGAAATAAATGTTTTTCTCTAGTTCACATTGGTCACAATTATTGGCACCCAATTATTGCAACGTCCTTTTCCCAAGATAACCGCTCTGAGTCTTTTTCTATAATGCCTGATGAGTTTGGAAAACATCTGACAAGAGATCAGAGACCATTCCTCCATACAGAATCTCTCCAGATCCTTCAGATTCCCTGATCCATATTGGTGCTTCTTCTCTTTAGTTCACCCCACACTTATTTTCTATAGAGTTCAGGTCAGAGAACTGGGATGGTCATGACAGGATCATTATCCTGATGGAAGATCCAACCACGGCCCATTATAAGATTTCTAGCAGAGGCCGTCAGGTTTTGATTTTTTTATATGTTGCTATCTGCTATACAGTACAGTATCTGAACAAGATGTCCAGGACCTCCAGCAAAAAATAGGCCCACAACATTAAAGATCCAGCAGTATTTAACCGTGGACATGGGGTACTTTTTATCCCTGTTTGCACCAAAGCCATCTGGTAGGTTTGCTGCCAAAAAGCTCTTTTTTTAGTTTTATCTGATCATAGAATCCAGTCCCTTTTGAAATTCCAGTCGTGTCTGACATCTGAATATGCTGGAGTTTGTTTCTGGATGAGCAAAAAGGATTTTTCTTGAAACCCTCCCAAACAACTTGTGGTGATGTAGGTGCTGTTTGATCATTTTGGTAACACTTTACAATAAGGTTTCATTAGTTAATATTAGTTAATGTATTAACTAACATGAACTAACCATGAGCAGTACACTTGTTACTGTATTTGTTAATCTTTGTTAACGTTAGTTAATAAAAAATACAGCTGTTCATGGTTTGTTCATGTTAGTTCACAGTGCATTAACTAATGTTAACAAGAATTTTAATAATGTATTAGTAAATGTTGAAATTAACATTAACAAAGGTAAATAAATGGTTTATAAGTGCAGTTCATTATTAGTTCATGTTAACTAATGTAGTTAACTAATGTCACATATGCGCTGTCCTTGGACTTTTACGTTGAAGTGTTTCCTGAAGTGTTTCCTGTGTTTTATTTTGTAGTTCTTTGTAGTTTTTCATGTTGATTAGTCTCCCCAGGTGTATCTTGTTTCCTCGTTACTGATGTTAAGCTTGTTTGTCCCTGTGTATATATAGCCCTTGTGTTTCATTTACTCTGTGTCAGTTGTTGAATGTTATGGTCCCTGTTTTCAGTTACCTTTTGGTCCTTGTGTTTGTTACTTTGTTTCTTTATTAAACCCTTGCACGTAGATCCATGCCTCAGCCTGCTCTCAGTCCAGTTCTCCGGATGTAACAGCTAATGTTAACTAATGAACCTTATTGTAAAGTGTTACAATAATAATTATTTTATTTTTTAAAGTTGAGTCTAGGGGTCAGAAAGCCTAATCTCTGCGATTCTCCATCTGTGATTCTTGGAGATCTTTGGCCACTCAAACTCTCCTCCTCACCATGCATTAAGACGATATAGACACATGTCCTCTTCCAGTCAGATTTGTAACCTCTTTAGTTGATTGAACTTAATTATTGCCCTGATGGTGGAAATGGGGATTTTCAATGCTTTAGCTATTTTTGTACAGCCACTTTCTATTTTGTGAAGCTCAACAATCTTTTGCTGCACATCAGAACTACAGTGGGGAGAACAAGTATTTGATACACTGCCGATTTTGCAGGTTTGCCCACTTACAAAGCATGTAGAAGTCTGTAATTTTTATCATAGGTACACTTCAACTGTGAGTGACGGAATCTAAAAAAAAAAAAAATCCAGAAAAATCACATTGTATGATTTTTAAGTAATTAATTTGCATTTTATTGCATGACATAAGTATTTGATACATCAGAAAAGCAGAACTTAATATTTGGTACAGAAACCTTTGTTTGCAATTACAGAGATCATACGTTTCCTGTAGTTCTTGACCAGGTTTGCACACACTGCAGCAGGGATTTTGGCCCACTCCTCCATACAGACCTTCTCCAGATCCTTCAGGTTTCGGGGCTGTCGCTGGGCAATACGGACTTTCAGCTCCCTCCAAAGATTTTCTATTGGGTTCAGGTCTGGAGACTGGCTAGGCCACTCCAGGACCATGAGATGCTTCTTACGGAGCCACTCCTTAGTTGCCCTGGCTGTGTGTTTCAGGTCGTTGTCATGCTGGAAGACCCAGCCACGACCCATCTTCAATGCTCTTACTGAGGGAAGGAGGTTGTTGGCCAAGATCTCGCGATACATGGCCCCATCCATCCTCCCCTCAATACGGTGCAGTCGTCCTGTCCCCTTTGCAGAAAAGCATCCCCAAAGAATTATGTTTCCACCTCCATGCTTCACGGTTGGGATGGTGTTCTTGGGGTTGTACTCATCCTTCTTCTTCCTCCAAACACGGCGAGTGGAGTTTAGACCAAAAAGCTCTATTTTTGTCTCATCAGACCACATGACCTTCTCCCATTCCTCCTCTGGATCATCCAGATGGTCATTGGCAAACTTCAGACGGGCCTGGACATGCGCTGGCTTGAGCAGGGGGACCTTGCGTGCGCTGCAGGATTTTAATCCATGACAGCGTAGTGTGTTACTAATGGTTTTCTTTGAGACTGTGGTCCCAGCTCTCTTCAGGTCAGTGACCAGGTCCTGCCGTGTAGTTCTGGGCTGATCCCTCACCTTCCTCATGATCATTGATGCCCCACGAGGTGAGATCTTGCATGGTGCCCTAGACCGAGGGAGATTGACCGTCATCTTGAACTTCTTCCATTTTCTAATAATTGCGCCAACAGTTGTTGCCTTCTCACCAAGCTGCTTGCCTGTTGTCCTGTAGCCCATCCCAGCCTTGTGCAGGTCTACAGTTTTATCCCTGATGTCCTTACACAGCTCTCTGGTCTTGGCCATTGTGGAGAGGTTGGAGTCTGTTTGATTGAGTGTGTGGACAGGTGTCTTTTATACAGGTAACGAGTTCAAACAGGTGCAGTTAATACAGGTAATGAGTGGAGAAAAGGAGGGCTTCTTAAAGAAAAACTAACAGGTCTGTGAGAGCCGGAATTCTTACTGGTTGGTAGGTGATCAAATACTTATGTCATGCAATAAAATGCAAATTAATTATTTAAAAATCATACAATGTGATTTTCTGGATGTTTGTTTTAGATTCCGTCTCTCACAGATGAAGTGTACCTATGATAAAAATTACAGACCTCTACATGCTTTGTAAGTAGGAAAACCTGCAAAATCAGCAGTGTATCAAATACTTGTTCTCCACACTGTATATTCTTTGGTTTTACTCATTGTGATGAATGATAAAGGGAATTTGGTCTTTGTGTTTCCTCATATTTATACTCCTGTGGAACCGGAAGTCATGACTGGACAATTTAATGCTCCTAGTCACCCTGGTGTGCTAAAAAAACAAACAAAAAAAAATACACTTAAATATGAATGGGAATATATTTCAGAGATATTTTACTCATAAGAATTTCTAGGGGTGCCAATAATTGTGGCCAACATGCAAAAAAACATTTATTTCATAATGTGAGTTTCACCCCACGTTCAATTGTTTTACTTCAATGAAAGGTTAGAATTTTGTGAATTTTTTTTTTAATGAAATATCAAAAGGATAAACAATGCAGATTTATTTTCACAGCCGCCTTTGCTCATATTTACCATATTTGTCAATATTAGTGGAGGGCACTGTAAGCACTTTTCTAATGTCCTCACTTGAATGATGAGGCAGCTAAAAAGCCAATGCAGTTAAGTAAAGATGACAACTAAATGACAACTTTGCAGTTATTACTTCAGCATATATGCTGAAACAAAGTGGCAAGAACCAAGTCGTCATAGTTGCAATACCAAGGAGTCCAGTGAGCACCTACTTGATGATCTCGATATGTCCATTCTTGGCAGCCAAATGGAGCGGGCTGATGCCATTGGGATCGGAGGGCTTCGGTTCTAACATAGCAGCACACATGTTACTGCTCAGGAGCAATTGCACCACCTGTAGAACACACAGAAAACAGGCATGCATTCACACACATCTTAAACAGCTATACAGACCTTAACCCAGAACAAAAGGCAGACTGTGGTAATACCATGTAAAGTTATGTTATCTGATTGACCTTGGTTATTGAATGATGTCATACTCATACAGCATAGCATTTACACTACCATTCAAGGGTTTGGAGTCAGTTTTTTTTTTTTTTTTTAAGAAAGAAAGAAATTAATACTTTTATTCGGCAAGGATGTATTAACGGGGTCATGAACTGGCTTTTTTAATTTTTTTATACTGTTGTCTGAGATCAACTTATGATGTTCGCATGGTTTTTACATTCAAAAATATCATAATAAATAAGTAATAGGTTATTTTCTACCCTGGTTTTGAGCATAGCTCCTGGAACGCTTGTTTTTTTTTTGGGCGTGCCGCATTGAAGACTTGGAAGTAAACGCCCACTGCTATGATTGGGTAACAGTTTTGCATATTAAAATGAGCTTCGGCTCCCCCGTCAGTACACGTGGGGAATTGGTTTGAAAACGTGTGGAAAAATGGCAACCGGAATGATTCGCTCACAGGGCTCGCAAAATGTCTTTATCAAACAAACACAATGATTTCTCTCTCATCCACTCGCAATTAATTGTAATGATATTTTTTATTACTTGGCCTGCCCGATCGGTGGATATAACCGTGAATCGTGCAACCCTAATACACACACACGCACACACACACACATACAAGCCAAGTACGTGCATCAGCAAAACTTCACTGCAGACAAATCAGCATGTTCAAAACTTCCGCGATTGTATTTTTCCTTCAAATAACAAGTCAAGAGAGTGAACAACGCACATCAAGAAAGGAATGTTATTTCACTATTTAAGATAGCCAGTCGGTGATAGGTACATTTTGGTAGCCCAACTGGAAAACACATTAGCCTCAGGACGATCCCCATACGGAAATGTAATATATGTGTATATATGAAATATCAATATATGCGATATATGCTCATATAAAGTAAAAACATATATGAAACCTTCTAGAAATTGGAACAATTACATATATTGACATATAAATTTATCCCATATATTATATATGTTTATGTATGTAAAACCCGATTCCAAAAAAGTTGGGACACTGTACAAATTGTGAATAAAAAAGGAATGCAATAATTTACAAATATCATAAACTTATATTTTATTCACAATAGAATATAGATAACATATCAAATGTTGAAAGTGAGACATTTTGAAATGTCATGCCAAATATTGGCTCATTTTGGATTTCATGAGAGCTACACATTCCAAAAAAGTTGGGACAGGTAGCAATAAGAGACCGGAAAAGTTAAATGTACATATAAGGAACAGCTGGAGGACCAATTTGCAACTTATTAGGTCAATTGGCAACATGATTGGGTATAAAAAGAGCCTCTCAGAGTGGCAGTGTCTCTCAGAAGGCAAGATGGGCAGAGGATCACCAATTCCCCCAATGCTGCGGCGAAAAATAGTGGAGCAATATCAGAAAGGAGTTTCTCAGAGAAAAATTGCAAAGAGTTTGAAGTTATCATCATCTACAGTGCGTAATATCATCCAAAGATTCAGAGAATCTGGAACAATCTCTGTGCGTAAGGGTCAAGGCCGGAAAACCATACTGGATGCCCGTGATCTTCGGGCCCTTAGACGGCACTGCATCACATACAGGAATGCTACTGTAATGGAAATCACAACATGGGCTCAGGATTACTTCCAGAAAACATTGTCGGTGGACACTGCATCTCTGATGGTATGGGGTTGCATGAGTGCGTGTGGCATGGGCAGCTTACACATCTGGAAAGGCACCATCAATGCTGAAAGGTATATCCAAGTTCTAGAACAACATGTGCTCCCATCCAGACATCGTCTCTTTCAGGGAAGACCTTGCATTTTCCAACATGACAATGCCAGACCACATACTGCATCAATTACAACATCATGGCTGCATAGAAGGATCCGGGTACTGAAATGGCCAGCCTGCAGTCCAGATCTTTCACCCATAGAAAACATTTGGCGCATCATAAAGAGGAAGATGTGACAAAGAAGACCTAAGACAGTTGAGCAACTAGAAGCCTGTATTAGACAAGAATGGGGCAACATTCCTATTCCTAAACTTGAGCAACTTGTCTCCTCAGTCCCCAGACGTTTGCAGACTGTTATAAAAAGAAGAGGGGATGCCACACAGTGGTAAACATGGCCTTGTCCCAACTTTTTTGAGATGTGTTGATGCCATGAAATTTAAAATCAACTTATTTTTCCCTTAAAATGATACATTTTCTCAGTTTAAACATTTGATACGTCATCTATGTTGTATTCTGAATAAAATATTGAAATTTGAAACTTCCACATCATTGCATTCTGTTTTTATTCACAATTTGTACAGTGTCCCAACTTTTTTGGAATCGGGTTTGTATAATACATATTTTGACATGTCTCATATGAAATATCCTAATATGCTCATATAGAGTAAAAACATAAATGCACATATATGCACAGCTATGAAACCCATATATTGACATATAACTCTAGTCCACATATTATATATGTGACAAATTACTGTCACTGATAAATGTCAGAGTCTTAGTATAGATTTTATGTATAAAACTATTTAAATTTAAAACATAAAATATTTTTAATGTTACTTATTGTCAGGTGAGGCAAGGGATGAAGAAGAACTCAAGGATACAGAGGTTAATGGGCTTTTTATTAGACTTCAAAAATAAACAAACAAAACACAAACAAACCCCTTCATGCTTGTAACTGGCTCGTCTTAGTTTTTTTATACAATAAGAAAGCCACATAAAAGGAGAATTCACTTTTGCCAATAGTTTGTGTTCAAAATAACCGTAAGAGTCTCAATGAGGGAGTGAAAATAAATTGTATCTATTGAATCACTGAATGATAACATAGTAACAATTTGCACATGGACGGAAATCCAAGACAGCATTGTGAATAACAAAGCTCAATACTGAAAGTAAACAAATAAACAGTAAATCAAACTCAAACCCAAAATACCAAAGTGATACACAAATAAACAAAAACCAGCAAAAAAAAATAAAAATAGAAGGTGTACCAAACAATTCAAAATGCCATAGAGGTAAAAGAATATACAGTCTGCAATGCAAGTCTTTTATCCGAGTGTTGTAGAAGTCCCAGTCCCAGCAGGCAATGAAGATATACATCCTAGATAAGGCACTGTCACAATCCAACACAGGTAAGAAGTAGATATCAGCGCACTCAAGCCCCATAACAGAGTCCTCTGTGAGCTTCTCTGCAAACTTCCAAACACTATGAATTAACATTTTTATGGGTACATAAAAATATGCATTTGAATAAAATTGTAAAGCATTAGAATGTACAATTCACCTAACTCCTCAAACACAATATGATTACAGGCATTTTCAGCCATACTCCGTCGCCATGCATCTCCTCTATGCTACTCGCAATCGCAACCTTAAAACCACTTCCTCCCTTTGTTGCCCTCTAGAGGACAGGATGAAAAATTTCACCCCCGTAACAGGGTAACCGTTACATGCTACACAGAACAAAACATGAAAGAGCACAAGCCGCGAGCATTAATGTCCGAAGCCTGAACCAAAACCAAACTAGAATGAAATGCCAGGATCCAAACACCACACAAAGCAATTCACACAGACAGAAGAGCGCATTATTTGAGCGAACTCAAACCCGCAAGACAATAGGAGTGTCAGAGCTGTCACCAAACCAAGAATAAAACCTTATCCAAGAAAAAGGACCCTGACAAAATCTATATGTAAAATACATGTTCATAATGTCTGTCTCATATTCTTTTGTATTATGTATATGAATTGCATAATTATACAAATATACTTTATTAAACATGGCTTCATATATTTGTTAGCCTACATATATTTAAATACAAGTTATGAACATTTGCCGTCAACCATATTTTGCTGTTACTCATGTGATCCAATTTCAAACAAAATTAAAAACAATTTGACAGTGTAGACTGCCCAAAATTAATAAGAGAATTCTATGAGCATACAACATGTTTGCATATGTTTAAATAAACTTTTTACAAATATAAATTATTACAAATATATATATTGTTTACATATATGATCTTAACATACTGCACAGTACCATAAGGAAATTCATTATATAAATATCTGTAATATATGCATATATACTAATTTTACAAACCCGATTCCATAAAAGTTGGGACACTGTACAAATTGTGAATAAAAACAGAATGCAATGATGTGGAAGTTTCAAATTTCAATATTTTATTCAGAATACAACATAGATGACATATCAAATGTTTAAACTGAGAAAAATGTATCATTTTTAAGGGAAAAGATTTTAACTTTCATGGCATCAACACATCTCAAAAAAGTTGGGACAAGGCCATGTTTACCACTGTGTGGCATCCCCTCTTCTTTTTATAACAGTCTGCAAACGTCTGGGGACTGAGGAGACAAGTTGCTCAAGTTTAGGAATAGGAATGTTGTCCCATTCTTGTCTAATACAGGCTTCTAGTTGCTCAACTGTCTTAGGTCTTCTTTGTCGCATCTTCCTCTTTATGATGCGCCAAATGTTTTCTATGGGTGAAAGATCTGGACTGCAGGCTGGCCATTTCAGTACCCGGATCCTTCTACGCAGCCATGATGTTGTAATTGATGCAGTATGTGGTCTGGAATTGTCATGTTGGAAAATGCAAGGTCTTCCCTGAAGGAGACGATGTCTGGATGGGAGCATATGTTGTTCTAGAACTTGGATATACCTTTCAGCATTGATGGTGCCTTTCCAGATGTGTAAGCTGCCCATGCCACACGCACTCATGCAACCCCATACCATCAGAGATGCAGGCTTCTGAACTGAGCGCTGATGACAACTTGGGTTGTCCTTGTCCTCTTTAGTCCGGATGACATGGCGTCCCAGTTTTCCAAAAAGAACTTCAAATTTTGATTCGTCTGACCACAGAACAGTTTTCCACTTTGCCACAGTCCATTTTAAATGAGCCTTGGCCCAGAGAAAACGCCTGCGCTTCTGGATCATGTTTAGATACGGCTTCTTTTTTGACCTATAGAGCTTTAGCCGGCAACGGCGAATGGCACGGTGGATTGTGTTCACCGACAATGTTTTCTGGAAGTATTCCTGACCCCATGTTGTGATTTCCATTACAGTAGCATTCCTGTATGTGATGCAGTGCCGTCTAAGGGCCCGAAGGTCACGGGCATCCAGTATGGTTTTCCGGCCTTGACCCTTACGCACAGAGATTGTTCCAGATTCTCTGAATCTTTGGATGATATTATGCACTGTAGATGATGATAACTTCAAACTCTTTGCAATTTTTCTCTGAGAAACTCCTTTCTGATATTGCTCCACTATTTTTCACCGCAGCATTGGGGGAATTGGTGATCCTCTGCCCATCTTGCCTTCTGAGAGACACTGCCACTCTGAGAGGCTCTTTTTATACCCAATCATGTTGCCAATTGACCTAATAAGTTGCAAATTGGTCCTCCAGCTGTTCCTTATATGTACATTTAACTTTTCCGGCCTCTTATTGCTACCTGTCCCAACTTTTTTGGAATGTGTAGCTCTCATGAAATCCAAAATGAGCCGATATTTGGCATGACATTTCAAAATGTCTCACTTTCAACATTTGATATGTTATCTATATTCTATTGTGAATAAAATATAAGTTTATGAGATTTGTAAATTATTGCATCCCTTTTTTATTCACAATTTGTACAGTGTCCCAACTTTTTTGGAATCGGGTTTGTACTATAGGTATTTTATATGTGATATACAACTATATAAATCCATATACAATCCTATATAAGCATACTGAATGTTTGCATATATGTTGTTTAAATAAACTTGCATATATAAATTAGACGTATATTGTTTACATATATGGCATTAACATACAGTACTATATAAAAAGTCATCATATAAATAATTTGAATATATGTATATATAATAATTCTTCTATGGGTATTTCATACATGGTATAAACCTATATCTTCATATATCGTGAGGATGTATATATGTGCTAATAATGTATTTCCTTATATGAAACATATATGACATCACTACTAGGATATAGGGACATATATGTACATATATTACATTTCCGTATGGGTCGGGCTTTGCGAGCCCTGGCCCATACATGTTTGAGTCTGATCACAAATCGCAGAACAATTAACCAACAACACCTCAAATACAAAGGATACTCCAGCGTGTGACAGCGTGGTAAGTTATCATTAATTATGTTTAGTTAGACACGTACACATAATCAGTAGATAATCAAACGATCTGTAACAATGCAATACTATCACATATAAAAAACATTTTTACTCACATAAGTGTGTTTGCACCATTCCTGTCAGATCCAATATAGAAGGCACAGCATTGTTTTTTAATCTCATTCTGTCTGCAAACCCAGTCTCTTGTTTACAAATGAATCCACGGTGAAATGAAGCGAAGAAACGTCTTATCCACGTGAGCTGGAACTTCATTAAAAATAAAGTTCAACCGCATTCCTAATATTGGAAACTGAAGGAAGCTTATGCAGCGACTGTGTTCTTCCACAAACAGGCACTGCACACTATTTTGTAATCTTCAATGGCATGTTTATTGCTTGGAAGTTCGATCCGATTTAGCTCCACGTAGGCCTACGTTATTTATCTATAACATGTCATGCACAAGTCGGTGGGGCGGGGCTACAGAATTAGGCGTTTGTCTTATTCGGTTAAGGCGGTGTTTCACTGAACTCTGACGTCACAGGTAAGCACATTCGCAGATTGATCGTTTGCTGAGGCAGCTGCCAATAAAAGCTTTTCTTTGAGTTTTCAGTTTTCAGCTCTGAAACTTACAGGATATTATTCTTATATTGCGATGACCTTTAATATATAAAAAGCTCAAGGGAAAGTTGATTTCTCAATTCATGACCCCTTTATACTGATTAAAATTAGTGACAGTAAAGACATTAATAATAAAGTTACAAAAGATTTCTATTTCAAATAAATTCTGTTCTTTTGAACTCTCTATTCATTAAAGATTTATGAAAATTTTTTATTATGGTTTCCACAAAAAATTATTAAGCAACATTGAGAATAATAAGCATGTTTCTTGAGCAGCAAATCAGCATATTAGAATGATTTCTGAAGGATCATGTGACACTGAAGACTGGAGTAATGATGATGCAAATTTTAGCTTTGCATCACAGGAATAACTTACAATTAAAAATGGTAAATCTTTGGTTTGGGTTCCAATTCTCACTATTAACTAGTTGCTTATTAGCATGCATATTACTAGGATATTTATTAGTACTTATAAAGCACATATTAATGCCTTATTCTGCATGACCATATCCTACATCCCTTAATCCTACCCAATACCTAAACATAACAACTACCTTACTAACTATTAATAAGCAGCAATTAGGAGTTTATTGAGGCAAAAGTCATAGTTAATAGCTAGTTAATAGTGAGAATTGGACCCTAATCTAAAGTGTGACCTTAAAAATATATTCAAATGGAAAACAGGTAATTCATGTTCCCTGGTTTTGTGTTTCCTGGTTTTGCTTTGTGGACTTTTATTTTGAAGTGTATTTTCTGTTCCCCTTGTTCCAGAGTTTGAATTTCTGTTTAGTTCTGGTTTGCCTTTGGCTGCGTCCGAAATCGCATACTCTCTTCAGTAGGTACTTATATTACTTCACAACCACTAAAAAAGTATGTTCTATATAGTATGAATGTGTGTAGTATGAATGTAATCTAGATGTACTACATTTGCTATGTTGTATTATCACGTGACCTACCAGTGTCAGTTGCGTCGCTTTAATGCCATTCATAAATTCCATGGCCTCATGGAATAGGCCATGGGAGAGGTGTCCATTGTATGTGCACTTCAGAATCTCGCCGGAAGAAATAGGTCATCCAGTTACTTTTTGCCTACTCTGTTATGAGTACTGTCAATTCGGACATACTTCTTTTGTCACCAAAGCTGCGTCTGAAATCGCGTACTATGCGAGTAGGTACTACATTTGAATTTGAACTTACTTCGCGACCGTTAAAAAAGTACGTTCTATATAGTATGAATGAGTGTAGTATGAATGTAATCCGGATGTACTACATCCGCCATGTTGTCGTTATCATGTGACCAGCGTCAGTTGCGTCCCTTCACAAATCCTCTCCCACGGCCTCATGGGATAGTAAAGTGTCCATAGTATGCGCACTTCAGAATCTCACTGGAAGTAGTAGGTCATCTGGGTACTTTTCGCCTACTGTCTTTCGAATACTATGAATTCGGATGTACTACTCTGTTGGCGTACTGTTTTTCGCCTACTATATAGTAGGGAAGTATTCGATTTTGGACGCAGCGATACTGTTTTTCACCTAATATATAGTAGGGAAGTATGTGATTTCAAATGCAGCCTTTGTTTCCGTAGCTGCCTTGTTTGTTTCCATAGTTACCCTAATTAGTTTCCATAGACTAGTGATTCATTATTCACACCTGTTCCTCGTTAGCTCCTTGTTTCGCTGTGTATTTACACCCCTTTGTTTCAGTAGTCTGTTGTCAGTTGTTGCCTGTGAATGCTTTTGTGAAGCTGTTGCGTTCTTGTTTATTTAGATTTTTGTTCCTGTTTTTGAATAAACTTTGCTGATCCTCACAACAGTTATTTTAAATTGTAATAATATTTTACAATATTACTGTTGTTAATGTATTTTAGATCAAATTAAAGCAGCCTTTGTGAGCATAAGAAACTTATTTCAAAATAATTACTGACCTTTTTGAACGGTAGTGTAAATAGTACTTCAGTGAATTAATATGATGGTATATGTCGTATTAGCATGCAAACCATAGTAATTGCAAACTGTTTAAACTATAAAAGTGCATTAGGATCAGTGTTTAAGAGTTTATGAATTTGTATTAATATGTATAACTAATAATATTTATTATTATTTTTACACTGTAAAAAATACATCAGTTAAAAGCAGAGATAGGCACTCGAGTTAGTGACTCTGAGAAACGTCATTTTATGAGACTTCAGACTTGACTCAGGACTCGACCTGAAATGACTTCAGACTTGACTCGACTCAACAAAAAAGACTCGTGAATATTTTTAAAACAACTCAAGTCTTTAATCCATAACTATCGTAAATGAAAAAAAATTGCTTTATTTGAATGTTATAATATCTGCTTCACATGTACGTGACGTGATAGATCGGACCCTTGTTATAGAATTTGATTATGGATGTCCGTGTAATGCACGTAAACTCCAAAATGTCATAAGAGTCCCATGAAACATGACAGGATCTATCGTGCCATATGTTCTCAAATTTGGATTTATTACCTTGTCAGATCGGCTAGATGCAAAGAATGTGTGGAAAACAATTAAAGACACCGGAATGACATTTTATTAGACATTGCATCCACAAAGGTTAGTCACATTAACTCACACATCTAGCTGTTTTACTGTGGTGTAGCTGGGTGGCTCTTTTGGATTGCCAGCCTGTTAAAACATGAATAAAATCTAACCTTTAAACCTAGCACTACGTTTTACTTTTATCAATCTTTTCATAGTATATGCAGCTTTTCTCTCTGTTAATGTGTGTCTACGAGAGAGAGAGAGCGTGAGAGCGAGAGAGAGAGAAATATGTTAATCCATTTATTACTTAAAGCGCATATTTTGAAGTATCGCAATCAGCATGTGTACAGTTTTCTATTGACTTCAAACAACTGTCTGTCGTCAATAACAACGCTGTATAACAAACGTGACTGGCGCCATCTTGTGTCCACTCAGCGACTGTATTGAAAATTACTACGTCTTGTTGTCAGAACAATTGTTTTGTATTTTACATTATAATGGATTATAACGTAACAGGCTGGATGTATTACTTACATCTTAGGACCTTTATTACAAACAAAACAGATGATAGAAAGGTCATATATTTTGTATAATTTCTAAAAAAAAAAAAAAAAAAATAGGATTTTTGAATATGACATCTTTTTTGTAAGACATGAAATGACTCGAGACTCGACTCGGACTCGTGACAAAAGACTTCAGGCTTGACTCGGACTCCAGTGATAAAGACTTCAGACTTGACTCGGACTCCAGATGAAAGACTTGTGAACATCTCTGGTGCTGTAAATATTTTTTTATAGAATAGCACGCAGTATATCACTGAAATCATGAGACATCAACCTGTCTCTGAGACAGCTTTAAGCTCTGTGAACAGCAAAAACGAATTTGATCGCTATTGTTTAGCCAATCAGAGGACTCTGAGGCTCTCACTGCCTGTCAGTCACTTTGAGCGTTCGGGTAAGCTGACATCAGGTTTGCTGACATGTTTTTGAAGCAAGATATTTTGGAGAGAGAGAGTGATCTAATTCAGATTCTGAGTCTGGCTGGAAGTTAGCAAAACAGAACATTACTTAGAGCAACTTTAACATAAATGTAATTCATGGTCTAAGAAATGATTTAATAAGACAAAAAAACAATACGTCAACAAAACAATATGTAATGTGTCAAATAAAACAAACATGAATAGTAAGGAATAGTTCCCTCAGTGACTCACCCTCATTTCGTTCTAAACCCATGTGAATTTATTTCTTTCACAGAACACCAAAAAAAAGGCTTTTAAGCTTCAAAGGGATGCCAAACACCATAAAAGTATCATAAACTCATAAATTCACAGATGGGCTCTTGTATAGTACGTCTGAGGTTGATAGGTTTATGTGAGGAACAGATAAGTCATTTTTTTAATGGATCCAGACATCTGCCCAAGCTTTCCTTGCAGTGTTTATGAGCAAAGCAATGATTCATTTGTGAATGAATCATCCTTTTGAGTGGAATCTCCTAAGTGAATTGGTTTCTCCACTTCCCAAATGTGGGCTGCATCCGAAAACTTAGGCAGCTGACTTGTTACCTCGTTGCCTTATCAGGCAATGACTCTGAAGGCAGTGTTTGTGCATTAAGGTACCTCATGAAACAGTGTAACGGTTTAATGATCTACAGCAAAATAGAGTGAGCTTTGGTGATAACTAAGCAAATATTTAATTACTACAATAGAAATTCCTTGCTAGAAATGACATCCAAAGTGGAAAACATTGGTCAAAAATGTAAATTTACACACAAACTGACCACCAACCACAACTTTCAGATGCTATCTTAATTTTTTAGCTGTCACAGAATGGAAAACACAGGATTGTGGGATATCAAAGGCAGCAAAGGATACATCTATGCTGCCTTCAAAGATCCATCAGATGAAGGTATCTTAGGAGACAGGAAGCTAACATTGGATTCAGGCATGCCTTGATGCCTTCCTACCTTGAAATGCAGCCTCTGAAGGCAGCATTTTTTAAATTTCAGATGCAGCCGTGGACTGATTGAGTCGTTCACAAATCAGACTGATTCAGTTCACTGAACCATTTTGTAAGCTTTATATTCTAATCGCTGAACACGCTCTAATGATGATTGACAGACTTTATTACACGACAAACGTATAGAATGCCATCTTAGATTTGCCTTAGTATTTTTCCATCTGAATATTGTTTTAGAATATTAAAAGTTATGTGGGAATTCCAGTGAGGAAAACAAAGGCATGTCTGTTCTCAGAACAAACATAAAACAAACACAACAGAACTACTGTATATAAAATGAACATGTTTAAACTAAAGGGTTTATTCTCCCATTAATTTGATTCGCTACTCCACATAGGAAGAACAGACATGCCAACTAGTTACTGACCTGATGCAGACAGACATCTGAAGCGGACTGATATCGTCTTGGTCTGAAGCGAGGTTTACGTGAGGTAACGTCACATGAAAATAAGCAGGGCAGCCAGAAATCTGCCCCAATGGCTCTCTATGAGAGCGCGTTGCAGTTCCATTTTTCACCACAAATTTACATTGGAAATTTGTGGGGCACTGTAGAGTTAGGGAGGGCTCCAAGACCGGCTGCCCCACTTAGTATCATAAATACATGCCTGGCGAATCCATGCGCTACATTTTAATATATCCTGCTCACTTTATCACTTAAAATAGTCTAGAAAATCTGAAAAATATTTGTTGCAGAATGCTGAACACATTTATAATTTATTATTAATTCAGTGTATATAGAAGTCTATGTTTGGATGAATATTTTGGTGGGGCTCTGCCCCTTCTGCATACAGACGAGCCGCGGCTGCACAAAACTATAATGTGGCTTCATAAGATTTGAAGTAAAAAGTACATGGACATTTATAAATACATTTATGGTTATTTTGCATGAAACGAGGAGATTTTAAATTATTAAACAAAAAAAATATAAATACTTCCAGTTGCATGAAAATAGCATCCAGTACAACATTCTCATTTTGTTCCATGGAAGAAAGAAAGTCATACAGGTTTGGAGCAAACTGTCACAGAAGAGTCTTTTGTGCTCATTTGCAAGCAGTGTAAACCGGGGTGTGAGCGCATGTGGGACTATATTTGGCTGAGAACGTGAGAAGAGGTGTAGTTCCCACAGGGGAGCACCACTTCTCATCATCTATCGCAAAACCCCTGCGTACACGCAGACAGACACACACAAACACTGCGTAACTGACCGTGACTCGTCCAAATTCGCAGGCCAAGTCTAGAGGGGTTTTCCCAGCGTGGTCTCTGAGGCAGGGGTTCGACTGATGTTGGAGCAGCATCTCACTCTGCAAACACACAGTACAGTACAGTGAGGATGTGTGTGTGTATAGCATGTGTGCATAAGCAAGCGAGTCTGACTGTTAATGTGCATTTACTCACTCCTTCATAATGGCCATGTTGAGATGAGAGGTGTAAAGGAATCTGTCCCTCATCTGATTGGCTGTTGACTGATGACCCTGCCTTGAGCAGCATTTTCATTGGTTCACACTTGCCCTGCCAAGCGGCGTAATGTAAGGGCCGCATCCCTTCAGAAAAAGAGGAGAAGCATATTCACTACCATTCAAAAGTGTTGAGACAGTATAAAAAGTGCTGTGTGTGTTTGTACCTTGATGGTCTTTGATGTCAACAACGGCTTGTGACTCGAGCAACAGTGCAATCAGCTCCACGTTACCATTAAGAGCAGCATGATGCAGGGCAGATAACCTATACACAAACACAATATGCATCAACCATTTCTAGTGACACAGAATCTGCATATTTTTTCAGCACAGGTTACCAGGGGGGAAACCTTTGGAATAGATTTAAATATGGTAAAATGTAAAAGGATTAGTTCACTTTAAAATGAAAATTACCCCATGATTTACTCACCCTCAAGCCATCCTAGGTGTATATGACATTCTTCTTTCTGATGAACACAATCAGAGTTATATTAATAAATATCCTGATGTTTCCAAGCTTTATTTGAAGCTCAAAAAAGTGCATCCATCCATCATAAACGTACTCCACACGCTCCGGGGGGTTGATAAAGGCCTTATGAAGGGAATCGATGGGTTTTTGTAAGAAAAATATCCATATTTAAAACTTTATAAAGTAAAATTCTAGCTTCCGCCAGACCACCTTCCGTATTCAACTTACGAAGACAGTGTAGCGCTTACGCTACGTCCGACATCATACATCGCGCCAGTTACGCTTTTTTCGTAAGTTGAATACGGAAGGCGGTCTGGCAGAAGCTAGATATTTTATTTTATAAAGTTTTAAATATGGATATTTTTCTTACACAAACGCATTGCTTCAATTCAGAAGGCCTTTATTAACCCCCGGAGCCGTGTGGAGTACGTTTATTGTGGTTTGATACACTTTTTTGAGCTTCAAATAAAGCTTGGAAACATCAGGATATTTATTAATATAACTCTGATTGTGTTCATCAGAAAGAAGAATGTCATATACACCTAGGATGGCTTGAGGGTGAGTAAATCATGGGATCATTTTCATTTTAAAGTGAACTAATCCTTTAAAGTAGGAGAAATATTTTGGTATAAGAAACATTCATATGGCAAAATGACTGTGCCATTAAGTTACTCAAATTTAATACAAGGCGTTATTGTTACAATAAGAGTGGTTGGGTGTGATTGTAAGAAATAAAATTAACCCGTTGTATATCAAATAAATATGTAAGCCAATTTCTGTCACAATAGAAAAAAAAGTCATACTTTGGTATTCATTATTATGTCAAAGCCATATTATCATTGCTTTAATACTTAATAATAAATGTTACTGAATAGTCGTCACCTTTATTTGGTACTAATTCTTTTAGCATTCGTCATTCATGTAAACGTCCATCCAACAAACTAAAGATTAGATAGATATTACTATGGATTCAAAGATAATAAAAGTTCAGGCAGCAGAATAAAAGTACTGGACTTCACAAAATCTGTTTTTGATTAAATTTCTCTCAAAGGCATTCATTTTTCTCAGTTAGAGACAGAACTATGCATGTGTCTTGAAATTCCCCCCCGTAATCACCTCTACTGCACTGTTATTGATTTAATTTAGAATAGCCAAAAATAATGAAATTTGATGTTGAACAACCCATATTAAACATGTATTTAAAATGCAATTAAATAAGGGAAAACAGACTCATGTTAGGTGATGTGTAGAAGTGATGTGTAGAGCAGAAACAGGGAGTGAATGACAGGCATTACTATTCTGCAGAAAATCTTGAGGTGAATCTGTGTGTGTCTACTAATTTCTAGGCCTGTTCTTATTATGTGGTCAAGATATCTTCTTCAAAATAGCCCAATACCCTAATCCTAATATGTCAGTTCTTATTTTTGATCCAGATGCTTTAAAGTGCCCCTCTTGCTCTATTTTAAAGGTTGGCAATTTTGTTGTGTAGGTCTCCTGGTTCACATGCATCCAAGGTAAGAAAAAAGAAAAAGAAACAAACAAACAACTTTAATTGTTCTCATAACAGCTATACATCGCAGCATCACCTCTTTTCTCACAGTGGTTTGATCCAGTCTCTCTAAGCCCCTCCTTTCTGAGAGCATACTCTGCTCTGATTGGTCAGATGGCCCAGTCTGTTGTGACTGGTCTACCGCTTACAGCGCATGTAGGAAACCAATCACCCATTACCATATCTGAATTTTTAAATGTTTAAACCTACATAGGTTCGAGCAGGAAGTAAGACTGGAATTACATGACGACTCATTTTAGGCAGTTCAGTCGGTTCTTTCTTTTGGGAGACAACAACTTCTTTTATCATGCACTTTGTTCTTTGAAACTTTGAAGACCTTTTACATTCACCAACAGCTATAATATACACTATTATCCGAAAGAGCATAATGGGGCAGTTTAAGGCTTATGCGTAACATTTTAGAGAGTCCCTAATCGGACTTCATTGCAGCTCAACTACGCCACTTTGCTCCGATCCCTCACTGTCTAACAGAGCAGGAGGCTATGACCTACTTCCATGAGTAAGAGATTTTTCTCTGCCAGAGTCCCAAACCACGTGCACACACACACACACACACACTATTTCTCTCTCCTACTCCAGTACACTGCAGCATTCTAATAACAACAGACCTCTACTGTAGGAATCTTGAGAATTCATACAAAAGTTCATTTAACATTATAACTGACTGTCCACTAGCTGGATTGCATGGTACTGATGTCACCAATCACTCGTTGTTTTCAACCCCTTTCCCCCAACCACCTAATGGCCATTACGGTATATACCGTGCACTTTCAAAAAGTACTGCCCTGTTTCACCTGGAAATACATTACATTAAGTTGCAATCACTATTTCCTTTAATATAGGCACTGGCCACTGAATAGCCTATATCAGCTGATTACTACTTAATGTAATTGATGGACATTATGTCATGTCACTGTTGTATAGATGAAACTTACCCGTCTGTGTCCTGGAAGTTCACATTCACCTTCTTAGCAGCACCCAGGAGCTCTGCAGGAGAAAACAGAACATTTTGATCTCTAAATAATCAATAATTATTTTATAATTGTAAAGGAAGCTGTTACATTAATCTGGCCAAACTGACACATTTGTTAAACTAACAAAAACATTCTTGGCCAGACATAAACAATGCAATGATTACATATGAAAAGATGGCATGAAAATATAGTCAGTCATAATAGGCATGCTTTGTGTTTACTTTTAATAAATAAAAAATCATTTTAAAATAATAATAATAATTTACATTTTTAATGAAGTGTTCTTCCACCTTGTCATCTCAAATAAATTGTTTTAAATATAATACTACTAAATATGTAGTCTACATTTCAAACTTCAATAATTTTTAATGTCTCTGGAAATACGCATATGATGAAATGTTGGGTATTTTATGCTCAAAAATTACAAAACTTACACGTAAAATTGCACATTAAGGGTACGTTTACATGACAACAACGTGCTAAAAACAGAAAAGTTTTTCCATCGCTTTTTTTTGCGTACGGACGACAACGTTGTCAAAACGATTCCCATTCATCCACGGAAACGTCAAAAAACGCTGTATTATTCATGCCAGGCCTAAAGAAACACTGTGTGCCTATAAACTGAATATGTAATAAGCATGGGCATGACGTCACAAATTTGTGTTTTTGTAGTTTACACAGAGACAATAACGGTATCGTTTTCAATAACTTACACTTTGAAACTCGTTTTCAGGACCCCAAAATGCTGTTGTCGTGTGAATGAATAGCCAAAACACATAAAATGTTTTCAGTTTTTAGTTGAAAATGGTGTCGTGTGAACGGTTTTATGAATATATTCCAATTTAAAAGGCATTCTTAAAGCTGCAGTCCGTAATTTTTGCCTCTTTGTCGCCATCTCTGTTTAAAACCTGCAATTGCATGCATGTAGGTTGTGCATCAGCCCAGCTCCTCAGCATGAATCTGTTTTAAAGGAGTATGTATGGCTGTCAGTCACCGCACCGGTGTGGATTCTGTACTTTGGAATCACATACTCTGTCTTGGAAGCAGGGGCGGAGATACGGGTGGTCTAGGCCCACCCAGATTGACAGCTTGCCCACCCAGTCAGATCCAGGGAAATACATTATTTTTTTAATAATACAATTTTCTAACATTTAAAAATTCTTCAATAATTATTTGAAATGTGATTTGTTTTGTCATGCATTAGAACTGTATTCTAATATTAATAAGAATATGCTAATTCGTCTCTTGAGTTACGTCACGCCAGTAGTAATGTTACATTCTTCTTCACGCCAGTATCTGGATTCCAACTAGCAGCGCCCTTTTTATGTTATTAGTTTACACAAATGGCTAAACCGCTATCTATGAGGCATTAAGCAAAGAACCACATCTAGACAAAGATGACGGGACTTGACACTTTTGTCGTTTGAAAGAGAACTAACAGATAATTAGGTTTATGACAATATCAACATCTTAAATTCAAAACCCAGTCGACTCTGACTTGTTTAGAACAGACATCAGCCATACAAGGTAAGCTTTGGGTTTTTAGTCTGGCCCGCCATGGCATGGTTATGCAATGTATTTTTGCATGTAATATTTGTGAGCAATGGGTTTTCTGAAATGTACATAAGCCACATGAACTGTATTAGCAATGGCAGGTTGTCGATACAGGACTCAGACATTGTGATTTCTCTTCGTGATAGTTATCACGGGTTGGATCTCTCTCTCCTGCTCTGTTTTTGTTTTCATTTTTATGCGGTGGCCGCTCACACTTGGTTGCACTGTGCAATTAGAGCCAGAGCTTTGGTGCTTAAAGGTGCTGTAGTTTCTGCGACACTATTGCAGAGTTACAAAAATAAAGCAACCTTGCAAACGTCCCTTCTGCACGTCAGGGGCTTGAGAAGGCTGGTCTTAGGTAGAAGTAGACTACATTAAAAGACAATATAGACAATAAAAGGTCCAACATATGAGGAATACATTTATCTGTGTTGCTACGAGTAAGCAGTTAAGTAGGCAACACTTGGCTGTGTTTACATGCACATCTTTTGATTGATGAATTTGAACGTAGTGTTTACATGAAGGCTAAATAAAGTGATTGGGTTGATGTGCGCGTTTATATGTCACAAGCTTCTAAATTATAATCAGAATAGATTTTTTGACAATCGCACACTGCACGAATATACAGTTTCCCAGTGTTTATACATACTATCAAAAGTCCCTTTCTGTATATAAAGTCTTTGATACTATTCTCCTACATTGCTTCTTTTCTTTGTTTTAAAGAGCAGACTTAATATCTATCTGTTTCGCGGGTCCTGATCAGGAGACAACATTATGTTGTGCAGTTTATATTTATCAAACAGTAAAAACGCCTCTTATTCCCACGCCAAAATAAAGTGTCTGTGGATGAGAGTATGTATGTAATGAGGACTGGTGGGACTTCACAGACGATGAGTGGTAGGATAATTTTAGAATAACACTCATTTATGGCATTTTATTTAAACAACAACAATTTTTCTTCCAAATTAAGCCGGGTCAAAAACAAGGGGTGATGCCAATTATTCTGACCCACCCACAATTTTAGAGGCCCACCCATCATCCATTTTCTGCCTCCGCCACTGCTTGGAAGTATGACCAAAATAAGAATTTTTACCGGAAAATGTCATCTGAACAAATAAGTAACATGTCTGCCACTTTTGTTCTGACCAACTGAGAAAAATGCATTACAATAAATCGTGCGACCAACGGTGATTAAATCTAACGATCGTTTAGCTCACGTCACATCAAACCTTGCAAATTATTATTACTTTTATACTTTGTTCTCAAATTGTTAATGTTAACAACATCAGCATTGCGTGACTATGTGTATTTAGTGTGTATTAGCGTTACCTAATCTCCAGTTGTCACTGATGATTGTCGTTTGGACCTTTCTGGATTACAATCAATCAAAATGATAAATTTAATTATTCCAGCTGCTGTGAGAAAAGGCTATAAATGATTCGCCACCTGCAGCATCCTCACATGCCCTATAGCCTACTAGCCGGACTCCTTCTTTATGTATACAGACGTGACGTAATGATGCAAAGACGAACGGCGCCATGCTCAAATTTCCCGCGGAAGGCTACCAGTACCACTCAAATTATAACACATTATTACAAGCTTACCGTTGTGAATCGGGCTAAGGTAAGAAGATAGTTTTGAACACTGGCTGGTTATGTACTTGCTCAAAAATTGATGTTGGATAATTTTTAACCCAAAAAAGTTGAATGATGTCATACTTTTGTATGGGACGTCTGGTCTGTTTGGGTGGGTTTTGCATGTGATTATTTTTGTTTTCTGTGTTTTCAGTTGGTTACCTTGATTATTTATTGTTTGATTATCAGTTACACCTGTTGTTCATTTCGTTGATTGGTTTGTTCTGTGTATTTAAGCATTGTTTTTTTGTTCAGTTCTTGTCATGATATTACGGTTGTTCTGTTCAGTATTTTGAATTTTGTTTAATACATATATTAACACTGCTGCAATTAGATCCTTTCCTCACATTTGTGCACCTGTTTGTGACAACTTTAAGGAAGGATTCTAATTAGCAGGTATAAAATACTTTCCCGCCATGTTTATATGGAGGACTAAGGTCAAAGCCAGAAGTGGATCATTCACAGAGGGGATTCCTCTCAGCCAAAGCCAGCAGGTATAGTTTCCATTCATTAAACTCAAGCAAAACTGTTTAATCACAGCTGGTTATAAGCCACCCATTCGTACAATGACATATAACAGCAAAACACTGACAATCCTAATCAAAATCACCAGAGTTGTGCATTAAATTCAGGGTGATATTTCCATCAAATGTCTATGGCTTGAAATATTAATCTCCAGATGTGTGTCTGTGTGTGTGTGGTCCAGATGGCATCCTTCTCAGAGGGTGAGACAGGAGAGTGTAGAGACCGACAGAAAGTGAAATAAATCTAAAATGCAGAAAAACTAAATCACTAAATGGTTAAATAAACAACCTGTATGTGTGTGCTGCTCATTTGACCTTAATAGCAGTCTTATTCTACTACTTATTCTATGCTTAAGAAGCTATTCATTATGTATAAATGATATTATTATTCATACCCGCTGATCATAGCCTAATCAATTATGCTTATGCGGGGGTGATGATGATGAATTAGTTCATTAATTTCCCTATTCAGGGAATTAATAGATACATAATTATTGCACATTTAATATACAACAACTAATTAAGCATCTCATATTCGACAAACACACTCCCAGACATTCAATCTAAGTCACCTTCAGAAACACTATGGAATGCAATGAGAAAAACGCAAATGAGCATTTCCATGACGACTCAATGTCACTGTGATGCTAATTGGAGAATGTGACAGAAATACCATGCCAACTCCTCACCTGAAGTTGCAACGCAATGTCTCTCTAGTAAGGGTGGTGATGGTATCACGCTAAATGAAGCAGTTTAGGGCAGAAACATACATTTTGCATACATACAAACGGGTGCACATACAGTCACACACCATGAGGTGTTTTGGAACTCAGTCATAATCCTTCCATGTGATAAATTATTCATACCATTATCACTGCAACCTCAATGGTGCCTGTTGCTATGGAAACCTTGACCTTAACCATGACAATAAAAATCAGTGTTGCCCAGCCCCTGCTCACGAGCGCACAAAATCTCCTGTGTTTTAAACATTCTTTATTACTCATCTTCCCTTGGACCTTCTTTCAATAATGCATTCAGTTTATTCACAGCAGACCCAGCTGGAGTGTTTCACAGTGTGCAAGACTTGGAAATCTACAAAAGGTTAAAGGTTAAGATGATATAATCCATCATCTGTCATGGAAAAATTCTGAAATCATATTTTTCCCCTGAAACCCAACAAGACTTCTCACCAAGTAATGCTCAAAAAGAACTCAAATCCCCGGCATTATATTGCCATACAGTTTATGGTCTTTTAAAAGATTACTTCACCCATGAATGAAAATCTCGATATCATTTACTCCTCTTCATGTCGTTCCAAACTCTTAGTTTCATGGAGTACAAAATGAAAGGTTTAGAAGAATGTCTAGACTGCTCTCTTCCTTATAATGAAACAATGGATATCAAGCTCCATAAAAGCATTAAGGGCCCTATCATACACCTGGTGCAATACGGCGCCAGGTGCGATGCAAGTGTTTTTTGCTAGTTTCAGCCCGACCCAGTTATCATTTTCACGTCCTGCGCCACGTTTAAATAGCAAATGCATTTGCGCCCATTTGTGCACCCATGGGCGTGCTGGTCTGGAAATGAGGTGTGTTCAGGCGCATTGTTGGCGTGTTGCTATTTTGAGGCAACTGAAAATGACTGCGCCATTGACCAACTGAAACCTGGTTTAAAGTCAATAGCGCATTATTTTTTGTGTTATTTAAAGGGCGCGTTAGTAATATGCACCTATAGGCAGGTGCACAACGCATGTACACTCTGCTTATTACACACACAGGGATGCGCAGGAGCACACAAACATTTTTAAATATTAAAAATAAAAGGTACAATGTAAAAGATTATTATTGTGTAAACAAAGATGTCATAATGAATAGTCATTGCATGTATCAGAATTACCTTTTGCAGTAATGACGAATGAAATTGGCTACTTATTTAACCAATCGTGGCAATACACACATGTATTTAAATTGACTCGTCAGGTTGTGGGTGTCTATATTCCGCCATGTAAAAAGCGAATCCACCATATTGCAAACGCAGCTGGCTTTTAAAGGGAATGGGAGATGAGACTCTGGTTTACATATTTGGCAGACCCTTTTATCTAAAGCGACTTACAGTGCACCTATTACGCCTTGCTCAAGGACACACTGGTGGGGGCGACTGCTGGGATCAAAACAGCAACCTTTTGCATATCAGTGTAGTGGTTTAACCCACTAGACCACCATCTCCACTATGGTTTATTGCACGTTACGCCCAAAACACACCCATGACTCATTAAGAGAATAGGGGCAACCCTTTTAGACCATGCGCCAGGCACGCCAACCATGTTTCCCGTCGTTAAACTAGCAAAAGAGGATTCGGACACGCCCTAAGTACACTTGCACCGTGCGCTTTAGACCATGCGCTTAGATAGTTAAAATAGGGCCCTAAAAGTAGTTCATATGACTTGTGCACTATATTCCAAGTCCTCTGCATTCATAGGAAGCTGTGTGTGAGAAACAGGCTGAAATTTAAGCCATTATTACTGAAAATCTAGCTTAACATCCGTGGTCACCATTCACTTTCATTGTAAGAAAAAGAGCAGCTTGGACATACTGGTTAAAGTTTTGTGATCTACAGAAGAAAGAAAGTCATAGTTTGGAAACACATAAAGATGAGTAAATGACAGAACCTTGATATTTGGGTGAACTGTTCCTTTAATGAGGTTTAAATTCTAAATTGTTACAAAGTTGCAAAGCTGAATTTTCAGCATCATTTCTCCAGTCTTCAGTGTTACATGATCCTTCAGAAATCATTCTAATATGCTGATTTGCTGCTTAAGAAACATTTGTAGTTATTATGAATGTTGAAACAGGTGTGTTGCTTAATAAAATAAAAGCATTTATTTGAAAAAAAAATCTTTCATAACATTATAGATGTCTTTACTGTCACTCAATTTAATTTATTTTTGCTGAATAAATGTATTAATTTCTTTAAAAAAATACTGACCCCTAACTTTTGAATAGTAGTGTACATATTTCACTAGCTATGTTTCCATCCACCTATTTTTATGCGCATTTTGGGATATTGCATAAAAATACACTGGATGGAAATGCCAAGATGCACATGAATTATAAAAATTAGATGGATAAAACAAAAGTCAACAATTTTTTTTATCCGATAAGACAACATGCGCATAAACTATGATGGAAACACATTTACCGAATAAATCCCTCAATGCGCAACAAAAAAATCACGTGACTTTGCCTGAACAGTGGATGTTATTGGATAGCTGGACTAACCAGCAGACCAGTGTCCTTGCACAGAATCTCAAATGTTGGTTTGATCATTCTGAAATACCTGTCATCAGAATGATTTGGTTTAATTCCCTTCCAGAAGTGTCACATGATTGCGTTCCCAAACACCAGGAATCCAAAGGCAAGAGAATATGACAACGTTTATTGTGTTTCGTCAGAGAGCTCTGAGACGCAGTTCATTTATGATGTAGGAAAAAAGAGCCACAGTGGCTTCCCCGATTGCAGAAACTTCCATTTCAATAGGCTATATTTTGCACCAATTTCCCAGGAAGTGACGATTTTGTTCTCTCGAACAAAGAGCTGCTTTATTCACAAAAGTTTTATGTGATATTCCAATTTTGCAAGTTAAATTCACAACTTTGGATGCTGTGGGTACAAGGCAATGTTTCCGGACTTATGTAGGAATTACAGAAAGACTGAGCCATCAAGACATGAACCAGTTAAGTTCATTAGCTATGCACTGCACTGATAAATCACAAAATAAGTCACAGCAGGGAAACATTAAAAAGTGCTCTAATAGTTCCTAATAAACCTACAGTCTCTCACTGCAGCAATTCAAGTAGCACTCGGACCCTCTGATAGCCATGACTCTAGGTTCTGTACCTTCTCTGGCTTTTGAATATCAGTCTCTTCACCACATGAAATCAAGACAGATGTTGAAACATCCAGCCAATGGGAGGCCATCACCTTTAACAAAAAGCACCTGTAGCACTGCTATTTCATGCTACGTATAGTGGATAAAATTTAGATGCCCTCATTGCCCTCTATTAACGGTTAAGAAGCTTTTTTTAATTATTAAATTAGGCAAAGTTAGGCTGTGGGCCAGATTTCCCATATGGGTAATTGGGCACATGCCCACACAACATCCACAGGACAGTCATTATTTTTGCATTTACAGTTGGTGCTGCTAGTTGAAGAGAAATGACACACTTTACTTTCAAAACACAGTTTTTGTCTAGCCTGTTCTGCATGTTCTAATCCAACTCTAGTGCTGCATGATAGCCTATAAATTACCTAGGCTCTCACATCTTGTTAACATTTATGAGCTATTGTGCTTAATATGGTCTCTAGTTCTCAAGACAAGGGATAATCGTTGCACAAAAGCAGCAGAAAGCCCTTACATTGTACTTCATTTTGTTAGTAATTAAGTAATCAATTCATTGACAGCCTATGACACAGATGCCTAGACAAGCATGTGACTGACATCAGCTCCACAATCACAGATCAATTCTACAGCAAATGCGCAGCCCGCAGGTTCTAGATACAAATGACTTTAATGTATCAGTATATTGATACTTCACTGTAATTCAGCCGGTGTGGCTTACAATGGGAACATTATGGATAAATGCTCATCAGTGTATAAGGAAGGTTATACACTTTGGGTTATGAAGGAGAAGGGTTATTATAGTTAACGAAAAACTAAAACCTTACAACACAACAAAATTACTAAAACTTTAACTAACATTAAAATAAAAACTTAAAATATACAAATAAAAATGAAATTTAAAATGTTAAAGTGCCCCTATATGCTATTTTAAAGTTTCCTAATTTTGTTTTGGAGGTCTCCTACAACAGGTTTACATGCATCAAAGGTTAAAAAACTGTTTTTTCTCATAATATACATTGCACATCACCACAATGTTCAATGATTCTCAAATGACTCGATGGATGAATCAGTCTCTCTAAATCCCTCCTTTCCACGAGCCTACTCCGCTCTGATTAGTCAGACGGCCCAGTCTGTTGTGATTGGTCTACCAGCACGTATTTTGGAAACAAACGGCCATTACCATAACTGAACTCTGTTCAGGGGGCTTCCTGTTCCTAAAGCTCAGCGATAGTACACACTGTAAAGACTGTCAGGGTTCTGTCACTTCTGTTTAGCTTATTCTTGGTTTTGTGACAGAACTCTGACACTCCCGGTTTGGTCTTGTGTTTGTGTGAGCACATGGCTTGTCACATGTTCCTTGTGCCATGTGCTTTCATGTCTATTATCTACCCCGCCCATCTTGTTATCGGATTATTGATTAATTTGCCCCACCTGTCCTCCCTCATTACCTGCCTTGTTTGTTCCCTATTTAGTCTCCTTGTGTTTGCTGTCCTGTGCTGGATTGTTGTTTTTGGTCACCTGTCATGTGCTTTCCGTTTGATTCATGTTTCCCTGCTCTTTGTGTGTTGTAAGTTTTAGTGTGGTTTTCCCCCTCGTGGGTAGTTTTGTTTATATCATTATTATTATTATTATTTAATAAACTTCCAATCTTCCTGCAATTGAGTCCTCGCTCCTTTTCACCCATACCTGCCGTGACAAAGACAGTAACGATGACATTGATTTTACATCAATCCCAGTGCGAGTCCGAATCGATGATGAAACAATGGAAAAACTAATTTATCAACCTGAACCTTGAGCAGGACGTTTCTCAGTGATGTTACTCAGTTTGAGGTACATTATGAGATGTTTCAACTGTAATTCCTCACCATCAGCGTTAGTGTGTGTGTGTGTGTGTCTAATGTATTGCGGTGCACATGTGGGAACTGTATCAATAACAGTGCATACGTTAGCCCAGTTGATGCAAACATTAATGTTTGCAAAACAAATCTTGCTCCATCCTTACTCATAGTAGTAAGAACAACAGACAATCTGCATTAATAGACACAGTTTTCGGCCCACAGCTGATTTACAATAGTATTTCAGTAAGACAGTAATAACGTGAGTTAGCCGGTTAGCCAGTTACTTACACAATATGAAACACAAACACATTGTAGAGCACAGCGTCTTCTCGACATGATACTATCCAGTATCAGCTGCAGTGTTTGGCCCTGGTGTCTGCGCGCACAATAAGTGGACGGGCAATATGCTAATGTTTCGTTGTGACGGCTTGCGACTCGTTTGAAAAATGATTAGTTTAATTGACTCATAGTCGACTCTTACTTTTGAGAGACAATAACTTTATATATGCTGCACTTTCAGATTTAAAATTTTGCAGGATGTTATACATTGTTATAATATAGGCGCAATGTATATGTCATAATATACATTGCACTTCACCACATTTCTCAGAGTCTGAAAACAGTTAGTTTGAAGATTCAGTCTCTCTAAACCCCTCCTTTCCAACAGCCTGCTCTGCTCTGATTGGTCAGATGGCCCAGTCTGTTGTGATTGGTCTACCAATTACAGCACGTGTTGGAAACAAACCGCCTATTACCATATCTGAATTTCAGCTCAAGAGGCTTCCTCAGTGCTTGATACAAAGTGATACAAACAGTAAAGTTTTTTTTTCTGTATCAATTCCAGCGCGAGTCCTCAAAACAGCGTCTTCTCGACATATCAACAACACGATCCAAACTCTTTCAGGCCTCAGCTACAACTAGTGTTTGAGGGCAGGTAAAAGTAGAGTTTGTTCACGGGCAGTGAATGAAGACCATGGGCTGGCACTATGCAAATTTGTTACATTGTTACGTATGCATGTATCATGAAGTGAGACTGAAATTGCTGATGACTCGATTTGGCAGTTCTTTTAGGAGACAATATTTGTTGTGCAGTTTAAACTTTAAACTTTGCAGACCTTTTACATACACAAATAGATACATCGATCAGGCATAACATTATGACCACCTTCCTAATATTGTGTTGGTCCCCCTTTTGCTGTCAAAACAGCCCTGACCCGTCGAGGCATGGACTCCACTAGACCTCTGAAGGTGTGCTGTGGTATCTGGCACAAAGATGTTAGCAGCAGATCCTTTAAGTCCTGTAAGTTGCGAGGTGGAGCCTCCATGGATCGGGAATGTTTGTTCAGCACATCCCACAGATGCTCGATTGGATTGAGATCTGGGGAATTTGGAGGCCAAGTCAATACCTCAAACTCGTTGTTGTGCTCCTCAAACCATTCCTGAACCATTTTTGCTTTGTGGCAGGATGCATTATCCTGCTGAAAGAGGCCACAGCCACTGCAGGGACAATGTGACATCGACATGGATGGCAGGACCCAAGGTTTCCCAGCAGAACATTGCCCAAAGCATCACACTGCCTCGGCCGGCTTGCCTTCTTCCCATAGTGCATCCTGGTGCCATGTGTTCCCCAGGTAAGCGACGCACACGCACCCGGCCATCTACGTGATGTAAAAGAAAACGTGATTCATCAGACCAGGCCACCTTCTTCCATTGCTCCGTGGTCCAGTTCTGATGCTCACATGCCCACTGCTTTTGGCGGTGGACGGGGTCAGCATGGGCACCCTAACTGGTCTGCGGCTATGTAGCCCCATACGCAACAAACCGTGATGCACGGTTTATTCTGACACCTTTCTATCAGAACCAGCATTAACTTCTTGAGCAACTTGAGCTACAGTAGCTCGTCTGTTTGATCGGACCACACGGGCCAGCCTTCGCTCCCCACGTGCATCAATGAGCCTTGGCCGCCCATGACCCTTTCGCCAATTGCAACCAAAATGCAACATTGTAAAAAAAAAAAAAACATATACATAAAGGTCTATTTATATAGAAAACATGCTGATATTTTTTTTCCTTAAACTCTCAGATTAAATAATTATAAAATAAGGGAATCCTTATCAATTACTTGTTCATAACTCTCTTGTCTTTAATGGTATCTAATGGTATAAATCAGTGGTTTTATTTTTGAAAACCTCATAGTTAGTGTGAAGAAATGTTACATTTAATACTCAAGTGCCTTGGAATGTTCAACATTCCAGTCAGATGCAACATTAATCTGTCAAGCTGCATGATATTGATGCTATACACAGGATAGGGTGAACACAGAACATGACTTACTGAGCTTCAAATCCCCTGCAGGGACGAGCTAAGACTTATCCAGCCTTATCACTGGTTATGAAGATGAAGGATACAACACAAGTTCAATACAAAAGAGGTGACAAGAGCTGCAAACCTTTCATGGAACTGACATTGAGGTTAATATTCACAATTCAGGAATTGGATTAAGGTTACCCAAGTGTACTCTGCCAAGAGGAAATGGAAAGGGAGTATAATTTATAGTAGAGGATAAGGTTCAGTCTGGAAACGTGATATGCTTTATGGGTGAATCCTGTCAAGAACCTGTCCAGGTCATAATTCACAACAAAATAAAAAAAAAAAGAGCCCTGATAAATTAAAGCCATTAAGACTTTTTGCATTGCAATTTAAAAACTATTATATAAAAAATATTATTTAATTCAATTGTAATGAGAATCTAATGAGAAAAGTCATATTTTAACTCTTATAAATCTTATTCTCATTAATGTAATGCTAAACAAATTCTATATTATTTCAGTTGTGTTAATACATTAATTTAATTTAATTTAATTTAATGAGAAAATCGTCTTGGTTTCTTTATGCAAAATATAATGTAAAAATATAATCCCTAATTTTTTAGATTCGCCTTTAAAAACATAAAGAATCCTAACCAAATATATAATTCAGAAAGCATGTATATAATAATGGCATTCCACCATGCCTGTTTTTTTTTTTGTTTTTTGTTTTTTTTTTTGTTTTTTGTTTTTTTTTTATTATAAAGGCAGTAATTTAATCTCTCAGCACTGGAGCATAATCTGGGACAAGCACAGTAATCTGAACAACACACACACACACACACACACACACACACACACACACACACACACACACACACACACACACACACACACACACACACACACACACACACACACACACACACACATACACACACATACATACACACATCGTCTCCCTCTCCCCCCCATTCTCAGGCTCTAACCCACAGCTATAATTATAGATATTTAATGATTATCATTTTAAAATGACCCGGAAGCATGTGCACTATATATAAGTGGGAAGAATGGCAAAACACATGCTGAACATATACTGCCACATTTACCACTTTACTCCCTTTGAATTCTCTGAGTTATATTTGGTTCTTTGTGTCAAAGTAAATGTACCACGGTCTCTTCAATACCACCAAAAAAGGACTAGTGTGCACTGCATATTTACACACACTCTCACAATACCCACACACAAACCCTCAGCATCCCTCAGCATCATCTAACTGTGCTCAGTTTAAAGCAGCCATGGCCTGAAGCTGAAGCAAGCTGACTGTGAAAAGAAATGAGAGAGAGAGAGAAACATGGAGAGAACAACCATTTTCTTCCACTAGTTTGGCCTCACGTCGTACACGTGACTGTCAGTTTCACACTAGACTCTAAAAATACATATGAGGGAACCCATAGAAAAGAAAAAAATCACAAATCTTCAATATCTAAACCGTTCCTCCTAGACAGCAATGAGATTAAATAGAGACTCCAGAGTTCTCCAGAGAAAAATATAGATAGCTTTATACTTTTATTGTATGTCCCATTTATGTCTCATCTTAGACAAAGTTGTACAGTATCTCATCCATGTAAATCCAAAAGTTTTTGTCCAAACTAGTCACGATAAACTTCAGGACATTTTGTCAATCACTTGGTTTCTATCTCTGAGATGTTGTGCTGCATTTCCCCGCCCACCATGAAATCTCATTGGTCCAAAATTCCTCTCCACTCTATATAGAGTGCAATAGTCGGGTTCCGGATATAAAAATCCTATTCATTTTCTCCATGGGGGAACTGATTTTTAACAATAACTTTTAAACCGTTAAAGACAGACCTACTGTAAGCTCTGAGGTTGTTAATCAATGACATATGATTTTGTTGAAGCCATGAGCATTATTTCAACTTTGTTTTTTAATCATCATGTTTAACAGCAGAATTCTTGGTGAAAAACTACATTTCCCATGATTCCCATGAGATTTGTGGCAAGCAAACCCATATATATATATATATACACTCACCTAAAGGATTATTAGGAACACCTGTTCAATTTCTCATTAATGCAATTATCTAATCAACCAATCACATGGCAGTTGCTTCAATGCATTTAGGGGTGTGGTCCTGGTCAAGATAATCTCCTGAACTCCAAACTGAATGTCAGAATGGGAAAGAAAGGTGATTTAAGCAATTTTGAGCGTGGCATGGTTGTTGGTGCCAGACGGGCCGGTCTGAGTATTTCACAATCTGCTCAGTTACTGGGATTTTCACGCACAACCATTTCTAGAGTTTACAAAGAATGGTGTGAAAAGGGAAAAACATCCAGTATGCGGCAGTCCTGTGGGCGAAAATGCCTTGTTGATGCTAGAGGTCAGAGGAGAATGGGCCGACTGATTCAAGCTGATAGAAGAGCAACTTTGACTGAAATAACCACTCGTTACAACCGAGGTATGCAGCAAAGCATTTGTGAAGCCACAACACGCACAACCTTGAGGCGGATGGGCTACAACAGCAGAAGACCCCACCGGGTACCACTCATCTCCACTACAAATAGGAAAAAGAGGCTACAATTTGCACGAGCTCACCAAAATTGGACAGTTGAAGACTGGAAAAATGTTGCCTGGTCTGATGAGTCTCGATTTCTGTTGAGACATTCAGATGGTAGAGTCAGAATTTGGCGTAAACAGAATGAGAACATGGATCCATCATGCCTTGTTACCACTGTGCAGGCTGGTGGTGGTGGTGTAATGGTGTGGGGGATGTTTTCTTGGCACACTTTAGGCCCCTTAGTGCCAATTGGGCATCGTTTAAATGCCACGGCCTACCTGAGCATTGTTTCTGACCATGTCCATCCCTTTATGACCACCATGTACCCATCCTCTGATGGCTACTTCCAGCAGGATAATGCACCATGTCACAAAGCTCGAATCATTTCAAATTGGTTTCTTGAACATGACAATGAGTTCACTGTACTAAAATGGCCCCCACAGTCACCAGATCTCAACCCAATAGAGCATCTTTGGGATGTGGTGGAACGGGAGCTTCGTGCCCTGGATGTGCATCCCACAAATCTCCATCAACTGCAAGATGCTATCCTATCAATATGGGCCAACATTTCTAAAGAATGCTTTCAGCACCTTGTTGAATCAATGCCACGTAGAATTAAGGCAGTTCTGAAGGCGAAAGGGGGTCAAACACAGTATTAGTATGGTGTTCCTAATAATCCTTTAGGTGAGTGTATATATGGCTTGTGCACAATTCAGAATTGAATTGAGAATGACTCCTGAATTGACAGTATATGTCAGATATGATTGCATTACATATTCTATAAATGATATTAGTTTGAACTACTCATACAGATTACATTACCAGGAAATGTTTTCCCCCAGCAATGAATGTTAAAAGCTCTAGTCACAGAACAAATAATTAAGTCTGATTTATTGTAATTGTAATTTTGTGGAACATGATGGAACATTTCTTTACTTTAACCAAGTATTTAAATGGTTGCCAAATAATTTGAGGTGGACATTTGTTTGAAAGCTTTTTTTCAACACAATTTGATGGTCAACACTGGACTTTTTAAGTTTCATAAGTCCCTTACAACTTCAGATTACAAACGTTTATAGATTTGACACCTGTAATAATAGCGACATGGAAAATAATAGCAGGCCTAAAAGGTAATCTGTACTAGTTCATTTTGAAGAACCAATTCCAACAAGAACACCTGGAAACCACAGAGCCATATGCAAGCACTGCAGTGCTCCAGTCTGTGGCTCCATCAAGGCTACTTCAAATTTCAAAAGGCATCTACAAGTAAGTTAACAGACAGACAGTCTTCTATTTTGAAAACCATCTCTTGATGGTATTATGCTACTGATGTTTGATATCATCAGTGTTGGCGTCACTACTCAAGAGCCTGGCATATAGCTCATAAAGGGCTTAAACACACCTTCAACTCACAACACAACAGTAACAGTAACATTAATGTGTTACATTACTCAGCCAAATCTGATTATATTATGCCATTACTTCGTAAGGAGTTACCCCCAACACTGGATATCAAATGTGTTTAAAAGCATGCAAGCACACTTTTTACTTATTACTTATTGTAAATCAAGAAAACAATTCTTGTCAATTGTGGAATTAATAGAAATATTTGTTCTCTTAAAGAGTGATCTACATTGAGGTACTTTTTTCCTACAGAAGAAACATCAGGAAATCTTGAAGGACTGTGAAACCAGCAGTTACACAATCCAGCCAAACCAGAATGAAGATCATGGTAATACTTCTGAAACAGCAAGTTCCAGCTATAAGTGGTCACCAACTAATAGACGACAAGTTGCTCTGACTGACAGTGTTGTTACATATATTGCAAATGGTCTCCTCCCTCTCTATACTGTTGAAAATAAGGATTTCATTAATATTTTGCATTTGGCCCAACCCTCCTTCACAATGCCCTCCCGAAGAGCTCTCAGCCAGGACCTTATCCCTCAGCGCTCAGCTACTGTAAAATCATATCTGATTAATCTGATGGAAAAAAACTGAGCATATTTGCTTGATAGTAGACTTTGGTCAAACCGTTCAATGAAGTCATTTTTAGGAATGACTGGCCATTTCATTATAGATTTCATCTTGCAGAGTGTAATGCTGAGCTGTCAGCGTTTTAAAGGGAGGCATACAGCTGAAAACATTTGTAGAATTTATGAGGATGTTCTTCAAAATTACAATTCTCAGAACAAAGTGCCATTCATTGTGACTGATAATGCCTCCAACATGATAAACGCATTCACCCTCTTCCCACCAATGCATGTTGTTGAAAGTGAAGAGGAAGAGCATGATGAGACATCTGAAGAGGAGATGGTGTACTTCCCACCAGAGAGAAGCTCATGCTTTGTCCACACTCTTCAGCTTGTGGTTCGTGATGCCATGGATGATGCTGGCTCCATAAAAAACTTACTGGGCAAGGTCCAAAAACTTGTTTCTTTTTGTCACAATTCCACACTGGCTACTGACACCCTAGAGGGAGGGCACAAACTTCAGCCTGCGAATGCCACTCGCTGGAATAGCCAGTTAAAGATTCTGAGGTCTGTTCTCAATGTTCCAAGTGATGTACTTGCTGAGCTCCATTGCCCTATCCAGCTGACATCATATGAGCTGAAAATAATCCAGGAGCTTTGTGAGGTATTGGAACCCTTTGAGGAGGCTACAGACAGATGCCAGGCTGAGAAAATAGTAACCTCCAGCTTCATCATCCCTTGTGTCAGGGGCTTAAGGCATGCTATCAAAAACATGAAGATGACCGGTAATAAAACGTTTGTCTCAACTCTACAATCCTCACTTGAGAGCCATTTAACAAAATTTGAAGACATGGAATGCTTCCAGGTGGCTGCCACGCTCGACCCAAGGTTTAAGTTGGACTGGTGTATTGGTGAAGAGCAGGTAATAATCAAAAACCTTCTCACTGCAAAAGTTGAGTCTGCCTCCTCAAAAGGGAATGCAACCATGAATCACAGTGCTCAACCAAAGAAACGCCCAAAACTGTTTTCCTACATGGAAAGTCAATCATCTGCCATGCCAGCTGACACAGCCCCACATGAGGTCCCTGTGTACTTGAGTACCCCTTGTCTTACAGAGGATACTGATCCTTTGGTCTATTGGAGAGAAAACCAAAGCCGTTTTCCTGCCCTAGCTCAACTTGCATGTAAATATCTTGCCATAGCAGCTTCCTCTGCACCTGTTGAGAGAATCTTTAGTGTTGCAGGAAAGATATTCAGACCAGAACGGTGCAGACTCAATGATAAAACATTTGAGGAGCTATTGAGAATTAGATGCAACAGTGTTGCTAAGTGAGTTTTGCATTGGAATAAATGATAACTGCATTTACAACGACTTATTTGATTACTTTGAAATGAAAATAACACTGGAACAAAACTAATTAAACAACATTGCGGGGGTACTTTATTTCAAGAATTTGATCATTATCTGTATTTTAGAACAAAATGTATGCAGGGTTGAGGAGTGACTAGTTAGTGACTGTGTGGAATTTCTTTGAATTGCCATGAATTTAATTCCACTTCCTGTCATTCCAATTCAAATTCCAATTCATGAATTGAATGGAGGCCAATTCTGAAATTCTGAATTTTGCACAAGCCCGATATATATATATATATATATATATATATATAAAGTATATAATTTCATATATATATATTGCCAAAAGTATTGGGACACCCCTCCAAATCATTGAATTCAGGTGTTCCAGTCACTTCCATGGCCACAGGTGTATAAAATCAAGCACCTAGGCATGCAAACTGCTTCTACAAACATTTGTGAAAGAACGGGTCACTCTCAGGAGCTCAGTGAATTCAACCGTGGTACCGTGATAGGTTGCCACCTGTGCAATAAATCCATTCGTGAAATTTCCTCACTACTAAATATTCCATGGTCAACTGTTAGTGGTATTATAACAAAGTGGAAGCAATTGGGAACAACAGCAACTCAGCCACGAAGTGGTAGGCCACATAAAATTACAGAGCGGGGTCAGCGCATGCTGAGGCGTACAGTGCACAGAAGTCGCCAACTCTCTGCAGAGTCAATAGCTACAGACCTCCAAACTTCGTGTGGCCTTCAGATTAGCTCAAGAACAGTGCATAGAGAGCTTCATGGAATGGGTTTCCATGGCCGAGCAGCTGCATCCAAGCCTTACATTACCAAGTGCAATGCAAAGCGTCGGATGCAGCGGTGTAAAGCATGCCGCCACTGGACTCTAGAGCAGTGGAGACGTGTTCTCTAGAGTGACGAATCACGCTTCTCTGTCTGGTAATCCGATGGACGAGTCTGGGTTTGGCAGTTGCCAGGAGGACGGTACTTGCTGCATTGTGCCAAGTGTAAAGTTTGGTGGAGGGGGGATTATGGTGTGGGGTTGTTTTTCAGGGGTTGGGCTTGGCCCCTTAGTTCCAGTGAAAGGAACTCTTAATGCTTCAGCATACCAAGACATTTTGGACAATTTCATGCTCCCAACATTGTGAGAACAGTTTGGGGATGGCCCCTTCCTGTTCCAACATGGCTATACACCAGTGCACAAAGCAAGGTCCATAAAGACATGGATGAGCGAGTTTGGTGTGGAGGAACTTGACTGGCCTGCACAGAGTCCTGACCTCAACCCGATAGAACAACTTTGGGATGAATTAGAGCAGAGACTGGGAGCCAGGCCTTCTCATCCAACATCAGTGAAAAATTCCCATGAACACACTCCTAAACCTTGTGGAAAGCCTTCTCAAAAGAGTTGAAGCTGTTATAGCTGCAAAGGGTGGGCCAACTCCAAATTAAACCCTACGGATTAAGAATGGGATGTCATTAAAGTTCATGTGCATGTAAAGGCAGACGTCCCAAAACTACAATATAGTGTATATGCCTGTTTGGCAATAAACAAAATATAGTGATTCTGTAGATTTGTTATCAACATCTCTAAATCAATAGCTTTATATTTCTTTTTATCATCATTTTTAATTTGATTACGTCATTAGCAATGTTTCATGGGATTGTAGTTCTGTCTCTCAAAAAAGCCGTTAAGTACACAGTCTTGTACCTTTGTCTTTTTGTCTGATTTTCAAATACAAAAAGTTTTGAAATGTTGTGATTCACCTCATAGTTGGTTTGGTTCCTGACTCTAACAAAAGACTTTTTATAAATACCTATGGGAAAAATGAATAGGAAAAATACAATACTGGAAAAGTGGGCACTGTTGCACTCTATTAAATGTTAAAATCACTAAGCAGTCTCACAGACATACTGTACATAAAACAGATCTCCAGTTTTAGCAGGAACAGTGTTGTCGTGCTCCTCTGGTCATTTCTCGTCACCTCAGGGATTAGCCAACCCCACCAAAAAAACACACACACACACCAACAAAGAGCCTTAAGAGGATAAAAAAATGGATGTGCAATATGTTGATGCCCAGACACACGGCTCTAGTCTGAGCCAATAAAGATGCTCAGCATCGACATGCTAACTCAATTGACCAATAGTTTTATGCATAACAGTACTTAAGCATGTACACTGTCTCCACATACACAAACACCAGTTGTTCATCTCAGGTGTGAGAAGAGCAACATAAAACATGGAAGTGAAAAACAATGAGAAAATGATTTTCTATATAGCCTATATTTGAAATATGAAATATATCTTATTTACTGGAGGAACTGTTGGCTGCTTATATACCCTTTGTGTGGAGGATTATTTAAACATTCTTCCTGTGTTTTTGATTGTAATCTCCCTATTATATGAATCAGATTGATAATACCCTCATTAAAGTCACTGAGTTATTTAAAGGGCACCTATTATGCCCCTTTTTACAAGATGTAATATAAGTCTCAGGTGTCCCCAGAGTGTGTCTGTGAAGTTTCAGATAAAAATTCCTAACAGATCATTTAATATACCATTTTGAAAATGCCAATTTTTGGGTTTGAGAAAAATTAGCTGTTTTGAGTGTGTCTCCTTTAAATGCAAATGAGCTGCTACTCCCCACCCCAGAGGGCGGAGCCTTCACAGCTCGTGAACACCAGTGAACACGCGAATAAAAAACTGAAACATGATATATCTGTTTGGCTTTGATTATCATCTCTATCGCGGACACGCTCACGTGACATTGCAATTCCTCATCATCATGAAATATCATCTGCATGCGTTTTAAAGCCATATCACTCTCAACCTTACAGTCTATGCTCTCAATTTGAGCACACACACCCGACGCATGCGCACAGAGAGCTAGATGTCGGTGCGTCCCTGAGTAGGCTATTAAACTAGACTAGTTCTCTTTCATGTGTTATTGCGATTAAACTGTCAAATGCACATAAGGTTATGTCAGAAACACACAAAGTTAACATGAAAACAGTTGGTTATGTCTGTGCACGTATGCAGCAAGTACAGAAATCCCGTGTGTATATTAGATCTGTGTACTAAAGTGAAAGCAGTGTAATATACAGTACCTACTGCTATATATATGCTGTTAATATGAATCAAACAACAAAAGATAAACAGAAAATCACTCACTGCTCTTTACTGAATGAACTTTAGTAGCTTTATTAAGAACACATTTCTTACTTGAATGCTGCTGTTAAATTCTCTAGTGAGGAGATAAACATGGCGGACTTTGTACAGCTCTCTGAGGGCGGGGTCTTTGCTGATACGGCAGTGTCCGTCAACACTCGTGGGCGGGGCCTGTGAAATGTGACATCACTTTGCCAGGAATCTGCAAACGGCTTGTTCTGAGACACTGCTTATGATTTATGGGGATTAAAACACACATTTATGTTCAAACACCATGTAAAAGTGAATTTTGCATAATAGGTGCCCTTTAAGAGACAATCCCATCTGAGGTTAAAATCACAACTGAGTTGAAATAATATTTGTAGGAGATTATGATTACTTTCATGCGGTGTTATTGTTGCCATTTCTCCATAGCAGAATCATCTAACAAAATATAAAGCTTCCTATGAAGTCAGCATCAAATGGAAAAGTCTCACCCAAACCAGAAAATTCTATTATCATTTACACACCCTCATGTTGTTCCAAACCTGTATGACTTTGATTCTTACATTAAAGACAAAAAGGGAAGCAGAACGTTGACACAGCTATTTTCCATTCAGTTAAAGCACCAGCTGTGCCGTAAAGGGGCACCAAGTTTCAACTAATGCACTACTAAATATTTTTGCACTATTAAACATGAAACTTAACTCTACGTGTAAACTAAATATTTACAGAAGCCTCTGACCAGGAGTAACGGTTGCAATAAAACAGCAGATTTATTGATTTTCATCAACAAGGGCATGTTTTACCTGACAGACTTCAATTCTTTAGACACGTATGATGATGATGCTACACTCTTAAAAAAAAAAAAAAATTAAATTGCAAAATTTATTGCCGCTTTATTGCCATTCTTGGTTCAATGAAGAACGTTTAAAATCCATTGCACATTCCATTGTTCTTTATTGTGGAAAAAAGTTGGTTAGATTGTTAAAATGCTAAAACAAAAATGGTTCTTTTAAGAACTGCTCACTGAAAAGTTCTTTGAGGAAACAAAAATGGTTCTTCTATGACATCACTGTGAAAACCCCCTTTTGGAACCTTTATTTTTAAGAGTACATTTGATCACTGAAGGTATTATGCAAATATACATTATTTATGGAGAGCTTATAACCTACTAGCTACTTACTACCTTAAGAAAAAATGGTGCAATCAAATTAAAGTCCCCATGAAATCAAAACTGAAGTTTTTTGGCTTTATATGAATGTTAGCCTTAAGCTTATCTCTAAGCTAGTGTGGTCCAAAACAATGACAAAATTCACATTTAAAATATATAAGCATTCAAAACTTACAGTCTCTCACTTCCGCAAATATGAATCAACTATTTTGATGACATCATTCCGCACTTCAGCTTCACATCAGATTTTCTGTCCAATCAAATGCTCTCTAGAATCTGAAGTGTCCTGCCCCCTAAACTATAAATAGACGCTGAAGCTGCAGCTGAAATCGGTCACTTGTTCTATGTTCTACATGGTGAATGGCTCATAGTGCACTATACAGGGGATAGGGAACGATAAATATGCTTTCCATTGGGGGCGAATGAATTCTAGTTTCACGCGAACCTCCGCAGCGCGCACACAGTCTGCTCAGGTCCGGAGACACGATAGCACAGAACGGATCATATACAAAACGTATACGGCCCATTTGAATTCACAGAATGCTATATTTTAAAGCGATGGAGGAGAGGAGAAACATACACACATTTTTCAAACTCAGCATGATTATGATCACTGTTTTGCTTTAGTAACAGTTTCATATTAAATCTAAAGGGGAAATCTAGACACTGTGGCTGTCATAAGCTGTCAAACGAGGCTTTGCCGAGCTGTGATATAAATGAAACACTATTGGCTATTTTTAAAAGGGGGAGGAGCTACTCGATATGTCCCACCCTGTCTTTCTGTTTCAGTGGAAAATGTCAAAACATTGAATAAAGCTGCGCGTTTCAAGGCACTTCAGTCCCATTAGCTTGGGATCTTGGAACTTGTACTGTATATTCATATTCAAATTTCTGATCTAGCCAAGTCAGAAGTGTGACAAATGAAAACATTTGTTAAAACAATGACAAGTTAGAATATAAAATAAGCTAAATGGCTGATTTTAAGTTAGTCAAACTACACTCTTATTAGCGTTATTTCAGCATAAAGATTTACCAATATCTTATTTCAAATAATTGTTCGTAGATGGATATTTCACAATAGTAAAGCAGCTGCTGAGATCTATCTTTGAAAGGTGTGACATTATCTTGCAACACAAGATTTTTTTTTTTTTTCTTCCATCATCTAATGATGCACAGCCACATACATCAATACTCGACATACAAAACACAACAATGGTGACACTCAACAAATAATAATAAAAAAGATACATTCTGAACATTACAAAATAAAACACAAACTACTAAAAGTGAACCAAAAATAAGTTCAGCAGCACAGATAAAACCAACAAGAATCAAGAAACTCCACAGCATAATCTATTCATGCCGCACTGCATGCTGGGTACCTTCATAGTACATATATGCACTGTAAAGAGTGCAGTTAGATATAAGAGAAGTCCTACTGTGAAATTACTGTGAAAGTCATGCAATTATTAACCTGGAATATAGCTTTTTCACACTAAAATTTGTACCAGTGTAGTGAGGACTTACGTTCCAATTTAAATAAAAACGTATGAAAGTCTGGTGCAACTCTATCCAGGCACTAACAAGTTGCAAAAAAGCAACATAAAAAGTATGTGTTTAATTTCCAAGTATTCCAAGTAAGATTTTCTGTGAGTAGACTTTCTTAAATGCTCACATACGCGTTTGGAACAACATGAGGGTGAGTAAATGATGGCAGAATGTTTATTTTGGTGTGATGTTTCAGATGTTCTTTTCCAAATCCCAGAATAAACCCACAACAGCTTTACAAAATGACACAAGCGGAACCAGCACAACAAGTCATTTCACTGAAGGCCTGCCTTGTTCTATTTTCATCTCCAAGACAAGACCTGTCAAGCTCAGCTCAATGCAGAAAAAATCTGCGCTGTCCATACTCCAGCTGGCCTACCATGACCTCTGAAATATCTTACTACACATTAACATCAACAGCTTCAGGTGCACTCAGGGAACACTCAAAAACACCAGTATATGTAGACAAGAACCGACAAACACTGAGGGAGAACTGAGAACTAAATAATAATACTAAGTAATTGACAAGACACAGGTGATAGACATTACTAATTAACAGGTGGGAGGGAGGGAGGGAGGGAGAGTGAGAGGGAGGGAGAGTGAGAGAGAGGGAGGGAGAGGTGAGGGAGGGAGGGAGGAGAGTGGAGGGGAGAGAGGGAGAGAGGAGGGAGGGAGAGGGAGAGTGGAGGGAGGGGAGGGAGGATGGGGAGGGAGAGGGAGAGAGGGAGGAGAGGGAGAGAGGGAGGGAGGGAGAGGGAGAGAGGGAGAGGGAGGAGGGAGAGAGAGAGAGGAGAGAGAGAGGAGGAGAGGGAAGAGAAGGGAGGAGGGAGTGAGGGAGGGGGAGGGGGGGAGGAGGGAGGGTGAGAGAGAGAGAGAGAGGAGAGAGGGAGAGGAGGGAGGAGAGAGATGAGAGGAGGGAGAGAGAGAGGGAGAGGAGAGAGAGAGAGAGGGAGGAGGGAGAGAGGAGGGATGGGAGGGAGTGAGGGAGGTAGAGAGGGAGGAGGGGAGGAGAGATGAGAGTGAGAGGAGAGAGAGGGGGGGAGGAGGAGAGAGAGAGAGAGGTGAGGAGAGAGTAGGGAGTTAGAGGGAGGGAGGAGTGGATGTGTGGGAGGAGGGGGAGAGGGAGAGAGGGAGAGGAGGGAGTTAGAGAGGAGAGTGAGAGAGGGAGGGAGAGGGAGAGAGGAGGGAGAGGGGAGAGAGGAGAGATGGAGAGGAGGGGGTGAGAGGGGGGGGGGAGGGGGAGAGGGGAGGGAGAGAGGAGTGAGGGAGAAGAGGAGAGAGGGAGAGAGGAGAAGAGTTGGGAGGAGGGATTAGATGTTAGGTAGGGAGGGAGAGGTGGAGGAGGGGAGATGAGGAGGGAGGGAGAGATGGGAGAGAGGGGTGAGAGGTGGGAGAGGGAGAGAGTGGAGAGATGGTAGAGGGAGAGGGAGGGGGAGAGAGGAGA